>JASDQU010100120.1:683033-772200 GCA_032191745.1 Picea mariana
AAATCAAGTCATAACCACCATCGACTCAAGCGAGGATGGCATAAAGACACCCAATCTTGGCTAAACTATTGGGGAATAATGGAAGAAACCATTTTACAGAATAAAGATACTATTAAAAAAAATGTCAAATCAAATTTTAAGGAAAAAATGTGGTGTGATAAAGAGTTAGAGAGAAAAAGAAAATTAAGGTATTATAAAGATGTAATCAACCCTAATCTAGAAGATCAAAATTATCTATCTGTTTTGCCAAGTGTAAAGAAAAAAATAAGCATTGCTAAGATAAGAACAAATTCTCATGAGCTCCATAGTGAAACTAGGCATTGGTCAATTCCTAAAACACCATGGGATGAAAGAGTGTGTCACCTTTGTGACACTAAGAAGGTTGAAGATGAAAAACACTTTCTCTTAGATTGTCCAGCCTATACCCATATTAGATCTCATTTTCAAAATATTGATCACACTACCAACCTTCCTAATCTCTTAACTCAACAAAAGTATGGTGATCTTGGAAAGCTTCTCTTAATGCTTTTCGAGCACAGAAACAAAATTCTAAAGAATCACAAGTAATCACTTACCCTCTTAAAGTCCGATAGACCAATTAGGTCTTAGTGGACGTTAATCATCATCATCATCAATATTAATAAAATAACACATTAATAATATATTACTAAAATAATAATATATTAATAAATTTATATTATTTAAGTATTAATACATAAATAAGTACATCATCATTTCGTATGGTCATGACTATGAATGGCATTAATACATTAATATACACACTAATATATTAATTTAATGAAGTAATACATTAATACATTTTTAATAAATACATTACTAAAGTATTAATATATTGATACATTAATAATTTAATTATACATTAATGTATTAATTAATCTATACATTAATAAATTATAAATTAATAAGTTACTAAAGTAGATGCATTAAACTTAAAATATTTAGTAAACTATTTTTTAATATTAATACATTAACAATACAATATTTTTTAATGTATCAATTTAATAAAAATAATACATTCATATATTTTTAATAAATACATTACTAAAATGTTAATATATTAAAATATTAATAAAGTAATAAATTAATAAAATGGCAATACATTGAACTTAATGTATTTAGTGAAACATTATTAAAGTATTAATACATTAACTATACATTATTACATTACATTAAAGTAATGTATAAATTAAAGTATTAATGTAAAATGTAACATATTAAAAACCGAAACATGTTTGCCGACGCCTAGTTTCGTTAGGGAGGGTTGAGCCTCGTTATTCAATAAGCAACGAATGTGTGTTGGAGTAACTAGGGGCATCTATATAATATATGTATCTTCCCTCTATCCATCAATCCTATTCTCTACCCTTTTTTATACTATGCGTGGCATGCCTCCTGCTCGTATCTTAACTGGGCAACCTTCTCTTGCAAACAATCCCTTCGTCGCTAACACCGGTTATTTCGAAACAACCTCAAAACAGTACCGAGTAGAGCTTAGCGAAGACCCGTGCCCCTAGTCTCTTTCAATGGTGATCTATGGTGATTTCCCGTACCTCTATTGGAATGGACGATAGCTTAAGGAAAGGTGACCGATTCAAGATAGGACTGCATTAATGATATAAATTATTAATTAATACATTGCTAAGGTGTGAATATAGTAATAAAGTCATACATTAAAATAATAGATTATTAAAGTATTTAATAGATTAATAAATATATTATTAATGTACTAATACCTAATAAATATATCATGGTTTCTTATGGTCATGACTATGAATGACATTAAACACTAATAAAATAATACATCAATAAAGTAACATACATTACTAAAGTATTAATACATTAATACATAAATGTAATGTATAAATTAAAGTATTAATTTATAATAATGTATAATATAACGTACCCTGGATGGGGTGACACACAGCAATGCCTCGCCACCTGGCTCTACAGTGAGCCATAGCATAAATGTTGATGGCCGCCACCCATCCTCTCTGCATTCACGATGGTAGTCGGCCATTACAGCCGCTATACAGAGGAGGGACTCCTCCCTCGCGCGAAAGCTCTCTCTCATACTGCACTCATCATGACAGGGTTTATGGATAGCCCGGCGAATCCGTCATTTGGCAATTCAAAACTTTGAGCGCCTGGACAGAGCTGGTTCGCTCTCGTTTTGGACCTCCTCATCGGTTGGGAGCTCTGGTGCAGCTCTGGTTCCTTATTGTCTTGGCTCACTTTTGTTTCGCTACATTCTCTCTGCATTGTTATCCACCACTCAGCGACAATGACCAGGAAGCGAGGTAGGCCTCGCCGTGGCTCGACCTGGTATACCCACAAAGAGAAAAGGCAAAGGAGGAAGAACCTGGAGCGCGCTCTGTCGATGGTGACCTCCATTCTCTGGAAGAGGGATCGCGCTGACCAATTGGCTCTACATACCATTATTGCTAAGACTGGGACAAAGCGTAGCAGTCATACCATGGAAATTGAGCCTGGAAGCAGTCTGGAGGGTGGCACCGTGGACGAGTTTCCAACCTGCTATTTTGAAGAAACGTCGTTAGTGGAGGAATTCGTGACCACCCCGGAACCCCAAGCCATGGCGTCGGACTTAAAGGATGGTAGCGGTCCTAAAGATGAGATGGCAGAAGAATTCCCTGTGTGCATCATTGAGGAGATACCGTGGACAGGTGACTACAGCCCCACCAGCCATGCTAAGCAGGTAACGTCGAGGATGAGGCTCGAGACAAGGCTTGCACCGAAGGGAATGTGGAAAAGACCAAACCAGGGATGAAGGAGGAATCGATCGGCGCAGTACTGACTAAGATCGAGGCCAGAGCTGGGATGAACGTGGAAGTGGGGAACGAAATCTTCGACGATGTAGGTATTCATGACTTGCATGGTCCTTTCCTTCGTGCAGAGCATCTGGCTCTGGTGTTCGAACTCCGAGACCACATGGTAGACCAGGAGCACAGAGCCCTTCCCATGGGACAGCATCTGGACTTGCTCCTTGACGCATACTCCAACGCTCCAGCAAAGAGGAAATGTCCATTCTGTGCACAGCCATTCGCCATCCCAGCTAGGTCCACGTGGCAGACAAGCAAGGGCGACAGGTCACCGGGTATCTAGGTTCTCCTTTGCTAGTTTTTTTTATGTTTAATCATGTTGTTGCTACATGTAAACTTGTCCTATGGCCATCTGTCCTGGTTTCCTTCGGGCAGGACAGAGGGCAAAACAGTTTTCCAAACTATGCTGGTTTCCAGTAAAATGGCAGCATTTTTGGTGGCTCAGAACTATATCTTTGTGTATTTTGTCAATGTTTCTCTGATAACTTAATATAGCAGGTTCTACCTTTTTTACTTAAAAAAAAATAAAAATGTATAATATAATGTATTAATTAATTGATACATTAATAATGTATTAATTAATTGATACATTAATAATGTATTAATTAATTGATACATTAATAATGTATTAATTAATTAATACATTATAAAGTAATGTATTAATTAATACATCGCTAAAGTAATTAATACATTATTAAAGTAATAATACATTAATAAATACATTATTAAAGTATTAATACCTTAATAAATACATTATTAAAGTGGAAATACATTAGTAACACATTATTAAAGTATTAATACATTAACACATTAGTTGGCAATGACCATGGTTGATCATGGTTAACTTTGGTAGACCTTAGTTGGCTTTGGGAAGGAAAGGTTGACTATGGTTGGCGGTGGTTCACCATGACCATGGTTGACTATGGTTGACCATGGTTTTTAATGGTTAACCATGCCCATGGTTTACCTTCGTTGACCATGTGGATCTGATTATGGTGGGCCATGTTGATTGTGTTTAACCATAGTTTACTATGGCTCTACTGCATTGCAATGTTGATAATGTTTTGGTTGTCACATTGCAACATCAGGTTTTGTTCGTCACATTGTGACATAAGATTTTGTTCATAAGATCACATCGTAACATTATGGTCATCAAATTGTGATGAAGGGTTTTGTTGGTCACATTATGGCGTTGGAATAGGTTTTTCATAGTTTGATAGTGGGTTATGTTCGTCACATTGCGACATCGAAAAATGTTTGTCTTATTGCAATGTTGGTTTATGTTTGTCACATTCCCACATTGGGTTGTGTACATCATATTGTGACCAGGGGTAGAGTTTGTCCCATTGTGACATTTGGAAATGTTTGTCACAATGTGACGTTAGGATCTATGCATCACATTGCAAAGTGAGGATGTGTTTGTCGCATTGCAATGACATGGATATATTCATCACATTGAGACGTCCATTTAAGTTCATCACATTGTGACCACATGGATATGTTCATCACATTGCAACTATTGTAATACATTATTATATTAATTCACAATGACCGTGATTAACTTTGGTAGACCTTGATTGACTTTGGGAAGGAAAGGTTGATTATGGTTGATCGTGGTTTTCCTTCACCATGGTTGAATGTAGTTGACTATGGTTGATTGGGGTTTTTATCGTCGACAATGCCTGTGGTTGACCTTTTTTGACCATGTGAATTTTATTCTGGTGAACCATGTTGATTATGTTTAACCATAGTTTACTATGGCACTACTGCATTGCAATGCTCATCATGTTTTGGTTGTCACATTGTGACATCAGGTTATGTTCATCACATTGTGACATTAGGTTATGTTCATCACATTGTGACGTAGGATTTTGTTCATCACATCACATCGTAAGGTTATGGTCATCAAATTACGATGAAGGGCTTTTGCTTGTCACATTATGGCATTGGAATATGTTTTTGATAGTCTCACAGTGGGTTATGTTTGTCACATTGCAACATCAGGGAATGTTCATCTCATTACAATGTTTGTCACATTCCCACAGTGGGTTGTGTAAATTACATTGTGACCATGACTTATGTTCATCCCATTGTGACATTTGGGAATTTTTGTCACAATGTGATTTTAGGATATGTGCATCACATTGCAAAGAGAGGATATGTTCTTCACATTGTGAAAGTAGGGATATGTTCATCACATCGAGACATCCATTAATGCAATCACAATGCAACCACGGGGATTTGTTTATCCCATTGCGATGATAATGTTATGTTTGTCACATTGCGACGAAAAGGATATGTGTGACACGTTGGGACAAAAATCTTATGTTCCTCAAATTACAATGATGGGCCTATGTTCATCACATTTCGATGACAAGGATATGTTTGACACATTGCTACATTACCCAGATTGTGACACTACTATGTTCGTCACATTGCAACATTAATATGTTCGTCATGTTGCAATGTCCAATTTTGTTTGTCAGATTGCAAGGTCAAGCTATATTCATCACATAAGGTTGACCATTAACTTAACTATGGTTGATTGTTGTTGATGAAGATCAATATTATGGTTTAATATAGTTGACCTTGCACATGGTTGTCTATGGTTTTCCATGGTTGACTATAGTTAACCATGGTTGAGCTTAATGTGGACCAAATTTTAGTAAGGTTTCTCATGGTTTAATATGGTTGGCCACGGTTGTGTGCATTACATTGCGATAATGTGTTATGTTCGTCACATAATGGCATTTGGAAATGTTTGACACATTACGGTGATAGGATAGTTGTGTCAAATTGTGACAATGAGGCTATATTCATCATATTGATGAGAATGCTACATTTGTCACATTGCGACAATATGCTTATGTTTGTCACATTACGACAATGGGTCTACATTCATCATGTTGCGATAGAAAGGATATGTTCGACACATTGCAACATTACCCATATTTTGATGATATTATGTTTGTGACATTGCAACATTACTATGTTTGTCATGTTGCAACATCTAGTTTTGTTTTTCAAACTACAACATCAGGTTATATTCATCACATAAGGTTGATAATTACCTTAATAACTATGGTTGGCTATTGTTGACCATGATGAAGAGTATGGTTTAATATAGTTGACCTTCCCCATGGTTGTCTATGGTTTTCCATGGTAGACTATGGTTAACCACAGTTGAGCTTGACATGGAGCAAAGTTTAGTAAGGTTGCTCATGGTTGACTATGGATGGCTAGGGTTGACTATGGGTGACCATTCCCATGGCTGGCCTTCGAAGGTCATGTGGCTCTAATTATGCTCGACCATGTTGATTATGCTTAACCATGGTTTGCTATGCCACTATCGCATTGCAACATTGATTAATTTTTGTTCATTATATTCTAACATCGGGATTTGTTCGTCACATGACATTGTAAGGTTATGGTCATCAGATTGGGATGTAGGTTTTTTGTCTGACACATTATGTCGTTACATTCTCACATTGGGTTATGTTCATCACATTTTGAAATCAGGAAATGGTCCTATGATTGCAATGCTAGGATATGAATGTCACATTGCGACATTGGGTTATGTTCGTCACATAGCGACATTTGGAAATGTTTGTCACATTATGAAGATGGGATATTTTCATCACATTGCGACGACGAGGATATGTTCATAACATTGCGACGATAAGGCTATGTTTATAACAATGTGACAATATTCTTATGTTTATGACATTGTGATGGTGGGGCTATGTTCGTCACATTGCAACGACATGGCAATCTTTGACACATTGCGACATTGCTATGTTAGTCAGATTGTAACACTACTATGTTCGTCACATTACAACATTACTATGTTTTTCATGTTGCACCATTCGATTTTGTTTGTCAGATTGCAATGTGTTCATGACATGACAAGGTTGGTTTATGTTCGACACATTACATAAAAAGAAGTTTTGGCAAATTTTTTAGAAAATAATCTAATTTTTTTTTCCTTTGTCAATATCTATTAATACATTATTAACACCCTAAATATTAGTACATTAAATATGATTACTCTAACTATTAACTATTAATAGACTAAACATTAACTATTAAGGCCCTAACCCTAACTATTAATACATTATTAATACTCTAACAAATTGTTTTTTTTATCACTAACTATTATTAATACCCATACTATTGATACATTATTAATACCCAAACAAAATAAAATGTGTCCCTTATAACTAACCATTATTAATACCTTAACTATTCATACATTGATAAAACATTATTACATAAAGTAATAATAAATTATTAAAGTATCAATACATTAATAAAACATCATTACATAAATGTAGTACTTAATACATCAATATAGTATTAATATATTACATTAATAGTTATTATTAAACATTAATAAAACATTATTACTAATGTAATAACCCTAATAATGTGATAATACATTAATACATTACATTAATGTATAGGGCATTAACAGGGTATTGTTATGATAATAATGGTTATAATATTATATTATTTTTTTATTAATATAATGTTTAGGATATTAATAAGATATTGTTGTGATAAACTCCTTTATTAATATAAACTTATTACCCAACAAGACTTATTAATATAAACTTAATATTATTACATTATTAATATAAAACATTATTATTAAATATCACTAAAACTTATTACTCAACAAAACTTATTAATATAAACTTAATATTATTAAATTATTAATATAAAGATTGTTATTAAATATTATTAAAACTCTTTTAATACATTAAAAATTTTTAATGTATTAAAAAAATTATATTAAATAATACGATAATACATTAAAAATTTATATTAAATAATGTGATAATACATTAATATAATGTATTAATGTTGAGAGCATTACAAAATATTATTAAATATTATTAATAAATTTTATTAAAATCAATATAAACTCATTATTGTCCCCGAGGTGTAGGACAGTCGGTGATGGAGTGTGTTGTTAAGCCACTCCGTGATGTTAAAGTCACCGGTTCGAAACCTACGGGGACAAAAAATCCAACCATGTTAAGGGTTGGTGTGGCTCAGGCCGGGTGCGATCCCCGGGTGATTTTCACGGCTTAGATGCCCCTGAGTCGCGATTTCTCAAGCCACAGGTTAATCGCAGATCCTGCACAAATTAACAAACAAAAAAAAAATATAAACTCATTATTAAATATGACTAAAAACTAATATCATAAGGCATTATTATTAAATATTACTAAAACTCCTTTAATACATTATTCAATATAAACTTGATAATAAGTTTAATATTAAATTTATATTAATAATTAAGATAATAACATTTAATAATAATATTTTATATTAATAATATAACAAGTTAATAACTTTAATACATTATTCAATATAAACTTGATAATAATTTTAATATTAAAATTATATTAATAATTAAGATAATAGCATTTAATAATAATATTTTATATTAATAATATAACAAGTTAATAAATTTAGTACATTATTAATAAATTTATAATAATATAATATATTTAAATCTTCGATTCCTGCAATGTTCCATTGGATTGTAACGAGAAACTCGTACACTCCCTATAAAATTGATTTTTATTCTTTAAATATATGTGATTATCATCAATATAAGGTGTCCTCATTTCACATATATTGATAAGATTTCAATAGTGATTTTTTTAGGTTTTCTCTTTTGGAATCGATTTCAATAGTATTCTTTCATAAGTGATACCAAGAATGAAGTTCTTTCTCTGGTATCGGAGGAAGCACTGATCATACCAGACGATGGCACATGTTTCTTCAGGGCATGTTTTGCGGATTTCTATACCAATGTTCTCTATAGTTTTGGCATTTCGACATTATGTGGGGGTGGTATCGCCCTAGCACTGTAGCAGCCCAAACATCCTCTTGGGACTTCTTCCATATTGAAAGGTATAGAACCCAAAATTAGATCCATTGTTGGGTATAGAACCCAAAATTAGATCCATTGTTGGTCAGATAGTAGAGAACCCTCTTAAAATTTCATATCCTTAGGACAGGTGAAATCCTTCATATTCTTTAAAGGTGAAATCCTTCATATCCTTTACCACATTGACGTGCTTCACCTTCATAAAAACGTGGCCACTACAATGCGATCGTGGGTGGATGGGCGGAAATGAATAGGTAAATGAAGGACAACCACATAAAGAGATAATGGAAGATGTAATCCATAGTTGTATATGAAGAGGCAAAAGATCACGTAACATAGGTCAATGTTAAAATTGAAGAGGTAAATAATTGGATTTGTTAAATTATGTTTTGTGGACATTGATAACTAAATTTAGTAATTTGTTAATCATCTTATGTAAAAGTGAAAAAGTAAACATGATAAAATGATTTCATAAATGTAAGGGAGTTAATTCTTGCAATCTTCTTCATTGATTTGAATGTAAGACTAAGAATATGCCAACATCTTCAATTACTGGTCAACAAATCATATTTTGTAATTAAAAGATTGATTAGTCCATCGATTCCAATAGAAAGAACACCTATCAATGTAATAAAGAAACAATTACACTTTATATTAAAAATAAAAACATTACAAATAATATTACAAACAGTTACATTTTATAAGTATCATAATAAATAAGAAAAATAATTACATTTTATATTAAAACCAAAAGCATTACAAATAATTACAAATAATATTGAGTGAACCTCAAGCATTACAAATCATATGAGGAAACAGTTACATTTTATATTAAAACCAAAAGCATTAAAAATAATATTGAGTAAACTTCAAGCATTACAAATAATATTGAGTGAACCTCAAGCATTACAAATAATATTGAGTGAAGGGTGTTTTGATACTTATTCCTTTAAGAATCATTTTTGGGATAGTAAAACTATTGTTCAATAACATAACATACATTATTTATATAAATGAATATTTATTTTTTTTAATTAAAAATTTGAATACTTTGTTTTATTAAATTATAATAAAATTTGTTATGATTAAGTCAAATATTAAATTGGTGTTAATTTTTTGTTCGTAAGACAAGTAATTCCCTCCATGGAGCCATTTGATTCTTATATTTTAAGAAGGTGTACATACAAGATGTAAATCATTGAATAAATCAAAAGTAAATTAATTAGACAAATTTAAATTTGTTTTAATAGAATTATTTTCTAAATTTGGTAAGATTTTTTTATTGAAATTATATTTTTATTTAAGTGATGGGAGATTTTCTCTTAGGGCTTAGGTCTTGAAGCAAGTTAAAAGTTTTACCATTTTCCCCTATTTTTGATCACCAAAATTCCATCATAAAATCTTTGTTGAAATTATGATTTTGAATTGTTGAAATCGTTATTTTTTATGCAGAAATAGATTCAACACCATTAAATATCTATTTTTCAATGTTAATGATTGATATGTGCAATCCCATTAATCCAAAATGGATTTTGCCAAATTTTAAGCAAAAAATGTGAGTTTCATTTCTCTTATTTTCATAAATTAGAAAGGAGCAAATTCATAGAATGTTTAGACTACATCTTCAAAAGTTTTTCTCACTAGAAAAAATCAATATTATCAAAATGGTTGAGTTTGTCCACTTATTAAGTCAATTCAAATCAAAATGGAGTAAGTGAATAAGTGGAAAGCCTCAACCTCTTTAATGCGAAAATTCTTCCCCAAATCCAATGAGAATTTTGATGAAAATTATAATTCTGCTTGATTGATGGCAACTTTTCCCATGAAACTTTTCCCTTCATAAATTTGACATATTTTCAAATGACCCAAATTACCAAAAAAATTAAAAAAAAATAAGTGAATAAGAGACTTCGTCTCACCAAAAAAAAATCTCATTAGAAAGATTGATTTTACCCATTTATTAATTCATTCAAATCAAAATTAATTTTTTTAATATTTGAACTTTATTGAGTTGTTATTTAGGTATTCAAAATTCAAAGGCATGCATCTCGATAAAACATGCATATCGAATAGGCTCACCATTTTGTTTTGCTTAAAACGCATGCACTTGTAAGCATTAGTGTGGTAACTCAAAAAACATATCTAAGTTTCAAAATATTGTGTGCAGCTTTCAGTGCACTTTTTTGCTTGACCTTTTTCTTCTTTTATTTTGTGGAATGTGTTATGTGGGTGTGCATGTGAGAAATAACAATTAGATAGATCTATAAACTTATATCGATATTTCATTGGAATAACTCATTACAACGTATTTATAATATTCTACAACCTTTTACTATGTAGTGTTTTATTTTAGATTGTAAATTTACTTTACTATTATAACACAAAAATTACTAAAATACACTAAATTTGAAATGAAAGAAGTTAAGAAAATAACACACAGTCTACACAAACAATAGCTACAACCTTTTACTATGTAGTGTTTTATTTTAGATTGTAGATTTAATTTACTAGTTTAACACAAAAATTATTAAAATACACTAAAATTGAAATCAAAGAAGCTAAGAAAATAACACTCCATCCACACTTTCAAGTATTTTAGTTTGACAGAATTCGGAATCATTTATCTATCAATCTAGGGCATAAACTTGTGGCATGCAAACACAATATGTGTAGGATTTGTGCATTAATAATTCTTAATTCTAGGACTAAAAAGAATATTCAGTGTTAAATCAGAATGAAGGCTATTTCTAGACTAGTTACTTATGTTGACTTTCAATGGTAGAAACGACATTATTACAAGAATTACATGTGACTATAGAATTTCCTGTATACCTTGATTACAGGAATTGTAGAAAAGAAAGGAAATTGCAAAATAAATCAATTCTAATGTAAATATCTAAGACAAAGTCACAACACATACCAAGGGACCCTCCTCGGATATGTTTCAAAGTAAACTTAGAAGACTAAGAAATCATTAACACCATGAATGGATCATAAAAGCTCTTTGTATTCAACAATTGTAAGAGATTGTAGGTTACAAAATAACTCTCAAGAGTAATATCAAATTATTCACTCCCTCTTACATTCTATGAATTTTTTTTTATAGATTATTACGTAGCAAAGTTGAATATGTCTAGAATAGCATTATGTTCCTCACTATGTGCAAAAGTTACAGACAGATCTTGTATTGAGCATGAGAGACAGGAGATCCATGATTTTCCTTTGATGTTCCCTTGAATTTTTGAGTGATAAAATCGATCCAACCTCCTCCAACCTCAAATCCCATATTTAGTTGGTCACTTCCATTTGGCATACACCTAACTAGAAACGGTCGCAACAGGAAACATAGGAGAATTTGCTCTGAAGAAAATCCCATACAATCCACACCATGCACTTGTTGGCGATATTTATTGCGATTCACCTAATTGGGCTCATTATGTACAAAACCCATGTCGTGGAATCCCTTGATTCATCCTCATTGATCTAAAATTTACATGTAAAGATCATTGTCTGGTTGGATGCTTCCAATTTTGACTGAAATGTTAATCATGAGCTGGAGATGGCCACATTGGATATGGGTGCAAATTGGATAACATAAAACCATATTAATGGGTCTAGGAACAAAACTCTAGTTCTGGAATTTGACGTGGAATTGCATAGATATGTCAACCTTGGAAGTCATTTTTGCTCTTTGATTGCAAGAATTTTTTATGTAAACTATCATTAGTAAAACCAAGCATAATTCTTCTTAATTTATTAAAAATAAAGGAAATAAATGACAATAAACCATTTTAGCATCTGGAAGTGTATCATGGCATTTTTATGAAGAAATATGGTGGACATGGCGATAAATGTGTGAAATAATGCGGTGAAAAGAATGGCTTAAATGATGGAAAAGATGACAAAATAGAGACCCAACACACACAAACAACACAAGATCTATCGTGGGAAAACTCAATTCTAGAAAAAACTAGCGACAAGTTTTGGTCAATGTTTTGGCCTTTTCTTCTTAGTTATGAAATGAAAGTAAAAAGAAAGTGCACTCACTATGGAGTTATTGTTTGGCAGTTGGTTTGGATAGTTGGTTTTCATTGATGTCAACCCTTGGAGAGTGATCTTGGAGATTTATGTCAACTCTTAGAGATTGATGTCAACCCTTGGAGAAGTCCAGATGCCCTAGAGATGTGGAAGATATCGTTGGATTGTTGGTTATCATCTATATGATTGAGATTGATGATGAGTTAGTTGGGTACATTTGATGTAGTCTACATGTAGCGTCAGAGGTGTGGTTATGGGACCCAGAGTTGATTAAGGAATAACAACATGAAGGATAGTGAAATTATAGGTAAGATTATGATGGATGGATAGTACACGTCGTGTCATTTCTGGTGATATGTGGAATGCCACGCGGTTCCTCATGATTAGGCAAATATGGCCTTGTGAAGTTGGAAGCCCCGAAGAATGGGCAAGAAGCCCTAGTTGGTTACAAGTCAATGAGTAAAAAGGGAAAATTTGTTGCAAACAAGAAGTTTTAAGTCGGCCTCATTGCAATAAATATTAAGGATATTTTTGGTAAATTCTACCCCAATGAAATAATCATTAAAAATTTAATTGAATTTTATTTGGGTCAAGTCGGCCCTAAAAAGAGGGTTCCAAATATAGTATAAATAAGGAACCTAGGAGTTCATTTGTAACTTCAACTCAAGTGATTCTTATCTAAGGTAACCAAGGATATCTGAGGCATTTTTCAGAGGGAATGTGAAGTAAAGAAGGTCGAAATTGTAAGGGAGGATGAAGTCTTGTGAGGATGTGTTCTAAGGTATGTTATTTGCAGGTCATATTATCATTTTCAATATAAATTTATTTCTAGAATGATTCGGATTGTGAAACCTGAAGGATATTGAGATGACATATCAAGGTACATGTGCTAGAAATTTCAGCTTCTGGGTCATTTCATTTTGGGAGATACACTCTGTGGAAGATAAGTTTTTTGGCTAGTCCTGGAATTAGTCTCAAACAGGTGTTTCGAGTAAAAAGGTCATAAATTATTCATAGAATATTCAAATTAAGTGATACTAAATTCATTGGATAGAGTATATTTCGTAGCATATTTGTTTCTATTTTCATATCCAGATATCAAATATTACGCATGTGGCATGCTCTACAAGTTCTCTCTTTACAATAAGATAGAATTTAGAAAGGTCTGCCATTTTTTCTATAACTCCTTTTATGGGAGGTTCCAAGAACTTAAACCTGGGGGAATTGCAAAGAACATATTGAAGAATATTGTGTACAATTTTCATACCTTTATTCATTACAGGTATGGATTTATGCTTGTTGAAAGTTAGGGTTTGTGACTAATCCAAAAACTAGTCTTGTGAGAATAAGGTAAAGTTTGATGAAGGTGTTATTATCTTGTTGTTGAAGTTGAGGAAGGTCTAAAAGTATGTGATCACATACAACAGATCAGTTACAAAATTACATGTATGTTTATATGCATGTTTCGGGGTTTACATGTTGATGATGTTATGGTGTATGGCATGATTGAGACATATCATGAGTGATATGGTATATGGTTGAGGCACATGGTTTGAGGTATATGATTGGATGCATGTATTTTTTATGTTGGTATAATACTTGTTGTGGCATAGATTGGTTCTTGTTTTGGCACATGATTGAGGTGCACGTTGAACACTTGATCTTGGCATACTGTTTGAGGCACATCTTGGTGATATTTGCATATTGGTGGAGGCTTTATGCATGGTTGGCGCATGGTATGGTACATGGTATGGTATTGATGGTTGATGTACATGGTGTAGTACATGGTTTATACATGGTATGGTATAGGTGTTGATGTACATTTGTATGTGCATGGTTGATGCACGGTTTGGTACAATTGTTGGTGCATGGTTGATGCACAGTTTGGTACAGGTGTTGGTGCATGGTTGATGGACTTGTTGTGATACAGGTTGTGGTACATGGTTGATGTTTGGTATCGTGCAAGTTGATGGTTTGGTATATTTTTTGGTACATGGTTGAAACACATATATTGTGATGGTATGTTGGTGATATTGGTACATGCATGGTAGAGGCATGTGTTGGTGATGTTGAACATCTAGTTGAGAGGTGTCCTTGGTATATGACCCCTGTGAGAGGATCCAGTTGAGTATCAGTTACAGTGATAGATTGGACAGTTTAATCAATGACA
Organism: Picea mariana; assembly: GCA_032191745.1. Lineage (NCBI taxonomy): Eukaryota > Viridiplantae > Streptophyta > Pinopsida > Pinales > Pinaceae > Picea > Picea mariana. Next base: position 698,005 of record JASDQU010100120.1, read on the forward strand.
AGTTGGATATAGTGATAGGTTATAGGTTGATGTGACAGTGGCAGTGGCAGTGGCAGTGAAATTGAAAGTGGCAATGACAGTGGCAATGATTGTGGTAGTGACAGTTGGTATACACTTATATTTCAGGGTGGTAGGAAGGGGAAAGGAAAGGGGGTTGTAGCCTCCTTCTGTTTGGATCCATAGAATCAGGGAGTTGGAGCTTCCTTCAGGTTGGAGCCTAAGAACTAGGTGGTTGTAGCCACATTCCGGTTAGAGCCGGAGAACCCAGGGGGTTGTAGCTTCCTTCTGGTTGGAGTCAAAGAATTTAGGGAGTTGTAGCTTCCTTCAGGTTGGAGCCTGGTAATAGGGGGTTGTGGCCTCCTTCCATTTGTAGCTAGAGAATTGGGAATTCGGTGCTTCCTATGAATGAATTCTTGATATATATAAAAAACAATTTTATGGTTTTCTCCCATTTGGGTTTCCACGTACATATTTGTATATTGTGTTCTTGATGTGATGTTGATGTGATGCTACTTATGTTTACATGCTTATGATATATATTGGATGCATTCATAGATGATACATTGATGATATACTACTGAACATTGTTGATAAAGTGAAAGAATATATATTTTGGTTAAAAGTGATATAAAGTTATCATATTGATTCACACCCCCCCCCCTCTCAGTATTCCAACAATTGGTATCAGATTTGGTTCCTTGAAGGAAACAGTTTAACCAATGGAAGAAGATCATGAAGGAGTTCATGGAATATAGTGAGAATGTTTGATGGTCAGAGTGGTCTAGTGTATGAGATGTGGAGCAAAAGAACGAAAACATTTTTGCAGGAACATGAATATGAAATTTGGTATTCAGATGTTACAAGATATAATGGTTCAAAGAAACCAAAGACTGCATCCAAGAAGGAATTGAAGAATAACAACAAAATAGCAATGGATTTCATCATGGAGGGATTACTGAATTCAGTAAAGGACAAAGTGGGAAAAAAAACCATCAACTAAAGAAATTTGGGATAAGCTACATAACATATATTCTTCTCCCATCACAAAGTCATAGATTGCTAAAGAAGATACATGTACAGAACAAGAGGTAAGATGTGCATCATGTCAGACAAATTAAGAATAAGAAGAGTTTGTAATCAACAGAATTGAGTTCTTTTGCTTTAATTGTGAAAAGAACGGACATCTTGAAATTGAATGCCCTTATTTGAAGATTGAAAGTTATGAGACAGAACAACCCAGTGAAAGAGAAGACAATCATGAGATTGAAAAGGAAAAGGAACTTGAAACAAAATTAATCAGTGCTCTGGATGAACTAACCAAAGAAAGGAAGAAGAACCAATCACTTGAGGAACAATTAGCTAAGAATAATTCTCAATAATGTTCTGAAGAATCCCAATAGGTCATCATTAAACTAAAATCTCATCTAGAAGAAGTCAGAAAGATTGAAGAAACATACAAATTTTAGATGGAAGAGAAGCAGTGTTTGGAAGACAAAATAGAAGCATTAAAGAAGGAAGCAATGAAAGAGAAGCAGTATTTAGAAACTAAAAGAAAGGAAGAAGAAAAGAGAGAGAATATTTTGACCGACCATCTTAAGGAAAGAACTAAAGACTTAAATCAACTTGAAGCAGAATTTGGTCAAGAAGAAAGAAGACATGAAAATGAAATCATCTCCTTGAAGAACCAACTTGAAGAAGTAAAGCGAACAGAATAATTCATGAAGATTCAGATGATGAAGAAAGAAGAAGAGGTTGAGAAGATTGAAGAATAATTTGTCGCATTGAGAAGTAAATTGTCAAGCTCAACAAGAGCGTTGAAGAGACAGAAACATCAACATCAGCAGTAGATCATAAATAAAAGCATTCCAGGTTTCCAGAAAAGAAGAATGAAGAAAAGAGTAAGAGTTATGCAGAAGTACTCAAAGGAAGAAATCATGGTGAAGATACATCTTCAACAAGACATACCACATTCAGGCAGCAAAGAAGCTTCAACCATAATGAAGGGATCCACAGAAGAGAAGATCATAAGCAGCCAAGGCAGGAACTTAGAAGGATTACACAACAAAGAAGATCATTCACTCCCAGGTATGTAAATTTATTTTATGGTCATTGTTTTTATTGTACTGACTTTGGAAATAAGGTTGCAAATTGTAGGGCTCATAAAAGAGGTGTTCAAGCAAGAAATGCTTATGTGGCCCCACATAACATTGAATGTTACAAATTCCACAACTATGGACACATAGCTCATGATTGTAGAAGCATGATGGATACTTCTTTGAGAAATAACATTGATATCATATATAAGAAGGTTTGGAAAAGAAAACAAGAACAGAAAAAGAAAGATAAGATGAATGAAGGACACTGAGAAGTCATACTCTCAAGATTGGCAATAGTACAAGATGAAGACAAATCTACAAGGAAAAAGAAAGATGTCATATATAGTAAGGTTTGGAGAAGAAATGAAAAACAAGAAGAACGGGTGAATAAAGACTAGGTCCCAGAGATCACAGGATTTGCAGTAGCACAAGAAAGAAAAGAAGACCAGGTAAATAAAGAACAAGTTCAAGAGATTGTACTTTTAGGAATTGTAGTGCAAGATCAATCTACAGAAAGAAAGAAAGAAGTGAGAGTTCATAGAGATGATGAGTCTACATATGAAGAGGAATATTACTCCGCATTAGAGTGAATATTTTTCTGAGCCATTTGGCTTGGAGACTCCCAGTAAATATGTATGTTGAACAGGGGGATTCCATGCAGTAAATACTACGTATTAGAGAACCATATTTTGAACAATATGAAGTGTTTGTAGAGACAGATTCATATCATTCAAATAGAAGAAGTACAGAGTAAGAGATTGATCGATTGAGAAAGTAGTGTTCCCATGCAGGTATCGAGTTTGCAGTTGCACAGGAAGAATTTTAGTGCATGTATGCATTCAGGAAAAGATATCTTCAGTACAGGTAGTTCTAAAGATGCAAATATTGATGAGAAGATAGATCGAATCAGTGGACATATTTTGATTCAGTATGATAAACAGGAACATGTGATGATCAATTGTAGTACATTTAAGAGAAGTCTTCAGAATGGAACAGTGATAGATGGATTAGCATTGTGGACAATTGAGTAGCAGAGTTAGGAACAGTTTGTGACATATGAACAGAAATGGATTTGTGATATGCTTAGCAGGTACAGAGAGCACGAGTCAAAGAATATGAATAGGAGTGGATTAACAAGTGGAATCAATGGAATCAATTGGAATCAGAAAGAAAAGCAGTGAAAGGCACAACAAAATAGGGAAAGAGAAATTTTCAGCAAAAGCTATATCATCATAACAAACTCATTTGACAGCATGGTCAAGTGAACATGAAAAGTGATTGAAGAAATCAAATTTTGAATTATTTTTATATTTGTCAGTGAATTACATGAGGAATCATCAATGGACAATAACAGTACTGGAAGAAAGGAAAGGAAACATTTCACAATTAGTTCTACAAATTTTGAATGATTTTTATATTTGTCAGTGAATTACATGAGGAAACACCAATGTACAATAAATAGTACTGGAAGAAAGGAAAGGAAACATTTCACAAGTAGTTCTACATTTTGCAGAGAAGGAAAATCATTAGAGAGAGAGATCTTGAAAAGAAGATCAGTAGCATGCAGACAGGGGGAGACATACCCACAAGGGGATCTATTATTTTCCCTATGATTGGTTAGAGAAGGTACAATTTCAGGAGGAGAGATATTGGCAGGGGCATTGTTATCACTAAAAATTTGTCTATGACATTGCACACAATGGTTGAAGAAAGAGATCACATCCAACAACAATTAGTCCACCTACAACACCAAAATCCATCCAAAAGGCAAAAAACTGTATACTTGGGTCAAAAATGAAAGTGCGCAAATTCACCAAAGGAAGCACGCGCATAGTGCGCAGGCTAACATGGGCCTCAGTGTTCAAGATGCGCGATTTTCTATGAGAAAATATGCACACTTCTATGAACAACACATTTATGGATCTTGTCAGCCCCTCAACCACTTCTAGTCCGACCCCCGACACGATTTGACACTCATATTTGAGTGAAATCTAGCTTGGAGGTTGGTCAAGGGATAGGAAGTGCCCTAAAAGGTCCCTTGTTCGCACTATGAACCAATTATATCTTGCCATGAATGGATGCTATAAATATGATCCATGGGTGTGCTAAGAAAATAAGAAATTCAAGGTATTGTTATGTTGCAAGAATTCTTCTTTGAGAATCCTCTTTTCTCTTTGAAGCCTTCAAGCACCATTGCAATAGGCCATTCCACTCACCTCTTAAGGAAATAAGCATTGTATTTATTCACCATTATCATTTATTCCATTGTATGAAGAGAAGAGCTCTCAAATAGGGAACTCAAGATCCCTCCCAAGGAGGAAGAGGGGACTCATAAGTCCCTGCCTTTCTCTACGGTGTTTAGCCTATCAATATATTGATCCATTGGTAGCTATATATTGGTCATTTCTTTGTTTTTATGGTTCTAAGTTCTTCAAGCTTCTCTAAAATTTATTTCTTAGTTGTTTATAGTTTTGTTTCTTTGTTTTCATTTGTATTTGGTTTATCTAATCAACTCACAAACTTCTGGCTTGTTTAGCAGGCTTAACTAAACATGCAAGTGTTGTGTTTTTTCTGACCCAAGTGACAAAACCAAAAAAATAGATTGGCAACCATATTGGGGATCGGTATAAAATTCCTCCCTATTTAAGTCTTGAGAGAACTTCATTTTGATTGTTTTGACATGTAGGTACCAAAACCGGCCTAGCCCAGCCTGCCAAAGTCAAAATTCAGAGCCAAGGAAGGAGTATTTCACTTGGAAATTTCTTTCTCGACGCATGGCAAGAAGTGCACAGCTTTCAAGGCCCACAGACGTGCACTATGCATGAATCATGCTTCATTACTCTGTGCATTGTTTTCCCTATGTACGCTTGTCAAAATTGTAGCCCATGCATTAGTCAAGTTTTTACAAATTGTAAGGGTTTTTATGAATGGTTTGAGGGCCCCTAGCCTTCATATTTTTATTTTCCTGCACTTTGTAAAGAAGATACACTTCACTTAGAGTCCTTTTTCCACAAGAAAGGTTAGCTAACATAAGCATGTAGGGGTAAAAAGAACCACTATTCTTCTCTTTTGCTTCGTTTCCACATGGATGGCTCATTTGGATTGTAAAATTTTGAGTTGAAGTTATTTCTTTTCATACACAATCACTTAATTTGGGACTAGAAATTAATTTTAACCATCAAGTATACTCTTCCCCCAAACCCTAGTGTGATCTCGGGAATCATAAAAGGTGGTTGAAAGGAAATTTCATCTCCCTTTATAAATATTTAGGAGAGGACAAATCCCCCCTAGGGTTCCTCTTAGTTTTGGAAATCATCTTAAAGCTTTGTACAGGCCCATACATGCCCACATGTTTGCTATCTTAGGATAGTTTCTAAATTATTTCTTAGTTTATCTCACACTCTAGGAAAGTTTAAAGATCAAGTAACGGGCCCATACATGCCCACATGTCTACAATTCTAGGATAGTTTCAAAAGCTTGCTTAGTTTAGACAACATTCTAGGGAGTTTAAAGGATTTGTAAGGACCCATATGTCAACATTGTTATTTCTTTAGGGCTTTAAATATTCCACAAGGTTGTACCAAAGACACATAGTAAGCTAGGTAAGAATATTTGTAAGGACCACAGGAAGTCCACATGTTGCAATTTCACACTTAACTTATTAAAATATGTGTACACTTTTCACTTTCTTGCACACAAAGCCACTCCTCACACACATAATTTCTATTAGAATAGTGGAGGTCGAAGTATGATTTCTTCAAAGGAATTCCAAAAGATCTGACTACTTCTTTGGAAATTATCCACACTAATTTAATTCAAACGAGGCTGGTCCATGACCCCAATCTCTCAGCCCACCACATCTAAAAAAATTCTAAAAACACACTAAATTTTCCTCCACAAGAGGAGCCAAAAGAAATTTTTTAGTCTAGGTAGGATATCGGGGGTAGGCATCCAAATAACCCCCCATTATTAGGTTCTCACATTTTCAAACAATAAAAGTTGAGAAATATGGAACTTTCAAATCCTCTAAGTCAAGTGTTCCTACACCATAAGGAAGGGAGATACACATGAAGGGTTGAAGGCCGAGGTCTGATTGTTCTACGCATCCCTCCTTGAGTCACCCAATTCTTGTGAGGGCATCCAGCTCGCGACCCATTTCTTAGGCATAAAATCTAAATGTCGCACTTTGATCAAGGTACTTAGTGGCCAAACATAGGATATCCACCCAGGTAGTGATTGTGGGCTGCAATCGCAACTTGATCATATTTCGTGTGGCTATTGGGAAATATCGCCATCTATTTTGGGATATGAACACTCTACCCCTCATTATAATTGATTACTTCAACCTTAACTAGTTCCTCATCTGATGGCTTCAGACCCCACTATTGAGTGCTATTGGAAGGTCCAGTGCTAAATCGAGAGGAAGGATGTTAATTATTTTAGGACATGGGCATTTTTTTTATTGTTCCCCCACGTGAACAAAATCCACCTATCCACATGCTTATTTATTTACAGTTGATTTATGTATGATGTTCATTTGATTACATGAAATTCTAAGTTATATTATTTTGGGAAGGTCAAAATATCTTGTTCATTTATTTCTCTCTTGTCACCATTTTCACACATCCACTCTACTAGTCGGAACCATAAGCGAACCACAAAATCCTTGTCGTTCTAGACGCTTGCAGGATCTCCCTCTTATTATAGGAGGAGTCCCTAGTCTTGCCAACTCACCGACTCAACCATCTCACACCCCCGTGAGTGATATTGTTTTGGGATCAACTTTTCTTGGTTCCACTTTTCTTGGATCAAATCCCCAAGGCCATCCATCTATTAGTTCTCCTTCACAAGGAGGCGGGGGTCAAAATTCTTCTCAAGGGAGAAGTACAAACCCACCAAATACCTCTCAAGGGGAAGGTCCATTACCTACACACACGATGGTTGGAACTAATCCTTCTCCAAATATCCCTATGTCATACTTGGCAACCCTTAACATTCCTGATTTAACCAAACTCATGAATGATCTCATTCTACATGACCCCACTTGGCCCAATATGCCTACAAAATTACCTTCAAATATTCCAAAGTTTGAAGAAAAATCAGGGGAAGATCCTTCCAACCATGTTATGACCTTCCACTTATGTTGATATTCAAACAACATCATGGAAGATTCCATCTTCTTAAGGTTGTTTCAACAAACTCTCATGGGTTCATCAACCAAATGGTATGTGGACGAAAAATCAGGGTCCCATGTGACCTTTGAATCATTGGCCAAGGCGTTTTTGTCCTTCTTCCAATTACCAGTTCATCATGATATCGGCTTATAAATTCTCTCGGAGTTCAAACAAACCATTTTTGTCCATATAGTCAACCACATCCATGAATGGCATCGGCGACGTAGTTTGTGTAAAGCAGAAACCACCAAAGAAAAACTTCTCGATCGGTTTCTTAAATCACTCATCTTTGTTATTGCCAAAGATGTAGCATCCACTTTTCCTCAGTCAGAAGAAGAAGCCATTAGAAAGGCCCAATAGTTTGACCTCATCTATGCGCAGTCAGGTTACTTGTACACAGTCTTACCTGATGCACCCAGACCCATACCATTTGGCCAGAACAAACCTGGGATTTCCCATGTTGTGGATGGGTTTATTGGTTCTATGACACACAACAACCTTTACAGTCACTTGTCACTTATTTATGGTGAGCCTCAGTATCCGCAACCATATTGAGGGATGTCTTATTACCCTTCCCCCACTCACCAGCAGTCATATCCTATTGTTTCCCCTCAGCCGTTGGAGGGACCCCCACTGGTACCCTAGATGCATCTGGTCCCTCAATCAAGTGTGGGTCCACCCCCAAATCCAACATATGACCCTAGTAGTAGTGGAAGTGCTTCAACTTCCTACACACCATATGGATCGTCTCCTCAAAATAATCCATATTTTCCATTTCCTAGTCCTCCATAGTTGGTTGCTCCTCCGTTGGGACAACCACATGCCGACGTTAACTTTTTTCAACCATCTCCCATTCAACAATTTCATCCTTTCGAACAATTGAATACAAAAAATCTGGCCCATCAACCGAATAATGCCAAGAAGAAAGGAAAAAACTGAAATAATAACAACGCGGGACTAGTAGGAAATAACCCCCAACAAAACCATCCCGTTGGGGGAAACCAGAATCGGGAAAACCAAAACCCCCAAGGGGGAAACAATAAAAATCAACCATGATAAGGGAAGAACAATAAACTCAGAACTAACTTCCCTTGTGCTCTTTGTGGTGAGTATGGAAATTATATTCACTATTTCCCCCAAACATCCGATTTCAAATGGATGAAAGCATCTATGAACAAACAAAACCCTTTGGCACCACCTGCCCCCTAGCAAGCCCCACAACATTATTTTCAATCACCACTTCTGGTTGTTTTGCAAAACCCTATTCCACACCAAGGTGTGATGAATACCCAATAGAAGGTACACCCTGCTCCACCACAAATGGGGCAATATCAAAACTCAGGTCCCAATCAACCTGGAAATTCAGTCGATCACAATATCCTCCTTACCAACGAAGAAGAAATTATTTTGCAAACATGTGGTCGTCAATACGTCCTGCCTCTTGACTCTACCACAACCACCTTAGAAGTATCTCCCACTATAGCCGGACAACCATTGATGATTCCCTGCCCCAGCACTGAACCAAACCCCCGTATAGCCCGCATGTCGTTACAATTGAATGTACATAACCCTAATGCTAGGGCAGCACATAATTACAGTATGGTCAACGACTTAGCACAGTATCCTATAGCTGTGTCTGTCTTGGAGGCCCTCCAAACCTGTCCATCTCAACGGAAATCCTTGCTTTCCGCCTTGGGGTCAGTCGACCCAGTTGACACTCGACTCTTCACCTTTGATCTAGATAGTGGAGAACCATGCCTACCTTCCCTAGTAGCTTTTCAGATACCAATTAAGATCTAGAACATCAAAGTTCATCGGTGCATCATCGATGAAGGTACATCTGCATGCATCATGTCCAAAATAGTATGGAAAAAACTCGACTCACCTGAGCTAGTACCATCTTCCATCACCCTAAGAGATTATGACAGTCGACCATCATCCCCTTAATGGCTCTTCCAAAATTTCCCTGTAGAACTTGGGGGAAAAATCATCCTCATCGGCATTGAATTTATCAACCCCCCACTTGATTAAAATATCTTGTTCAGATGTAGCTACATGTATGTTATGAAGACGGTACCTTCTTCTGTGTTTTGAACGATGATGTTTCCCCACAATGGGAAAATCGTCACCATCAACCAACTTACACATTATGAGTCTAATCATTCCGCCAACATTGATAACATTCTCCCCCTTGTCCGCACTAGGTTAGATGATTTTTCGGTCATCGACATGGGCCCTGGAATATTCAAGGACCCATCCTTATTGGGGGCATATCATGGAGCACCACCTCTCATACACCCTTCTATTTCAACAGAAGTGTGTGTAGTGTCTTCTAATGGAACAGATATCGGAGACAATACTCCTCTCACAGAGGCCCCTCCCCACATCAAAATTCCACCAGTCGAAGAACTATTACCTTAGGAATTCCCTGAACTCCCCACTGCACCACTTGTCCCAGATTCCCCCCCCTTCCAAAGGTAAATCCTAGTTTGGGAGACAGTCCCCAAAGCCATTACCCAAATTCCCTTTTTCTACCCCCACCTGGAGTCCAAGTATTCCAAGTAGTTTCTAATCTCACCCTTCCCAACATGGTTCTTATCATTCCTATATGGTATCTCCATCCACCTGCTATGGTTCCTACACCATCTCTCCCTCCTCAGACAGAGGGATTACCGATGGATATCCCAGTACAGGATCCTGCCACACCACCCCCACCCCCAACTAGTAGCAACACCACCACCAGTGGGGGTAGACAAAGGAAGAATGATTCCATAGCTCCACTCCCTCCCCGAGCTCAACCTCCTTGTGCACTATGCAAAAGAGAAGGACACCCCACTAATAGATGTCCTACTCTTCCCAATTTACGCAATCTTATCCAACTCCCTAAAGAAACCCCATTGCTTGCTACTCCCTCAAGTACATCCACTACTACTACAGAGTCCTCAACCACATGCAATAAAGGGTTACGAACCAAATTTGCTTGTGCCATATGCTCATAATATTGTCATTACACTCATCATTTCCCAGCTCTACCTCAATTTTGCCAAACATTAGCCGCAATACGCCACATGTCTCGGCTAGAGCCCTCCCAGTCACTCCTCATTGAGGCTCACATTATTGATATTCATTATATTTCATTTCCAGCCCCCAAGAGAACGAGGTACCATCCAAAGTATCATGACGTTTGGTTTATGTCAAGAGAGATATCACATTCCGTACACGATACCCCATCTACGTCCTCACCCCTTGAGGACAATAACATTTACCCATTGACAGTTCCCCCTGTCATCTCCCAGGATCCCTTTTATTCTCTCATTTTCCACTGTGACAAAGATATCCTAGAGGAACTCACTACCCTTGATTTCCCATAGAATGCACTCCAACATCGAGAATTTTTCCTTTCACAAGAGGCCTTTCACCCTCCTACCCAAGCCTCCCTATGCACAATTGAAACCAAGGATTTTATTTCTTCGGGGCATATAAATTGGTTCAACAACCCTATCCCTGCCCCAAATTCTTTTGAAGAAGGCAACATGGCCAATATCTCTCCCACTATCAAAATTGAAATTTCCATTAAACCGGGAATCATAGAAGAAATCACCATTGGCGTCGCATTCTCCCCTGAAAAACGCATTGCTTATAAAGATCTCTTTCAGGAATACCAAGATATTTTTTCCTGGTCATATACGAATATACTTGGCCTCGATCCTTCTATAGTCGAACTTCAAATCAACACATGGCCATATATCACCCATGTTCGTCAAAAGTAACTCCCCCTTCACCCATCTAAAGCTGCAGCTATCAAAGCCAAAATTGACAAGTTACGCGTTGTTGGTTTCATTTACCCCATTGTGTACACTTCGTGGGTCTCCAACCCCGTCCCTATTAACAAAAAACAGGGAACTATTCACATTTTCACAGACTTTCGTGATCTCAACCACGCTTGTCCCAAAGACAACTTCCCAACCTCATTCATCAACCAAATCATCGATGAGTGTGTCGACCATGCAACATTGTCCTTTATGGATGGGTTCTCCAACTATAATCAAATTCAAATCCACCCAGGATATCAGTACAAAACCGTTTTTACAACCCCTTGGGGTACTTTTTCTTATAGCGTCATGCCTTTTGGACTCAAAAAATGTAGGTGCTACGTTTCAACAGGCCATGACCTATGTTTTTCATGATCTTGATCACATCATTTTTTCTTATTTGGATGACCTCATAGATCAATCCAAAAAGTGAACCCAGCATTTAGATGACTTATGCATTGTTCTCCAACGATGTCACCAATATAATATCCGCTTTAACCCCCTCAAGTGTGTCTTTTGTGTCACTTTCAAGCACCTCCTTGGGTTCATTGTCTCCCAACATAGCATCACCATGGATCCCCTCAAGGTCCAAGCTATCATAGAAATTCCACCACCTAGGAATTTACTCCAACTGCAGAGCCTAAAGGGAAAAGCCAACTTTTTACGTCACTTTGTCCCAAACTATGCCACTTGCGCACACGGATTTCTCCGCTTACTGCACCATGATATCCCATTTTGATGGGACGAACATGCTCAAGCAAATTTTGATGATTTAAAATCCACCCTATCCAATGCCCCTTTGATTAGTCCCCCATACTATGATCATGATTATAGTCTCTACTTATCAGCCTTTGTTGTTTCAGTAGCAGGAGTCTTCATTCAATTAGGGAATGATGCGTGTGAACATGTGATTTACTACATCAGTAAAAATCTTTCAGGACCACCCCTGAAATAAAATCATGATGAGAAACTCGCATTAGTAGTTTTCCTCACAATCCAAAAACTGTGACATTATATCCTGCTTCGAACTACCAAGGTCGTAGCAGATTCCAACCCCATGCAGTACTTGCTTAGTCAACGACGAATTAATGGAAAATTTTCTCGATGGATTGTTATCCTCGAGGAATACAATCTAGATTTTTCTACTCCCAAAAGTAAGAAATCTCTCGTCCTCACCGAACTCATTACATCTTTTCCCTCGAATGATAAAGCTTCCCCCATCAATGAGGATTTACCTGATGAACACCTCTTCTTCATCCCCTCTGATGGCCCATGTAGTGTCCCCAAGGCTGAGCCCCGTTACAGATCATGATATATGCAATGAATTGTAAATGTGCTCTATAGGCTGGTGAGCCAAGTTTTGTATAATCTGGTAGGCTTATGTGTTTGTTAGGCTAGCGAACCTAAGTGTAGAAGGCTAGGAGTCTGTTGATGTACTTGTATGTATGCAGAATAATCAATAAAATATAAACACCACCAAGTGCAGACCGACCACGATGAATGAGTGAAGGGGGACTGAGCGTCCATAGAGTGGGCAAGGAACTAGGGGCTGGAAGGTGGGAAAGGGGCTGAGTGTTGAGCCTGGGGGCTAAACCTAAAGGGGGCTTAGGCCTAGAATAATATTTTAATATTATTTCCAAAAGTCATGAGCATATTATGTTTTTATCCTAAGTCTTTTTGGAAGGACACGTGATTTCCAAGTGGTGGGAGGAACGCATGCAGTTCCCAGAGTGACAAATGTCCACCCTGACACATGCAAATAAAACGGAAAGGAACAACCATGGGGAGGGGGGAATTTGACATTCGATTCGACCCGATTTCCTTGAGAATGAACCGTACGAGCCAGTTGGCAAGGGGACCTGGTGTATGTCTGTTACAGAGAGGAAGCCTGTGTTGGGTGCTGAGGAAGGCGTGTTTACTCTGTTTATATCCGTGAAGTCTGTCTGTGAGAGAAAATGAGTGCATGCATTCCTTGAACGAAATGTCTATGTCAATTTCGGGGAAGAGTCTCTGTTTGCCTAGGAAAAGCTGAGCGAGCTTGTGCGTGGAGCCTTATTCTGAAATCTTGACTGAGAGAACAGCCTGTGACTGTTGAACCAGTTCTTGGGAATCCTGGGTCCGTTTTTCCCTGTGTTTGTTGTGGCACGTAGTTCTGGACTGCGTGAGGCTTGTTGGCCTATGAGCGACCCCCTCTAGGTGAGAGAGTGCGCAAAGGAAGGAGAGAGCTCCTGGAAGGAACCTTGTAGTTTCCATAGTGCCCAGAGACTTCTGGTCCGGTCTGTTCCTGTAACCCAAGGTAAGGGAGACTGGCAGCCGAAGGACTGTCCAGGTGACAGAGAAGGTGCACTCTCCTGGGGTGGAACAGGCATGTGGGGAATGAGGGTCTGTGGGTAGTGAGCGTGGGAGATTCCTGGGAGAGAATTCCTTCCTGATGGTTGTGTGTGGCTGAATTCCCTGTAACCTCAGCCTGTGTCTAAATTCCTTGCCCTGGGGTGGAGCTCAGTCCCAGCTCGGGGGTGACCCACTGTTGAGTTGAGGATCAGTGCGGTCTACGGCTGGGAGGTTCGTGGAAGGCCTGCATTTGGTTGGTGGATTCCACCATTGATAAAGATAAGCATCTGAATTATGCTTTGATCATGTTTTGCATGACTGAGTTGTTTATGTATCATGTTTTCTGCTGTGTATATGAATTAATATGATAAGGCTAAATGCTTGTTGAATATAGAAGTAATTCATATGTTTTACTCTGAGTTAAATGTATTATTTTGCTTGACTGCATGTGGTTATATAATTTCAGTATGAGTTATGTAAAATTCCATGTATAGAATGGTAACTGAGAGGTTTGAAAACCTCAGTAGTGAAAAAAAAGGTACACTACAAAGTGGTATCAGAGTGAAGGTTTCGACACTAAGCCTAGATGGGCCAGTGGAGCAGTCTTTGGACTGAGAATGCGAGGGGAAATTGAGTCGGGAGGACCGATTTCGGACCTTGGTTTGCTCCAAAGCGTCAAGGAGATACTTGACGAGTTTTTAAGCTCAGGAGGTTTAGCGGTGCTGTGAAACCACAGCTGGTATGGTCTATGACCCCAGGGAGATAGGTCTCTACACCAATGGTGTTAGAACCTTAGGATTCGTTCGGGACGAAAGGCGATCCCTCGTGACCATCGGATCGGGAAAAATTGTGCACAAGGTTTAAAGCCTTTGGATATTGCACAGGGGATTGGAAAATCGTGATATGCGAAATCCCGATTTGGTTAGGAACGGTCTGAGCCATCAGATCTTAGTTGGAAAACCCGATAGTCTTTGGATCTGTCGGGAGATGCCCAAAGGTTAAATATTAGTATTTAGGGGGTGAAATCTCCGAATTAGCGAGAGAGAATCTGAGCCGTCAGATCTCGGTCGAAAAAACTCGACAGTCGTAGGATCATTCGGGAGATGTTCGAGGGTTAAACCTTCGAGACTAGGGGTGAAAGTTCTGAAATAGATCCAGACCGTCCGAAAAACGGAGGACACGTGTCGTGAAAATTTCCATTCTGGAAAATCGGGAATCGCGGGGACAAGGAGTCCATGCATTGTGAAACCCCGAACCCCGAAACCCCGATGAGCGGTTTGATTATGGTCATAAGGCAGAGGTCACATGGACTTCGTCATAGCCAAGAGGGCTAAGGTAAAGGCACATCGGGAATTCTGTGGTCAAGTGTTTTTCAACAATTGAAACCTCGAAACCCCGACATAATCAGAGCCGTCCATCTGAGGGACAGGTGTCAGTAGATCTCGAGGAGACGGAGATCTGCGCCATCGGAGGAAATCCTGACAGAAGAGTCGTGTGGACACAGGTGGAACTAGTGGAGGACAGGTGCCAGCAGCCTGGGCAAAGTCGGGAATCGACATATCGGAGTTCCTAAGGACAAGGAACTCGAGACCTTTCAAGGCCCGAACCACGGAGGAAATCGGGACTGTTCATTTAGTGGACACGTGGCAGAGATCTGCACCATCGGGGAAAGTCCCGACAAGGAGTAAATTCATCGGCGTTTGGAGTTCATCGGGATATCGGGGATCCCAGTGACAAGTGATTCATACACTTTGAAATTCCGATCCGCGGAACCCCGATCAGTGGGGAACAGCTGTCAGCCTAACGGAGAATCGCCGCATCGAGAAATCAGGGATTCTGTTGACAAGAGGTTCGGTGCGTTTCGACTCGCAAACCTCCGAACCTCGATAAGAGATAAGGTCGTGGTCACCAACCAACAGCCATATGGTGCGAATCCTATAGCCGGGGGCTATCATGAAAATAGGCGCATCGCGAGTTGGGGAATCGCGAGGCTTGGAAACACGGATATTTCGGCATCGTAAACCCCGATATTCCGATGTAGAGGTTTGACTGAGGTCATATGGTAGCGGTCACGTGGACCAGGGCCTAGCCAGGAAGGCTAGTGCACAAAGGAGACGCATTGGGTTTTTGAAGCTCGAAATCCCGACAGGAAGGAAAGGCTGCAGTCTTATGATTCTGGTCATATGGGCCAAGACCCTAGCAGGAGGGCTAGTGCATGAAAAAGAGCTCATCGGTGATCGGGGAAGTGGAGAGATGAGAAACTCTCAACATCAGAAAGCTCGAAACCCCGAAACTTGAAGTCCCGAAAATGTCGGAAATTGAAGTTTCAGACACCCGAACAACATAGAGCTGAACTGAGCTCAGACAATTCGTGAAATTGAAATACTTTATTAAACATCGATGGTTATGAAATATGACGAATTGTCAAGAAAACGCAGGCTCGACCAATTCGAGTCGTTGGCGCATTATAGTGAAGAAGACTGACGAGTGCCAGAACTATTTGGAAATTGCCTCAAACGCAAAGAAATAAGAGCGATACATAATACTTCCAGTTCAAGAAACTTGTTAAAAACAAAATGTCTTTTATTTTTTCTGAACTGGTTTATAAATATTGTGGATTGTTTGTGAAGGTTTAATGGCCTGACAAATTTCAAATTTAATTGCACAGAGTGCGTGTGCAGAGTTCAACGAAGGCCAGAACCCCAGTTAATCAATGCTGAGTATGGAGTGGGGAAAAGTACAGTTTACCCCTGAAATAGAAGATGAACAGGAAGGAAAGGATGTTAACCTGGGATTCGAAGGATCAAACTCTAATGGGAATGGAAAGGAGATGGATAATGAAAATCCTTGAAGGATTGCAAAGAGAGGCCAAGGAGCGTCGAGTTGATAGCCGAAAGCTCATGAAAGTCAAGGATCGGCAAGGGAAATTAAACTTAAAATTCTTGCAGAGTCTGGAAAGAATAGAGAAGAAACTTGAGAAGGGAAGAGACTCAGGTACGACAGAGAGTCACAAAGACCATGGGAGAAGAAGTATATCAAGGAGTGGTAGTCGACGTCACAGTCGCTCCCAAAAACATTCGGACAGGCAGACACACAGCAGTTCGAGCCCGTCCCCTACCAGAAAACATCAAAAATCTGGAAGAGAGGAATTGAAAGGAGAGATGAATAAAATTAAGCCTCCAACATTCGATGGAGAGCATAAGAAGGAGGAATATGTTGAAACTTGGTTGTTGGGCATGAAGAAATACTTCCAACTGCAGAATCATTCTGCCCATGTAGAAGGAAGAATTGCAATGTACCAACTGAAAGGAAAAGCATCCATGTGGTGGGATCAGTTTGTGCAGGTGCAACACATCAGAGAGAAAGAGGTCACGTGGAAGGAGTTTAAGAGGTATTTCGAGAAGAAATACCTGACTAAAAGATACTATGACAGAAAGATGAAGGAGTTCTTTGAACTCAAGTTGGGCAGTATGACCATTGATGAGTATGAACAAAGTTTTCTAGAACTACTAAAGTATGTTCCATTCATCAAAGATGAGGCTGTCAAGATTCAGAGGTATCTGAGTGGACTGCCACCTTCCATTGGTGACAAGATTCAATACGATGATCCTAAGACCATGGAAGAAACCATAAGAAGGGAGAAATGCCTATACGAACAACAAAGAGAAAAGCCTACCTTTCGAAAGGCTTGGGATAACCAGAAGAGGTTTAAGAAAGAACAGAGGTAGAAGGGAAGTAAGCCTTCCTTTTTCCGAAACAGTCCTTGGGAACAGTCATCTTTTAAAGAGCCCAGGAAAGTTGAAGGGAGTGAGCAGATGCCAAGGCCTCCACCTATGGAGTGTTGGGGTTGTAAAGGGAATCATAGGTACAGAGACTGCCCCCACAGAAAAGACAAAGCAAGAACTGTCCATACTGTTCAGCAAGCTGAAACAGTGGAGGATATGGGCAGCAGAATGTTGAGGATCTACGCAGCCCTGGACAATAAGCAAGCGGAATTTCAATCGCACATGATTGAAGTGGAAGGTATGATCAACAACAGACCACTTGTTATTTTAATTGATTCAAGGGCTAGCCATAGTTATGTAGATCCTAGAGTGGTGGAAAGTTTGCATCTAACGAAGAGCAAACATGAGAAGTCTTGGTTAGTGCAGTTAGCCACAGGGACCAAGAGGAAGGTCACTGAATTGGTTAAGTCCTGTTCGGTGGACATGAAAGGAATGAGCACTAAGGCTGAATTGAAAATTCTACCTTTAGGCTCATATGATTGCTTAATTGGGATGGACTGGTTGGAACAGCACCATGCCCTTCTAGATTGTCGTAACAAGAGATTCACATGTCTGGACGAAGAAGGAAATCGAGTAATAGTCCAAGGAATTCCCAGAGTCATGGTTGTTAGAGAAATCTCAACCATGCAGCTGAAGAAATGTTACCGGAAAGGCTGTCAATTATTTGCAGCCCGGGTGGAAGAAGTATTCCAAAATGTGGTCTCGAATCTGGAAGACCACAGGGTACTCAAAGAGTTTGAGGACATGTTTCAGGAGGTGCCTGGACTACCTCCGAAGAGGGACATTGATTTTTCTATAAATCTAATGCCTGGAGCAGCTCCAGTTTCGAAAGCTCCTTATAGAATGAGAACACCAGAGCTGAAAGAGTTGCAATTGCAGCTCGAAGAACTACTAAAGAAAGGTTACATTCGCCCCAGTGCATCACCGTGGGGAGCCCCAGTCCTATTTTTGAAGAAGAAAGATGGGATGATGAGGCTATGCATTGACTTTCGGCAGTTGAATAAAGTCACTGTCAAGAACAAATATCCTCTGCCAAGGATTGATGATCTTTTTAATCAGTTAAAGGATGCGAAAGTATTTTCGAAAATAGATCTTCGATCTGGATATATCAAGTGAGGATAAAAGATGAGGACATCAGCAAGACAGCCTTCAGAACAAGGTATGGTCACTATGAGTTTACAGTGGTTCCATTTAGATTGTCCAGCGCGCCTGTTGTCTTTATGTGCCTAATGAATGGAGTGTTCAGAAATTATTTGGACAAGTTCATCATAGTCTTCTTGGACGATATCTTGGTGTACTCCAAGACAGAGGAAGAACATGAACAACACTTGAGAATGGTGCTGCAGGTGTTGAGAGAACACCAGCTGTATGAAAAAATGAGCAAGTGCTCATTTTACCAAAAGAAGATCCATTACTTGGGACACATTATATCAGAGGAGGGAATCGTTGTGGATCCTGAGAAGGTGCAGGCCATTCGAGAATGGCCAGCGCCAAGAAATGTGGTGGAAGTTAGATCTTTTATGGGTCTGGCAAGCTACTATAGGAGGTTTATAGCTAGATTCTCAAGGATAGCCCATTCTATCACTTCCTTGCAAAGGAAGGGAAGGAAGTTCCAGTGGACTGAAGAATGTGAGAGCAGCTTCCAGCAATTGAAGCAGCTGCTAACTAGTGCCCCAATCCTGAAGATTGCAGATCCAAACAAGGATTACGTAGTTTTCACAGATGCGTGTAAGGAAGGGCTGGAAGGAGTTCTCAGCCAAGAAGGATTTGTAGTCTGCTATGAATCCCGAAAGCTGAAAGAGCATGAAAAGAATTATGCCACTCATGATTTAGAGCTGGCAGCAGTTTTCCACGCCTTGATGAAATGGAGACATTACCTCATGGGAAAGAGATTCGAATTAAGAACAGACCACAATGGTATGAAGTATTTATTTGATCAGCCAACCCTAAATGCCAGGCAAATTAGATGGCTGGAATTTCTGTGCGAATATGACTTTGATATCAGGCATATCAAAGGGAAAGACAATAAGGTGGTTGATGCACTCAACAGAAAAGTGCATGAATTACATGCTACAGCCATTAGCATGTACATAACTGAGTTGAAAGACAGAATCGTGGTGGCTACAAGTGCTGATTTGTAGTACAAAAGACTTGTAGCAAAGCTACAGCAGCATGAGAAACCACAAACCAAGGAAAGTTACACCTTGGGAACTGATAGTTTACTTCTGTATAAAAACAGAGTGTATGTACCTAATGGCCGAGAATTGAAGCTGGCAATTCTAAAATAAATGCATAATGTGACTTATGCTGGTCATCCTAGATATCAAAAGACTGTGGCAGCAGTCAAAAGCCATTATTTTTGGCCGGGGTTGAAGAAAGAAATTGTTGAATACATCGCCAAATGTATGGAATTCCAAAGGGTTAAGGTTGAGCATAGACACCCAGCAGGGTTGTTAAAGCCTTTACCCATTCCTGAGTGGAAATGGGATGTGGTAACAATGGATTTTATCACAGGATTGCCCAGAACAAGAAAGCAGCATGATTCAATCATGGTGGTGGTGGACAAGCTTACTAAAGCTACCCATTTTATTCCACTGAAAACCACCCACAAAGCAGCAGATGTTGTTGATATATTTTTAAAAGAAGTTGCACGCTTGCATGGAATTCCTAAGACAATTGTGTCTGATAGAGACCCGAAATTCACTTCGAATTTCTGGAGAGGACTTTTCAAAGGATTCGAAACGAATCTGAACTTTAGTACAGCATATCATCCTGAATCGGATGGACAGACAGAGAGGGTAAATAGAGTAATATAAGACATGTTAAGAATGTATGTGATGGATAAACCATCAAGGTGGGAAGACTACCTGCATTTGGTAGAATTCGCCTACAATAATGGGTATCATACATCTTTGAAGATGAGCCCATTCGAAGCACTTTATGGAAGAAAATGCAACACTCCAGTGAGATGGGATAATCCAGCTGACAGAACAGTAGTTGGACCTGAACTACTCAAAGAAATGGAAGAGCAAATGATAAAAATCAAGCAGAATCTGAAAGTTGCCCAAGAAAGGCAGAAAAGTTACGCTGATAGTAACAGAACCCATAGAGAATTCAAAGTGGGTGACCATGTTTTCCTGAAAGTGAAAACTAACAGGAGTTCCCTGAAATTGGGAAGTTGCGCCAAGTTGGCAACAAGATTTTGTGGGCCATTCGAGATCCTGGAAAGGATTGGGCCAGTTGCATACATGCTTGCATTACCTACATCTATGACTGTACATAATGTGTTTCATGTTTCACTGCTTAAGAAATATGTACCTGATACTAATCATGTTATCAATTGGACTGTGATCCAGGTGGAACCAGAAGGTGTCTTGCAAGTGCATCATGTACGCATATTGGACAGGAAAAGCAAACAGCTCCGGAATCGAGCTATAGGGCTTGTAAAGGTCCAGTGGACCTGGTACGGTCCTGAGGACGTGACATGGGAGCATGAAGAAGTTATGCGGGCAGAGTACCCGCATCTTTTTGAAAATTTTGAAAGACTTGCAGAGACAGTGTAAGTTGCACTGAGGATAGTGCAAAAATAAGGGGAGGGGGATTGTAGTGTCCCCAAGGCTGAGCCTCGTTACAGATCATGATATATGCAATTAATTGTAAATGTGCTCTATAGGCTGGTGAGCCAAGTTTTGTATAAGCTGGTAGGCTTATGTGTTTGTTAGGCCAGGGAGCCTAAGTGTAGAAGGCCAGGAGCCTATTGATGTACTTGTATGTATGCAGAATAATCAATAAAATATAAACACCGCCAAGTGCAGACCCACCAGGATGAATGAGTGAAGGGGGACTGAGCGTCCACAGAGCGGGCAAGGAACTAGGTGCTGGAAGGTGGGAAAGGGGTTGAGTGTTGAGCCTAGGGGCTAAGCCTAAAGGGGGCTTAAGCCTGGAATAATATTTTAATATTATTTCCAAAAGTCATGAGCATATTATGTTTTTATCCTAAGTCCTTTTAGAAGGACACGTGATTTCCAAGTGGTGGGAGGAACGCATGCTGGTGGAATGCATGCAGTTCCCAGAGTGACAAATGTCCACCCTGATGCATGCAAATAAAACAGAAAGGAACGGCCGTGGGGAGGGGGGAATCTGACATTCGATTCGACCCGATTTCCCTGAGAATGAGCCGTACGAGCCAGTCGGCAAGGGGACCTGGTGTATGTCTGTTACAGAGAGGAAGCATGTTTTGGGTGCTGAGGAAGGTGTGTTTACCCTGTTTATAGTCGTGAAGTCTGTCTATGAGAGAAAACGAGTGCGTGCATTCCCTGAACGAAATGTCTATGTCAATTTCGGGGAAGAGTCTCTGTTTTCCCAGGAAAAGCTGAGCGAGCTTGTGCGTGGAGCCTTATTCTGAAATCTTGACCGAGAGAACAGCCTGTGACTGCTGAACCAGTTCTTGGGAAGCCTGGGTCCGTTTTTCCCTGTGTTTGTTGTGGCACGCAGTTCTGGACTACGTGAGGCTTGTTGGCCTGTGAGCGACTCCCTCCAGGTGAGAGAGTGCGCAAAGGAAGGAGAGAGCTCCTGGAAGGAACCCTGTAGCTTCCATAGTGCCCGAAGACTTCCATTCTGGTTTGTTCCTGTAAGCCAAGGTAAGGGAGACTGGCAGCCGAAGGACTGTCCAGGTGACAGAGAAGGTGCACTCTCCTGGGGTGGAACAGGCATGTGGGGAATGTGGGTCTGTGGGCAGTGAGCATGGGAGATTCCTGGGAGAGAATTCCTTCCTGATGGTTGTGTGTGGCTGAATTCCCTGTAACCTCAGCCTGTGTCTGGATTCCTTGCCCTAGGGTGGAGCTCAGTCCCAGCTCGGGGGTGACCCACTGTTGAGTTGAGGAGCAGTGCGGTCTACGGTTGGGAGGCTCGTGGAAGGCCTGCATTTGGTTGGTGGATTCCACCATTGATAAAGATAAGTATCTGAATTATGCTTTGATCATGTTTTGCATGACTGAGTTGTTTATGTATCATGTTTTTTGCTGTGTATATGAATTAATATGATAAGGCTAAATGCTTGTTGAATATAGCAGTAATTCATATGTTTTACTCTGAGTTAAATGTATTATTTTGCTTGAATGCATGTGTTTATATAATTTCAGTATGAGTTATGTAAAATTCCATGTATAGAATGGTAACTGAGAGGTTTGAAAACCTCGGTAGTGAAAAAAAAAGGTACACTACAGCCCACTTTTCCCACGTACTTGTGGGCCCCTACCATTAAAAAACCCCTGTATGGCCCTTCGTACAACCCCTACCTACAAAGTATCAAATTCACAAGGTGCAGGATGATAGGACCACTAACCTGTCTCTCGCCACTCCCGGATCAGTAGCCTCACACTCCGACAATCTCAAAATCTCCTCACAACTATCTCACCAACTCAACAATAGTGATAGGTACAAATGAGGTGGCATTGTAGGCCCACCATCCATATATAGACCCTTTTTCCCAACTTCCACACTTTGTTACATAATCCCAGAGCCTTCATTTTCCGATCTGTTCTAAGACACATGTTCCTAATCCTTCTATATACACATTCACATTCCCCAGGTCATCATCTGCACTTGGCCCCTGAGGAGTATTTTTCTCACGCCACGTTTAGGTACGCATGCTCACTTTCAGTTTTAATCAAATAGTTGTCACATGTTCTTCATCATAAGATATTTTTCATGTCGGGTATTTGGTTTTTTGTGTGCAGGTACTTGTTCAACAAGCTTTCCAGCCTCTCCAGGTATATGTTTGACACTGGCATGTAGTTACTCCCTCTATTAATAAATTGCATATCTTAGTCACACCCTTTGACATTTTCCTTTAGGGTCCCTACATCTGGCTCTGCAGTATCTTTACCTCTACCACATTTGGGTACTGTCAATCGGTAGCAATCTCCCCCACATGAGTCCTTCCATTCATAGTTCCCCTTGGAAACTTGACACTCATGTTGTTTTCACCCTCCTAGGTTTGGGAGTCCTGATAGTATTTTGCATTCCCGAGAATGAACCCCATCCTTCTTCTCATCATATTGCTAACCTTCCCAATGGATTCCTAGGTTATATCATCTTAGTTCTATTGAATTCATCTTCGTAGTTTCATTATCCCTCCATCTCATCCACCATCAATTTTCCCATCTATAGATTGTCTTCCATCCATTTACCTAATACAAAAACCGACCCATGGGGCCCCCACCCTCCACCAATTCACTTTCACAAACTTTCGCCCTAAACAGGCCAAGCCATATTTCATTGGGGCACCCGTTTCTGTATCTGTTTACTCAACCCAAATTATTCTTTATTTCTTTGGTAATTGTATAAATCCTTTGTTTCCAGCATATACGTATATTTTTCGTCGTCATCCTTGATGGCCTTCTTTTCCCTGGAAAAGCAACCCATGTCACCCTTGGTTGGGGCATCCACCCTTTTTCATATTGACATTGTTAACAAACCCTGAGTATCTCAAGTACATGTACCCACACTCTCTAATTTTTCCCACTTTTTTAGCCTCTGGCACAGTTTAACCCCATATCTAGTCGCCCCCCTAATGCTAGATCCAGTTTTATGGTTGCTACCAATCATCCTTCAAAACCCCCAACCAAGGGTAGTCTTGAGTCCCACAACATCTTGACTTCATTCATGTCACTTGTCGGTACCTAATATCATCAATTACTCAGAGGATTTCAAGAATTCCTTTGCTTCTTGGCGACATGTCTCCCTTTCTATCGACATCAACACAGTTTCTAGAAGGGTGGAAGTATCTTGACTCTGATTACCTTTTCAATGAGGAGTCTCGGACGACACAGAGAGAATCATCATTGCTTTTTAATTCCATTGACCACCATAACATTCGACTTTAGCAAACTCCCATGTTACAGTGGGTCTTACTATGCAACTATTGTATTTGCTTCATACCAGTCAAAGACCTCTGAATTTGTTAGGCCATCAATGCCTACGAGTCACCGAAAATTCTTACAGTTGTCCTTGACTCACTTTAGATCCCGTTCACCATTCAGAACTATCATCTGTCATTATCAACCGCCCCCGAGGGAACTATATTTATCTACATCAACATCTATCATCAGTTACAATCCCACATTTTGGTTTCATGACATGATCATGGGGCATGCCTGCCTCGTTTGTACACAGATTTTATTTTTCTCCTAGAGAAAGGTTTGGGTCCCACAGTTTTTCCTCTCCCTCTGGTGGATCGCTCTTGCAGTTCCTCTCTTCACTCTTCATTACAATGGCACTCTCAGAAAAATAAACATTGATGTATTTCAGCTATACATATGATCCTAACCTCACACATCAAGGGGCATCTATTATCACTGAAAAATTGTCCGTGACATTTCACACAATGGTTGAATACATACATCACATCAAGAAGCAATTAGTCCACCTACAACACCAAAATCCATCTAAAAGGCAAAAAACTATATACTTGGGTCAAAAATCAAAGTGCAGAAATTCACCAAAGGAAGTGTGCACACAGTGCGCATAATGTGCACGCTAACACAAGCCTCAACGCGCACTGTGCGCAAGATGTGTGATTTTCTACAAGAAAAGTCATGCACTTCTATGAATGACGCATTTATGGATCTTGTCGGCCCCTCAACCACTTCTAGTCCGACCCCCAACATGATTTGACACTCATATATGATTGAAATATAGCTTGGAGGTTGGTCAAGGGCTAGGAAGTGCCCTAAAAGGCCCCTTGTTCACACTATGAACCAATTATATCTTTCTTTGAATCGATGCTATAAATATGTGCCATGGATTTGCTAAGAAAATAAGAACTTCAAGGTATTGTTATGTTGCAAGAATTCTTCTTTGAGAATCATGTTTTCTCTTTAAAGCCTTCAAGCACCATTGCAATAGGCCATTCCACTGACCTCTTGAGGGAATATGCATTGTGTTTCTTCACCATTATCATTTATTCCATTGTATGAAGAGAAGAGCTCTCAATTAGGGAACTCAAGATCCCTCCTAAGGAGGAAGAGGGGACTCATAAGTCCGTGCCTTTATCTACGGTGTTTAGCCTATCAATATATTGATCCATTGGTAGCTATATATTGGTATTTCTTTGCTTTTATGGTTGTAAGTTATTCAAGATTCTCTAACATTTATTTCTTAGTTATTTTTAGTTTTATTTCTTTGTTTTCATGTGTATTTGGTTTATCTAATCAACTCACAAACTTCTGTCTTGTTTAGCAAGCTTAACTAAACATGCAAGTGTTGTGTTTTTGCTCACCCAAGTGACAAAACCAACACAACAAGGATTTAACCTTTGGTCAAGGAGGAAAAGAAAGAAAAGATGCATGAAGATGGGGGGAGCATCCCCAAGGAGAGATACCCTTTTCCATTGATGTCAAAGGGGGAGAGTGAGAAACATTGGTGATGAATAATGGTCACAGGGGGAGCATGAGCATAAGTGTTGCCATCAATGCCAAAGGGGGAGATTTTCGGACAGTTGGTTTTCATTATTGTCAACCCTTGGAGAGTGATATTGGAGATTTATGTCAACCCATAGAGATTGATTTCAACCCTTGGAGAAGTTCATAAGCCCCATATATGTGAAAGATATTGTTGGAAAGTTTGTTATCATGTGTATGATTGATATTGATGATGAGTTAGTTGGGTACATTTGATGTAGTCTACATTTGGCCTCAAAGGTGTGGTTATGGGACTCAAAGTTGATTAAGGAATAACGACATGAAGGACAATGAAATTACAAGTAATACTATCATGGATGGATAGTACATTTTGTTTCTTTTTCGGTGATATGTGGAATGCCATGTGGTTCCTCACGGTTAGGGAAATATGCCCTTGTGAAGTTGGAAGCCCTGAAGAATGGGCAAGAAGCCCTAGTTGGTTACAAGTGAATGAGTAAAAAGGGAAAATTTATTGCAAACAAGAAGTTACAATCCGGCCTCATTGCAATAAATATTAAAATAAATATCAAGGATGTTGTTGGTAAAGTCGACCCCGATGAAATAATCATTAAAAATTTAATTGAATTTTATTTGGGTCAAGTCGGCCCTAAAAAGAGGGTGCCAAATCTAGTATAAATAAGGCACCTAGGAGTTAATTTGTAACATAAACTCAAGTGATTATTATCTGAGGTAACCAAGGATATATTAGGCATTTTTCAGAGGGAAGATGAAGTAAAGAAGGTCGAAATTTCAAGGGAGGATGAAGTCTTGTGAGGATGTGTTCTAAGGTATGTTATTTACAAGTCATATTACTATTTTCACTATAACTTTATTTATAGAATGTTTCGTATCATGCAACTTGGAGGATATTGAGAAGACATATAAAGTTACATGTTTTATAAATTTAAGCTTCTAGGTCATTGTATTTTGGGAGATACACTCTGTGGAAGATAGGGTTTTTGGCTAGTCTTGGAACTAGTCTCAAACAGGTGTTCTAGGTAAAAAGGTCATAACTTATTCATAGAATATTAAAATCCAGTGATACAAAATTCATTGGATATATTACAATCATTAGTATGTTTTGTGCTATTTTCAAATCTATATATCAAATATTATGAATGTGGCATGCTCTACAAGTCCTCTCTCTCTAATAAGATAGAATTAAAAAAGGTCTATCATTTTTTCTATAACTCCTTTTATAGGAGGTTCCAAGCAGTGAGACCTGGAGGAATTGTAGAGTATGTATTTAAGAATATTGTGTACAATTTTTATACCTTTATTCATTACAGGTATGGAGTTATGCTTGTTGAAAGTTAGGGTTTGTGACTAATCCAAAAACTAGTCTTGTGAGACTAAGGTAAAGTTTGATAAAGATGTTATTCTCTTATTGCTGAAGTTGAGGAAGGTATTCAAGTCTGTGATCACATACACCAGGTATGTTACAGAGTTACAGGTATGTTTATATGCATGTTTTGAGGGTTACATGTTGATGAGGTTAAGGTGTATGGCATGATTGAGACATATCATGAGTGATATGGTATATGTTTGAGGCACATGGTTTGAGGTATATTATTGGATGCATGTCTTGTTGATGTTAGTATAATATTTGTTGAGGCATAGCTTGGTTCTTGGTTTGGCACATGATTGAGGTGCACGTTGGACACTTGATGTTGGCATAGTGCTTGAGGCACATCTTGGTGATATTGGCATATTGGTGGAGTTTTTGTGCATGGTTGGCACATGGTATGGCATAGGTATTGATGCACATGGTTGATGTTCATGGTTGGAACATGGTATGGTATTGAGGGTTGATGTACTTGGTGTAGTA
Organism: Picea mariana; assembly: GCA_032191745.1. NCBI lineage: Eukaryota > Viridiplantae > Streptophyta > Pinopsida > Pinales > Pinaceae > Picea > Picea mariana. The sequence continues at coordinate 725,493 of JASDQU010100120.1, forward strand.
CATGGTTGATACATGGTATAGTATAGGTGTTGATGTACATTTTTTATTTGCATGGTTGATGCACGGTTTGGTATAGTTGTTGGTGCATGGTTGATGCACTTGTTTTGATACAGGTTGTGGTACATGGTTGATGTTTGGTATCGTATAGGTTGATGGTTTGGTATATTTTTTGGTACATGGTTGAGACACATATCTAGTGATGGTATGTTGGTGATCTCAGTACATGCGTCGTAGAGGCATGTGTTGGTGATGTTGGACTTCTAGTTGAGAGGTGTCCTTGGTATATGATCCATGTGAGAGGACATGGTTGAGTATCAGTGATAGTGACAGATTAGACAGGTTGATCAGTGACAAGTTCGATATATTGACAGGATGTCAGGTTACAGGTTGATGTGATAGTGATAGTGGTAGTGATAGTGATAATGGTAGTGACAGTGATAGTGGCAGTGAAAGTGACAGTGGTAGTGAAAGTGACAGTGGTAGTGATAATGGCAATGATTGTGGTAGTGATAGTTTGTCTACACTTATATTTCATGGCGACAAGATGGGCAAGGAAAGGGGTTTGTAGCCTCCTTCTGGTTGGAGCTAAAGAATCAGGGAGTTGGATATCCCTTCAGGTTGGAGCCTGAGAACTAGGTGGTTGTAGCCACCTTCCAGTTGGAACCAAAGAAACCAGTGGGTTGTAGGCTCCTTCTAGTTGGAGCCATAGAATTCAGGGAGTTGTAGCTTCCTTCAGGTTGGAGCTTGAGAATAGGGGGTTGTAGCCTCCTTCCAATTGTAGTTGGAGAATTGGGAAGTTGGTGCTTCCTATGAATTAATTCTTGATATATATAAGAAATCATTATGTGGTTTTCTCCCATTTGGGTTTCCACGTAAATACCGGTGTAATGTGTTCTTGATGTGATGTTTTTTATGTTTATATATATATATATATGATGCATTCATAGATGATACATTGATGATATGTTGTTGAACGTTGTTGATAAATTGAAAGAATATATATTGTGGTTAAAAGTGGTATAAAGTGTTCATACTGATTCACACCCCCCCCCCCTCTCTCAGTATTCCAACAGTTACCATGGACATTGTGGCCTAAATGGTTGTTATAGGATCTTATACTTCCTTTGTTACACATAAATATCTCACCCCTAGATGGTCTACTCAACTATGGAATTGTAAACAATAAAATAAGAATGGAACATTGTCTTTCCTACTGGTCTAGTATTTAACATAGCCTATTATTCATCTAGGGTTAGGGTTAGGTATTTTGCATGCCTCAAAGTGTTCTCTCAATTAATGTTAGGGTTTTGGACTCTCTGGAATCTTCTTGAATGTCCACATGTGACCTTCTCCATAGTGTGAGTAATAGAATATAATGTGGCTTTCACTCATTATCATGGTGGCCAACAAGATAGGCCAACTTTTAGGAGGCATAATGTCCACATACAAACTCTGATTGAGGTGAAGTGATTTTCACACCACTGGAAAATTATCAATGTGTAGAACCATGTATAGAGGATGGGAGCTATGATCATAGATTTTTTAACCTAAAAATAGTCATTTAATGCCTCAAACAAGATCCAAAAGGTTTTATACCCCTAATCACCAAATTGGACCCTACCCATAAAGTAGGACCTACAAGCTAAAAGTTCCAATTTTCCCACCCAAAAAGTACAAAAGTAGATGACAAATTATATAATGATACATTTCATATCACAGATACACACTATATTATGGTGTCTTGGAATAGCTTCTATAACTATAAGGTCTTTATTCACAAAATAAATAGAGTAAGCATTACATTTTACTCACATTGTTTCATAAAGCTATAACACCACCCATGTGGTTCACTAGATTTTAGTGCTTTCATAACAGACACCTGTATTGGCATTTGATGTTAAAGTACAAATTTTTCAACCTATTGTTATTATTTTTCAAAATGTTTATTTTCAATTATTAATTATTTTTTATTTTAATTGATTCAATGTAGAATAATTCCCATAATTCTCTTGACATCAATCACCCTATTTTCCTATTCAACTCTAATATGTATTTATTAACAAAAGCCCAAATCTCTAACCACATGCCCCACCACATCCAAATCCTAACATAGATATTGGCAATTCTCTAGTTTTCTTTAGACATCTAATTTATGAATTTAGAAAAGGTGAAGAACCAACAATTAGGTTTGGACTTATAACTTAGAATTTAGACTTCAATAATGATGTCATTAGATATCAATAATGTTAATATCAAATTCTAACAGTATTAATATCAAATTCCAGTAATGTTTATATCACTTTTCAATATTCTCACATTTATTTAAGTATGAATGTGCATATTATTATGACATGTTACTATATCAAAATTAGAAAGAAATAAAAATGAAACAAGTAGTAGAAAACTAAAGGTGATAGGAAACAATGCTAATGTGAGCATATAATATTCATACATGAAAAATGAGAACTATGAATAAACTTTCTTACCAATTTGGCTACCTTATCTAAATACAACACAACTAGATAACTATAGAAATTTCGACAAAACCAACATCTTATACTCCGTTCAATCAAACAAGTTTCTCTAATTGTAAACTAACAAACTAATCTTAAATTAAAATACTCAATCCAATAAAGAAATGTTATGTGAAAGAATAAACTAATCTATTTCAAGAATTACAGAGTTTCTTGTAATTTTGGCAACTTACGAGAATTACATGTGATTATAGAATTCCCTGTAATTTTGGAAAATTACAGGAAGTAAACTCAAAAGATTAAAAAAACACTAACACCATGAATGGATCATAAAATCTCTTTGTATTGAGTAGTTGTAAAAAATTACATGTTACAAAATAAATCTCAAGAGTAATATCGAATTCTTCACTCCCTTTTACATTGTCTAACTTTTGTTTTTATAGCAAAGTTGAATATGTCCAGAATAGCATTTTGTTCCTCACTATGTGCAGAAGTTACAACTAGATCTCCTATTGAGCATGAGAGATAGAAGATCCATGATTTTCCTTTGATGTTCCCTTGATTTTCTAAGTGATAAAATGGATCCAACCTCCTCCAGCCTCGATTTGATTCCCATCTTTAGCTGGTCACTTCCATTTGGCATACATTTGACTAGAAACTACCACAACAGGAAATTTGAGAGAATTTTCTTTGAAGAAACTCCTATATAGTCCACCCCATGCACTTTTTGGGGAATCTGCTTGAAAATCACCTAATTGGGCTCATTCTGCACAAAACCCATGTCGTGGAATCCCCTAATTCATCCTCATCAATCTGGAATTTACATGTAAAGATCGTTTCCTGGTTGGATGCTTCCAATTTTGACTGAAATGTTAATCATGAGTTGGAGGTGGCCATGTTGGAGCATTTTTTCTCTTTGATTGCAAGAAATTTATGTTGAAGCATTTTTTCTCTTTGACAACAATAAATTTATGTGTAAACCATCAGTAATAAAACCAAGCATAATTCTTCTTAATTTATTAAAAATAAAGGAAACAAATGATAATAAACCACTTTGACATATGGAAGTGTATCATGGCGTTTTTTGAAAATGGTGGTAAATGTGTGAAATGATGTGGTGAAAAGAATGGTTTAAGTGACAGAAAAGATGAAAAAATAGAGACCCAACACACACAAACAACACAAGATGTACTGTGGGAAAACCCAATTCTAGAAAAAACTAGTGACAAAGTTAAGTCTATGCTTTGGCATTTTCTTCTTAGTTATGAAATGGAAGTAAAAAGAAAGTGCACTCACTATGGAGCTACCATGGACAATGTGGCCTAAATGGTTGCTATAGGATCTTTTACTTCCTTTGTTATCCATAAACATCCCACCCCCGGATGGTCTACTCAACTATGGAATTGTAAACAATAAAATAAGAATGGAACACTGTCCTTTCCTAGTGGCCTAGTATTTAACATAGCCTATTAGTCATATAGGGTACTTAGGGTTAGTAATTATGAATGCCTCAACTCTCAATTAATGCTAGGGTTTTGGACTGTCTAGAATCTTCTTGAATTTCCACATGTGACCTTCTCCATAGTATGAGTAATGGAATCTAATGTGGCATCCACTCATTATCATGGTGGCAAACAAGATAGGCCAACTTTTAGGAGGCATAATGTCCACATACAAACTCTGATTGAGGTGAGGTGATTTTCACACCACTAGAAAATTCTCAATGTGTAGAACAATGTCTAGAGGTCGAGAGATACAATCATAGATTTTACCCTAAAAATAGTCATTTAACGCCTCAAACGAGATCCAAAAGGTTCTATACCCCTAATCATCAAAGACCCTACCCATAAAGTGGGACCTACAAGCTAATAGCTCCAATTTTTCCACCTAGAAAGTACAAAAATAGATGATAAATTATATAATGATCCATTTCATATCACAGATACACACTATATTATGGCGTCTTGGAATAGCTTCTATAACTATAAGGTCTTTATTCACAAAATAAATAGAGTAAGCATTACATTTTTCTCACATTGTTTCATAAATCCATAACACCACCTGTGTGATGTTTTTTGAAGACATTGATAGTTAAGTTGAGTGAGCATTTGATGTCAAAGTACAAATTTTTCAACCTATTGTTATTATTTTTCAAAATGTTTATTTTCAATTATTACTTATTTTTTATTTTAATTGATTCAATGTAGAATAATTCCCATAATTCTCTTGAAATCAATCACCCTATTTTCCTATTCAACCCTAATATGTAGTTATTAACAAAAGCTCAAATCTCTAACCACATGCCCCACCACATCCAAATCCTAACATAGATATTGGCAATTCTCTAGTTTTTTTTAGACATCTAATTTATGAATTTAGAAAAGGTGAAAAACCAACACCAATTTCATTAGGTTTGAACTTCTAACTTAGAATTTAGACTTCAATAATGATGCAATTAGATATCAATAATGTTAATATCAAATTCTAATAATGTTAATATCAAATTCCAATAATGTTTATATCACTTTTCAATATTCTCACATTTATTTAAGTATGAATGTGCATATCATTATGACATGTTACTATATCAAAAATTAGAAAGAAATGAAAATGAAATAAGTAATAGAAAACTAAGGATGATAGGCTACAATGTTAATGTGAACATATAATATCCATATATGAAAAATGAGAATTGTGAATAAACTTTCTTATCAGTTTGGTTACTTTATCTAAATACAACATAACTAGATAACTATAAAAATTTCGACAAAACCCACATCTTAGATGACAAGACAAAAATAGATGTTACCTTCAACAATGTTAATAAAAGCAATAAAAATAAAAATATAGTGATTAATTCTATGACAAAAGCCACATCTTAATAGAAACAATAAAAATATATTAATGGTAATTAATCCTACTAAAAACCCACATTTTAGATGACATGACAAAAGCACCTTCAACATTGTTACTAGAAGCAATAAAAATATATTAATGATAATTAATCCTACTAAAAACCCACATTTTAGATGACATGACAAAAGCACCTTCAACATTGTTACTAGAAGCAATAAAAATATATTATATATTAATGATGATTAATGCTATAGTTCTTTTGGAATATGAATATTAAGAAAACCACACATTTATTAAAAGATTGATATACCAAATAAAATGCATGGAAAATATATTGTATGGTCTTTTGATGTGGTTATAAGGTCTTTTGTTACAAATGTATAAGTGCAATCTATATAGTTCTTTTAGGATATGAGTATTAAGAAAACCACACATTTATTAAAAGATTGATATACCAAATAAAATGCATGGAGAATATATTGTATGGTCTTTTGATGTGGTTATAAAGTCTTTTGTTATAAATATATAAGTGCAATCTATAATGTGAATAGAAAAATATTTCAACAGAAGATGATGTACTTATAATGCATTGTATAAATCAAGATCATGATTTTCTTCACACTTTTCTTTAATATCACATTGAAAGGGATACTACTAATGTCAATGAAGTGGTTTATGGGCCACTTAAGGAGATAATCTTCTTATACGTGACATGTGTTACATTGATTGATTGATGATATTTTGAATATAAATTCTAAAACCATTGTGACTTAGTGGTGTAAAGTGTATTACATTTATTTTGTAAGTGTTATTATTATACTTCTATATTCTATATTGAGGTTTAAGATTTTAATTGATAAATATTTTTAATATTTAGTATAGAAACTTTATAATGGGAGATTGAAGATTTTTTTCTAAAAAGGTTTTAAAAGTTGATATTTTAATTTATTTAAAAATTTTATTTTCACAACATATTATGTTATTAAGATGCATTAAGAAATTTATTTTCACAACATATTATGTTATTAAGATGTATCAAGGACAAGCAAATGTTATAAAATAATATTAGTTTTCATTTAAAAAAATTATTTTCATAATATATTATGTTATTAAGATGCATCAAGGACAAGCAAAGGACAAGCAAATGTCATAAGATAATATTAGTTTTCATTTAAAAAATTTATTTTCATATTATATTATGTTATTAAGATGCATCAAGGACAAGTAAATGTCATAAAACAATATTAGTTTTCTCACTAACAACTAAACAATATAGGTTTCAACCTCAACTACTACAATACAAGGCTTCAACATAACAAATTTACATCATATATGCACAATTAAGATTGCTTGAGATGCATGAATTTGAATATAAGTTTCTTTTTCATCTATATTTATATCATCTTTTGCATCAAATTGTGTTTTCTATACTTGATGGCCAAATAAAATTGCAACACTGTACATCGCCTTGCATCACACTACATCATAATTTTACATCATTATCCATCACATTGACAACGAATTTGCAACCTTACAATGTAATTTACATTGTCAAAAGTCATTCTTTACATTATTGTTGTGTCGTACTTTGAATCTGTGTTCGACACACCTTGGAGGATTGGTTTCATGCCTTATATGCCATATAATGATAAATTCCATGGGGTTTGATGTGTGGCTTCACTATGTAGATTAGGTGGTTGGGTTTAGTGTGGGCTAGGTCATTTCATGTTTATTGAGTGATCATGACCATCCCAATTATTTATGTGTATGTAACAAACATTGCAAAAATGGTTAGTGAATCACCAAGAGGTGAAACTATGCATATCATATATTATTGAAAAAAAATTGGAGAGTACTAAATGTTGGAAAGATGTATTATGTAAAGAATTTGGAGAATACTAAATGTTGGAAGGATGTATTATGTAAAGAAGAGGTGTTTCATCATAATTTTAAATCATTAATAACAAACCACCTCATAGTCATCCCAAGTAACTGTGTTTATGTACCCAATGTGGTTAAATATCTCAATGGATCACTAAAAGGTGAAATCATGTCTTAACACTAAAAGTTACCCTTAGACTGTTAGAAGGATAAGCCCATTACACATTTGAAATTTTAGGATTGAATGATTAAAGCAGGTTTATATCTGGTGGATCAACAAGGATAAACCAGAGAAGAGAGGGTTGCAAATCAGTGATCTTTCACCATTGGGCATGGAGTCATAAACAACCTGCAAATCAAAGGCAAAAGCAATCAAGCTGCATACCAAATAAAAAGGTTTATATAATGATGGATAGAAGAGTAGAGAAGATAACAAAAGTAGAACATCCACCAAGCAGGGATCTTCTCTGCAAAATAAATGTAAGGTACTTGAACAAAGCAGTGATTAATAAGCTAGTTACAGCAGATCCCCTGTTATTCAAGAATTCATTAATCATAGACAACCATGATCCTCAAAGTCTGCAGTTAATTCAAGCAAGAAGATGACAAAGAGAAATGGAAAACAAAGAACACAATCTGATAAAAACAACTTGCATGAATCTTCAATGGCTGAAAATGTTCATAAAAACAACTTGCATGAATCTTCAATGGCTGAAAATGTTCATAAAACATGAATGCCCTCAGGCTTACAAATAAACATACACAGGTAAATTGCCCCTTCTCAAGTCTCTGGATCGAAACCCCTTCTCTCGTAGAACAGTCTTCAAAATATAGCTATTTTCCTATCCCCTCATCCTAGGAGTTTGTTATCAAGAAGTTACAAAAGATGGAATCCAATCTCAACAAACCCCTGAGTTCTAGGATTTCGTTTCTGAACTAATTAATGGTTCGATGGCAAAATAGATAATCTTTCTGAACTAATTAATGGTTCGATGGCAAAATAGATAATCTTTCGAGTCCTCATGATGATTTGACATGTCCTGTCCAGCTGGCAATCGAACAGACTCTGATCTAGGTTGACTGTGTAGTTTTACAGCGTCCTGGTGACAACTCGCTGCAAAAACCTCCTCCTTCAGCACTTTCGAAGTGAATCTGTTTTCTTTTTAGTTCACTGGCGCTGCAAAACTGTGTTCAATTTGATCCTATGTGTAATTTTCTCTTTAATCAATAGATGACCACAAGTCCTTAAAACCCAATACCTGGAAACCCTCCGGTACTCCAATTGATTCCAGACAACAGACCGAACTGTGTCCTGAAGTATATAAACTAGAATACTTCATGAAACGGGTATGAGAAACAATTTTGACCTTGCCATGTTTCTATCTTCTTGCTATACCCATTTTATGATTCTGTAGCATAAGTTTCCTTGTGAAATGACTGGCTGATTGTCATTACTAACATTATATCCAGGCTACAAAAATAACCCTGCCAACTGTTTAAATACATTATTGAAGGATAGAAATACAATGACTCTGCCCTTCAAACAAAAACACCTCTCAGTTTCATTACAGGCTCTGCGATTTGATGCCAGCCAAAGTACGCACCGTGCAAATGAGTTTCCCATTTTGCATCTCGAGTTCTCCTTATAAAACAGTCGTGCTCTGCTGCAATCCAATGTTTCGGATGAACAGAACCACTGGCTCATAGTCTGTCTGCATTGATTCATGTGTATTCATAGTAACATCATCTATCACTATTTTGCTTAACAAAGGAAAAAGAAATTAAATCTACTATCACATGATAATAATAATAATAATCTATTTTTAAGGTCACGGTCAAGTCACACCAAACCACCCAGCGATATGACTGGTAAAGTCTATGGAGGTATACATACACTACCCTCCTCTGGATTTGAACTTGTGACCTCTTAAGAGGAAACACATGTTCTTAACTATTAGACCCACTACCTTAAAAAATGTTCTTAACCATTAGGAAACACATGTTCTTAACTATCACATGACAATACATACCTTAAAAAATATGGAAATCTGTTGTTTGGCCATCCGTATGTTGCTTTCTAATTCTAAAGCATTAGAACATCAAACAATTTAGAACACTTTGCTTTAACAACCATTGTGAAAACCGGTGTCCATGAAACATGTGTCAAATGCTCAAATTCAATGCCATGGTCTACAAATACATCCATATCTTCTACATGTTCAGATCACCTAGATGGATGTATTCCCTCTAAAAGGCATCTTGCAACATTTGGTTTGCAATGTGTGTGATATATGATCTCCCTTGGAAAAAAGTATGATGTATGATCTCATCTTCATTATTCATATTCACGTTGTGCACCCCATATTGCTCATGTATGTCATTTCCAATTGAATCCTCACTATCATACATGATAATATTTAAACTAGGATGTTGATGTTGTAAATGTGGTGTACTAAAAAAATTATCATATTTTTCTTGGGAAACAATTTTCATATATTTCCTTCTCCCTCTCCAAGAAGAAGTAGTGTAATGAAATATAAGAGGTGTAGTAATATGTGCTTCATTGTTGAGGTCATCGTCACAACTATCATCCTAAAAATTGAGATTTCTTGATATATTATTTTACTTAGAAGAATTAAAGAAAACATAATTTTTATTCAAAGTTATAATTAAATATACATCTTTCAAATGCATAGAGCACTTCCATATGGTCCTCTGCCATTTTCCATCGAGATTTGTGGTCGTTATAAGATTGTAAACAACATATTTTTTAATCTATAAGGTTTCCTAAGACACTAAGAGAGGTTGAGGTCTCTTGCTTTACAAGACTATCCACAAAATATATTCTTGTATGAGAGAATAATCCAAAAAGACTTCATCTAAAAAATATAAGCATACAAAAAGAAAAATTCCCATAAATACAATTAAAAAAATATAGAATATAGATAAAAAAAAAAAAAACATGCAGAAACATATATTCAGAATGATTGAGAAGTGATAACCATGGGTCCCTATCTAGACTCAGATAGGGTCATCTAGGCATTACTTAAGAGTTGACCTTCTTTGGAAACAAAATCCACCTCTGTATTAACCTTCCTAAATACATGTGTGAAGGAGATATAGCCAAAACCAGAACTTATCTCTTTTACTTTATCTCCTAGAGGTTTGAACCCAACATTCTTAAGGATTGAAGGTCAAGTCATCCAATTAATTACCAAAGCAAAGTCTCCAAAATTTTGGATTCTCAATACATTATGTCTAATGCACATTTCATTATAGTATTAAATGTGTTTATCTCAAGTCATCTATTAGACCCAAAACCTAATCCTTCTTTTCACTTTATTAAATGATCATCTACAAAGTATAAGATTCCTCTAGTACTACTAAAATTTCAACGGCTCTGAAATTACCCCTAAAAGAAACCTAGCAAAAGGATCTATTGATTTGGACTCCAATTTGCCTTGGGATCTTTTAAACCATTTCAGTAATGCACTTCTAACCCATAGCATAAATATGTTCATAGATTTGCATGTAAGGAATATATTGCCTTCCCCCTCTCTAAGAAGCAGTAATGTGATGAAATATGAGAGGTGTAGTAATATGTGCTTCATTGTTGAGGTCATCATCACAACTATCATCGTAAAAATTGAGATTTTGTGATATATTATTTTAACTAGAAGAAGAAAAGAAAACAGAATTTTTATTCACAGTTGGAATTAAATATACATCTTTCAAATGTGTAGAGCACTTCCATATAGTCCTTTATCATTTTCCATCGAGAGTCATGGTCGTGATAAAATTGTAAACAACATATTTTTTAATCTATAAGGTTTCCCAAGAGACTAAAAGAGGTTGAGGTCCCTTGCTTTACAAGACTATCCACAAAATATTTTCTTGTATGAGAGAATAATCCAAAAATACTTCATCCAAAAAATATAAGCATACCAAAAAAAACTTCCCATAAATACAATAAAAAAATACAAAATATAGATAAAAAACCATGCAGGAACATATATTCGGAATGATTGAGAAGTGATAACCATGGGTCCCTATCTAGACTCAAATAGGGTCATCTAGCCATTACTTAAGAGTTGACCTTCTTTGGAAACAAATTCCACCTCTATATTAACCTTCCTAAATACATGTGTGAAGGAGATGTAGTCAAAACTGGAACTTATCTCTTTTACTTTATCTCCTAGAGGTTTGAGCCCAACATTCTTAAGGATTGAAGTTCAAGTCATCCAATTAATTACCAAAGCAAAGTCTCCAAAATTTTGGATTTTCGATACATTATGTCTAATGCACATTTCATTATAGTATTAAATGTGTTTATCTCAAGTCATCTATTAGACCCAAAACCTAATCCTTCTTTTCACTTTATTAAATGATCATCTACAAAGTATAAGATTCCTCTAGTACTACTAAAATTTCAACGACTCTGAAATTACCCCTAAAAGAAACCTAGCAAAAGGATCTATCGATTTGGACTTCTTCAATTTGCCTTGGGATCTTTTAAACCATTTCAGTAATTCACTTCTAACCCATAGGATAAATATGTTCATAGATTTGCATGTAAGGAATATATTGTCTTCTCCCTCTCTAAGAAGCAGTAATGTGATGAAATATAAGAGGTGTAGTAATGTGTGCTTCATTGTTGAGGTCATCATCATGACTATCATCCTAAAAATTGAGATTTTGTGATACATTATTTTACCTAGAAGAAGAAAAGAAAACATAATTTTTATTCACGGTTGGAATTAAATATACATCTTTCAAATGCATCGAGCACTTCCATATAGTCCTTTAGCATTTTCCATTGAGAATCGTGGTCATGATAAAATTGTAAACAACATATTTTTTAATCTATACGGCTTCCCAAGAGACTAAAAGAGGTTGAGGCCCCTTGCTTTACAAGACTATCCACAAAATATTTTCTTGTATGAGAGAATAATCCAAAAATACTTCATCCAAAATATATAAGCATACAAAAAGAAAACTTCTCATAAATACAATAAAAAAATACAAAATATAGATAAAAAAAAACATGCAGAAACATATATTCGGAATGATTGAGAAGTGATAACCATGGGTCCATATCTAGACTCAAATAGGGTCATCTAGCCATTACTTAAGAGTTGACCTTCTTTGGAAACAAACTCCACCTCTGTATTAACCTTCCTAAATACATGTGTGAAAGAGATGTAGCCAAAACTAGAACTTATCTCTTTTACTTTATCTCTTAGAGGTTTGAGCCCAACATTCTTAAGGATTGAAGTTCAAGTCATCCAATTAATTACCAAAGCAAAGTCTCCAAAATTTTGGATTCTCGATACATTATGTCTAATGCACATTTCATTATAGTATTAAATGTGTTTATCTCAAGTCATCTATTAGACCCAAAACCTAATCCTTCTTTTCACTTTATTAAATGATCATCTACAAAGTATAAGATTCCTCTAGTATTACTAAAATTTCAACGGCTCTGAAATTACCCCTAAAAGAAGCCTAACAAAAGGATCTATCGATTTGGACTTCTTCAATTTGCCTTAGGATCTTTTAAACAATTTCAGTAATGCACTTCTAACCCATAGCATAAATATGTTCATAGATTGCATGTAAGGAATATATTGCCTTCTCCCTCTCTAAGAAGCAGTAATTTGATAAAATATAAGAGGTGTAGTAATATGTGCTTCATTGTTGAGGTCATCATCACAACTATCATCCTAAAAATTGAGATTTTGTGATATATTATTTTACCTAGAAGAAGAAAAGAAAACATAATTTTTATTCACGGTTGGAATTAAATATACATCTTTCAAATGCATAGAGCGCTTCCATATAGTCCTTTATCATTTTCCATCGAGAGTCGTGGTCATGATAAAATTGTAAACAACATATTTTTTAATCTATAAGGTTTCCCAAGAGACTAAAAGAGGTTGAGGTCCCTTGCTTTACAAGACTATCCACAAAATATTTTCTTGTATGAGAGAATAATCCAAAAATACTTCATCCAAAAAATATAAGCATACAAAAAGAAAACTTCCCATGAATACAATTAAAAAATACAAATTATAGATCAAAAAACCATGCAGAAACATATATTCGGAATGATTGAGAAGTGATAATCATGGATCTCTATCTAGACTCAAATAGGGTCATCTAGCCATCATTTAAGAATTGACCTTCTTTGGAAACAAAATCCACATATGTGTTAACCTTCCTAGATACATGTGTGAAGAAGATGTAATCAAAACTAAAACTTATCTCTTTTACTTTATCTCCTATATGTTTGAGCCCAATATTCTTAAGGATTGAAGTTCAAACCATCCTATTAATTACTGAAACAAAGTCTCCAAAATTTTGGATCCTTGATACATTGTGCCCAATGCACATTTCATTATAATATTTAATGTGATTATCTCATGTCATTTATTAGACCCAAAACCCAATTCTTCTTTATACTTTATTAAATGATCATCTACAAATTACAAGACTCCTCTAGTACTATTAAAATTTTAACAATTCTAAAATTCCCCCTAAAAACAACTTAGTAAAAGGATCTATAGATTTGGACTTCTTCAATTTGCCTTGAGATCTTTTCAACCATTTCAATAATGCACTTCTAACCTAGAGCCTAAATTTGTACATAGATTTGCAAATAATGAATAAACTTGTCATCAAAAATGATTGGATTTTGGGCTAGTGAGATACCCCACAAAACTAAGCACAAGATAACTCTAAATTTTAATAATTCACTTTTCTAAAACCAAGCTCTCATTCTTCAATTGTGTTTTTAATCTATACATTATCTACTCCTCTTAAATTTTCAACATATTTTCACAAAACCTACAAGTATGGGCATTATCAACTCCTCTTAAATTTTCAACATATTTTCACAAAACCTACAAATATGGACAATGTATAAAGAGATGAACAATCATTTTTATACAACATAAAAAAAATTATCCATACATTATCAACTCCTCTTAAATTTTCAAGAGATTTTCACAAGACCTACAAGTATGGGCAATGTATAAAGAGCTGAATAGTCATTTTTATACAACATAAAAATATTAGTACCTTGTTCATTCCTTACTTGTAGAAAATCCCAAGTCAAACACCCTATTTTTAAATTCTAGCAAAAGGAGAACTTTGTTTTTTCTGGAAAGCTTCAATGTGCATGAATTACCAATTGCACAATATCTTATTGTAAAAAACGTTGCAATATGAACATATATAGCTTGTATTTAAAAAAACAAATTATTAGATAAAAATAAATCATATACAATAAATAATTTAAAATAACATTGTGGAATGTTACATATAATAATTTAAATAAATAAATATAGACATTTTAGAATTTATTCGATTTTTTAATATTCCATTAATACAAAATCTTAAAATTTCAAATTTATATAACATAAATTTATTACCTTTTTATTGCATCCATTGAGATCTTCAACGGAATATCAATAATTTGTATTTGTTTTCAACTAGGTTCATGTCTAGTATAATGATCTGTTTACACAACAAATTTTGAGTTACAACTACACAAACATATAATTTCACAATCCTAAACATGAACTTTTCTTTGTCATTAATTGACTCGACAAACATACAATTTGCACTTTTGCATTTGTTCATCGCATTGTTAATGAATCTGGTAATGCTTTCATTTATGTGTGGACTACCATCCATGCATACACAATCCTTTAAGTTTTTTTTATGAATGTAAGAAATATTGTAGTTAGCCAAAGAATATTTATACAATGTCAATTTGTTGTAATCACTTGGGCTATAATGAGTTGTATAAAAGGAGTTAATATAACCTCTAATGAGGAAAGTACAAATGTGACATAATATATAGGATTATTTTTTCTCTTGGGATTTTAGAAGGAGAAACCATAAAATTGTAGCACAATATGGAAAGGCCCTCCTATAACAGGAAACACACTAGATGAAGGACATGAAATATATGTGGAATTCTTGTATGAAATACATAAATTACCAACCCAAAAATATACCTTAAATAAGAAACATATAAAGAGGTAATTAGCAAGGTTAATCACGTAATAATTTAAACTTCCGTTTTTGTAGGAAAACTTTTTAGTTTCCCAACAAATAATGTGGAGATAACTTATTTTGCACTTTTAAAACAATGTGGGGTTATCTTACTATTTTGAAAAAAGAGGGGTAATGAGGTCTTTGAACATTTGAAAAATTACTCCTCTTTTCATCCTTTTTAGTTTACCCAAAATTTATGCTCAAACTAAGTTGTTTGCCCTACTTAAACAAACTCTACAAGAGAAATCTTTCAAGAAACTAGGTCGGATTTTGATCTTGAATGAACCTAAAAAATAACGCTATGAAAAATATAAGTTCAATGCCTCGCTTGAATGAACACCCTAAACACTGTGAGACCACCAGTTTAACAAAGTGGCTCAAATGCCTTACATAAAAACATATTACTTAAATCATATCATACACAATCCCTAAACAAAACAAATCAAATGGCTTGAAAATATTCTAAACCATTAAAAATGATGGTGATCCATTGGTATGATGATTTAATTTGTCTTATTCATAATGATTTATTATTAAAAAAAAAAATCAAACTATATATATTGGAGGATGTATCTTGGTTTAGACACGATGGCATTTTTGTTTGTGTTCCATCAATGTTGGAGGTACATGATCAATGTTGGAGGTACATGATAAAAGTAGTTGTTTATAGGACAAATATATGTGTTAATGTGGAAAAATATTGGGGGTTTAAAAATGATCTCAGGGTCAACTACTTTCATAGAAGATGTATCTTGGTTTAGACACGATGGTATTTTTGTTTGTGTTCCATCAATGTTGGAGGTACATGATCAATGTTGGAGGTACATGATAGAAGTAGTTATTTATAGGACAAATATATGTGTTAATGTGGAAAAATATTGAGGATTTAAAAATGATCTCACGGTCAACTACTTTCATAGATTTTAAAGGAGGAATTTTATTAAATGTCTCAAATATTGATTGTCCACAGGATTAGGATTAAAGGTACATATGATAAAGAGTTACTAGGATTAAAGGTATATATGATAAAGAGTTACTAATGGAGAAAGATATAGATAATTTATAGAACAATGCTCGAATTTAATTTATTCATAAATTTTTGCATTCTTAATTTAGAATAATTCATAATGGTTTTAGGTATCCACAAATCCATGGTTTTCATTTTATAATCTAAAATTATTTTTGAGGATATTTATCCTTGTTTCTTTAAGTTTACTAATGCAAGTTCTAAAAGTCCTTATTTTTCCATTTTATATTCCCATAAAGTTTGTAACTTTTTTTTTATATAATTTTTATTATGCATTTGTTGTTTCTAAACCTGATATAAAGAGTTGTTTATCATATAATATATATGAAGGTGAAAATGTAAAATGGATAACACTTTTTAGAATAAGGTACATTGAGAGTTTTATAATCTCTCAACTAAGAGTTTAAAAATAATTACTGGAATGACAATGATGCATATTGTGTTAATGATGTTCAGATCCCACCTAATGATAAGCCTATATCTTATCAACTTTGATGTTCTTAACCTATAGAGTGTGTTAGGGGAACTACTCCAAACTTTGATATAGTTCCTCTTCTTAAAGAAGACAAATGATTTAGAATATATCATTATCTGCAAAGTTGTTGATGAGTTGCAGATGAGAATCTTAAAGTTGACATGTTTTGATCATTGTGATAATGATCCAATTATTTACACTATTAGTACCAATGGCAAGTAGACACATAGTATGCATGATTTGTTTCATGTTTACATGGTGTATGCAAGTGGACACATAGTATGCATGATATGTTTCATGTTTACATGGTGTACGCTGATTAAGATGACAAGACTATGCTATACCATCCTTCATTAATTGAAATAAAATCACAATTATGTTCAAGAGAGTCCCATGAATATCATAAAAAAGATTATAGTGCAATCATCAACTACAATTTTATATGGGATTATGCTCAAATGTCACTTCCTTATTGAGAGATGGTCATTTTTCAATATTTATACAAACAAATTCATTCAAATGCATGGGATTTTGGTGTATAACACAAATCCATTTGATTTTACCATAAAGGTAGGCATGCTTGTGTATTTATTATGAAAAATTCTCCGGTATGTCTGAAGATGAGTCATTGAAAATTCTATATCCTGTGGAAGTGTTGGATTGTTTGGTAAAGATTTTGGTGGTGGAAAATTAGTTTGTGTAAGAATATTTGAAATTCATGTGGATGTTATTGGTAGAGGCCACCATATTCTTGTAGGTGTGAATTTGCATCCATGTGAGATGTTTTACATAAGTGTTTGTGTTTTACTTGTTATTGATAAATCTTGCTTTATGTAAAACACCTCATATGGATGCAAATTCACACCTTCAAGAATATGGTGACCTCTACCAATAACATCCACATGACTTTCAAATATTCTTACACAACATATCTTTTAATATGTGTGTGTGTTAAACCATATTTAACCAAAGTCAACCAAGAACCAAATTCCACCATAGTCAAACATTTTTAACCTTCAAGTTGACATGCTTGGATCCTTGTGATACTGATCCAATTCTTGACACTATTAGTACCAATGACATGTGGATACATAGTATGCATGATGTGTTTCATGTTTACATGGTGTATGCAGATGAAGGTGACAAGATTATGCTACACCATCCTTCATTAATTGAAATGAAATCATAATTATCTTCAAGAGAGTCCTATGAATATCATAAAAAAGATTATAGTGCAATCATCAACTACACTTTTATATGGGATCATGTTCAAATGTCACTTCCTTATTGAGAGATTGCCATTTTTCAATATTTATACACACAAATTCATTCAAATCCATGGGATTTTGGTGTATAGCACAAATCCATGGGATTTTGGTGTATAGCACAAATCCATGGGATTTTGGTGTATAGCACAAATCCATTTGATTTTACCATAAAGGTAGGCATGCTTGTGTATTTATTATGAAAAATTACTTGGTATGTATATGATAGTCATGTGGAATGTTATTGGTAGAGGCCACCGTATTCTTGAAGGTGTGAATTTTCATCCATATGAGGTGTTCATATGGATGCAAATTCACACCTTCAAGACTATGGTCCCTCATATGGATGCAAATTCACACCTTCAAGAATATGGTGGCCTCTACCAATAACATCCACATTACTTTCAAATATTCTTACACAACATATCTTTTAATATAGTTGTGTGTGTGTTAAATCATAATTAACCAAAGTCAACCAAGAACCAAATTCCACCATAGTCAAACATTTTTAACCATAGTTAACTATTTACAATAACCATCCATTGTCCACCAAATTCAACCATAAGCACCCTTATTATGCTAAGAAGTGCTTTCTACAAGGATGTGTAATTATTTTTCCATGCTCAACGTGGAATTGATACATGAAACATTTAAAAAAATATGAATATTCAATTAATAAAAAATATATAATGTAGATCATATATATATATATATATATATATATATATATATATATATATATATATATATATATATATATATATATATATATATATATATATATATATATATATATNTGAAACATTTAAAAAAATATGAATATTCAATTAATAAAAAATATATAATGTAGATCATATATATATATATATATATATATATATATATATATATATATATATAATAATGAAAGGTTGATACATCTTGTGAATTATCAAGAGATTATCAAAGAATATAATATTAATCCCATATTGTTTGTGAATTTGGGATCATAGGTCCCACTCTAGGATTTGAACAATAATATCAATCCTAAAAGTTTTAAAGATGAAATATTATAGTTGTTGAAGAAAGTTCATGACATCAAACCTAAAACTTTATTTATTTATTTTTGTTATTCATAGTCACTTTAGGATTTGAACAATAATATCAATCCTAAAAGTTTTAAAGATGAAATATTATAGTTGTTGAAGAAAGTTCATGACATCAAATCTAAAACTTTATTTTTTTTTTTTTGCTATTCATAGTCACTTTTATGTCATTTTTTCCTTTATTCCAGAGCTTTTTATGTCATTTTTCCCTTTATTCTAGAGCCCTTATTATTACCCGTATTTAAAGAAAAAGAATGGAAAACTTAACTGAGTTCAATTCCTTGGAATTGGTATTTGATATATAATATTCATATTCATGAAAAACTCAAAATGCAAAAATGCAAATATTAAAAGTTTATTGTTCAATTTATATTTTTACACAACATATCTTTTAATATATATGTGTGTGTGTTAAATCATAGTTAACCAAAGTCAACCAAGAACCAAATTCCACCATAGTCCAACATTTTTAACCATAGTTAACTATTTACAATAACTATCCATTGTCTACCAAATTCAACAATAAGCACCTTCATTGTGCTAAGAGGTACTTTCTACAATCAAGACAGAGTGTGAGTGTGAGGGGGATGTGTAATTATTTTTCCAGGCTCAATGTGAAACTAACACATGAAACATTTAAAAAAATATAAATATTCAGTAAATAAAAAATATATAATGTAGACCATATTTTAAAAGATATATATATATATATATATATATATATATATATGAAAGGTTGATACATCTTGTGAATTATCTACAAATTATCAAAGAATTTAATATTAATCTAATCCCATATTATTTGTGAATTTGGGATCATAGTTTTCAATGTAGGATTTGAACAATAATATCAATTATAAAAGTTTTAAAGTTGAAATATTATAGTTGTTGAAGAACGTTCATGACATCAAGCCTAAAACTTTATTTGTCTTTTTTGTTACTCATAGTTACAAGATCATGCATGCAAATCAGAGGATGAATGTATTGGTTTATATTCAGTTGTAGCTCATAGAATTGGATATACTAATTATTAAATAAAACATGTGTTTTGTCTCTAATGAAAAGTAGAGTAGAATTGCTTTTATGACATTTTTCCTTTTATTCCAGAGCCCTTATTCTGACCCATATTTAAAGAGAAAGAATGAAAAACTGAACTGACTTCAATTCCTTGGAATTAGTATTTGATATATAATATTCATATTCATGAAAAAGTCAAACATGCAAAAATGCAAATAGTAAAACGTTTATTGTTTAATTTATAAATGATAAATAAAGTTTTTACAAAATCAATGTTTTTTTAGTGAAAAAAACAAAATTACTATTTCTACTCATACATACAAATCTATAGTGAGTTAGAAGGGATTAAATCCTTGAAAGTTCAAATCTTTTTTAGATTACAAAAATTTGAAAAAATATTTGCACATAAAGAGATTTGATCATTTTTAATATATCACAAATACAAAGTTAAACTAGATCTAAAAATTTTCTGATCATTTTTGTTACATCACAAATACAAAATTAAATTAGATATAAATTGGTTAAACTAAAGCTAAACATAATCATTTTGACTCAAAATCAATCATACTAGATTTGAGTCATATTTATTTAGTGAATATTATTTCCATTTTCTATTTTAATATTATTTTCAATTTTTACTTTTTCAATCTTTAACACAGATATATTGCATTATTTGATATTATCAACTTATATCAAACTACAATACATTTTTTTTAATTATTATGATATTTTTTAATTTTAATTATTAAAACACAATTTTTTCCAATTTAATTTATTGGTCATATAAACCTCACACATCTATTGAGGCTGTAAATGCAGCTACAGCGTACCTACTGACCGTGCAACAAGTCTTTGAAATGACTTGTCACTACAACCATTCAAGATTGTCCACACACCAATTGGTCGTCGACTATTATTTCTACCCAGCGCGGTGCTCGATGTCAATCGAGGCACTGCCCCAGGACTCAGAAAGGATGATGAGACTGCATATTGTTGGGGCTAAGCGATGTAGGGAATAAATCCAATTGATTGCAATAGAACAATGACCCACCGAATTTGAAGTAATGATTAAGGTACGTTAAGCAAAGAGAAACAATTTCAGTCAAATTTACTGGTTATCTCGACAAAATCGCTTAGCAGATTCCAGTGTAAGATGGGCGATTACTTAAAAAAACAGATATACAGCAGGAAAAAGGTTTGCAAGATTGAAACATAGAGGTTTGAAAGCAGTCCGCAAATAATGAAACCAAATCTAACAGAAAATTGCAAGGAGTCCATTACAAATAAGTCTGTGAAATTATAGGTGCAATAACAGATAATATAAGAAAAAGGGATGAAACTATTGACAAAGATGTTACTTTACAAATCATTCTCTAAATGTTTGTAGATAAAAAAATAACACTACCTTTAGTTACTAGCTAGTGATAATAATCACAAGCAACGCACTGCACTAGGATTTTTCAACAGTAGGTTTCAAGAATAGTTCCAACTAGTGTTGCATGGGTGCAGCTGAGTACAGGTACGGGTATGGCAAGGGTGAAATTTTTTTGAACTATCGGTGCAGCAGTGCGGGAATTTGTTTTGTAAATTAGGAGGTAAGAGGAGGACAGATACAGATGCAAGGGCCGAAACGGTGAAAACGTTTTCAACTTTTTTAACAACAGGGGAGGCGGTGCGGCAATTTTCATTTGTAAAGGAGGTTGTGGGTATCAATGCAACTGACAGGAGGATAGAAGAACCTATGCAATTCTGGAATTTTTCAGTCGGCCTGTCAAAAGTGCAGTACTGCTTCTGTGCAATACATGAAGTTGTCCTATGGAAAGCAATGGAGATTCAAAACAAAACATGTGCAATAATCGAACTAGATTGTGATTAGACATCAACTATAATTGTGGTCTTAACACTATGGCTGTCAATCTCACTGTGCTGTTCCACATCCTAATCTATAAATAGGTTCATGAATCACAATGTACATTAGCATAAAACCACTGATTCACATGCCTGGACCTAGTCTTAGTTGACAGAAAACATGTCTACAAGGATTTTCAAGTCCAAAAAGCATGCAACTTTGGCATATAAATAAACCAAAGCAATGATGAAATGCCATATATTGAACAGAAATGTCACGCTCCTTTATTTACAAAATCAGCCAACCCATCCATTTGCAAATGCAATTCCTCAACTTATGCTTCCAATGTAATTGGATCAATTTACTTGAATCTACTACTAGAACCTGATACAACTCCATTCTTTACTCGATTGCATGCCATCATTTCCTCCAAATTTCATCATGAATCTCTTCAAAAACCCGACATGCTTCGGTGACCATTTTGATGTTGTTTAAGGAATGGCAGTAAAAACAGTAATTTAAATGCAACAATTTAATGGGGATTCTCAAACAGGAACATGAGGAGGTGGATTCCATGCTGCTTGATCTGAAGCTGAAGCCAGGCCCTGGAGCATTCTCGTGATCTCCCCAGTGTCATCCAGATAATATTTAGCTTTACTGGGCTTCTGTCCCACTGTACATGCAAACACTTCCGCTATAGGGGAGAGCGAAGGTCTTGACATGACACTCGTAATACACTCAAACATGTCTTCATCGGATCTGTCATCTCCAATACATAAAACAAATTCTGGCAGTGTGCCTCTCTGTACCATTCTCGAAAGAAGTTGCTCTGCTACTAGGCCCTTGCTGACGCCCTGCATATTAACCATACCTTGCAAATATGTGAGTAACCATCTAGACACAGATTATCAGACCTATAAATATGGTTTACTTGAAATATGGATATCTCCATACCTGAGGTTTAACTTCTACAAGCTGTTGACCACTCTTGACAGAAACAGGCTCATTTGCAAGCACACTCTCAAGATGATCCAGTAGTTCCTTTGCCTGAAAGGATCCAAAATCTGGGTCAGCATCCCGATAATGCCAAACCAAAGCACTCTCCTTTGTTTCTATCGCAGATCCATCTGTAGTTTCAGTATACAATTTCATAACAGGCTCTGCAATTCGTTTCCAATCAAAGTCTGCCACAGCCACACAAGTTTCCCATTCTGCATCCTGATTCCACCTGAGACTTGCAAAAGCATATAATAACATGTTAACTCATTTGCTGAGTTCTAAGACTTCCAATCAAAATGGAAAAACTAGATCAGAAAATGAAAAAAAATAGATTACAATAAGTCATGTGATGCATAACTAAATACTGCAACATCACCTTATAAAATAACCATGCTCTGCTGAAATTCCCAGCTTTTCGCAAGGAGAAAACCACTCGCTGAGAGTCTGCCGCCCTCTCCCACTTACAAGAAATACAAAGTTCTTTGGATCGTTACAAAGACTATTCAAAATAGAGAGTGCCTCAGGGCTGGGAGTTTTGTTAATAGAAGTCCGTGGCATCATAGTACCATCGTAATCCAATAGAATCACCCTGCTCTT
The DNA here is from genome assembly GCA_032191745.1 of Picea mariana. Taxonomy (NCBI): domain Eukaryota; kingdom Viridiplantae; phylum Streptophyta; class Pinopsida; order Pinales; family Pinaceae; genus Picea; species Picea mariana. The sequence goes on from JASDQU010100120.1 coordinate 749,082, forward strand.
GGTCCTTTTATACGCAGAGACAATATGCTCTGTTGAAAGCTTCCTAAAGTTTGGATCAAGCATGACCACCCTGAAACTTAAGCCAAAGCCAATGCCCCAGCATCTCCTCCTGCTGTGATCCCTGCAAACTCTCTCCAAATCCTGCAAAAAACTATGTGCCCAATACCCCACGTCATGAGTACTAACATACCGATAGTGTTTTTCGTGTCTTAATTGCTTCTCAGGCTCAGGCATCACAATGGCTGCATCCATGGCATCAGCCACTGAGTCAATATTCCAGGGATTGACCCTGATGGCTCCACTAAGAGAAGGCGAGCATCCAATAAACTCTGAAACCACCAGCATACTCTTCTTTAGGGTAGACGTACTCAATCCTAGTGTCTCATCTAATTTAGAATTCCCCTGCCTGCAAATAATGTATTCGTAAGGAATGAGATTCATTCCATCCCTCACAGCAGTGACCAAGCAACATTCTGCAATAGTATAATAGGCAATTCTCTCATAGAATGGAAGAGGCTTGTCTATTAGCACCACGGGCTCATAGCTTGGTTTACCAAAAGTCTCATTGATTTTCTTTGCTGTAGAATATGTCTCTGCCTGCACCTCCTGCACATCTTTTCCTCGGCCCCTTGCAGGATTTGCAATCTGCACCAAAACTACCTTGCCTCTCCACTCAGGATGTTGTATGAGCAATTGCTCCATTGCCAGCAACTTTAAGCTGATACCTTTAAAGATATCCATATCATCCACACCTAGTAGAACAAATTTCCCCTTGAATCGATCCCTCAACTCTGCGACTTTGACCTCTGTATCCCTAAGATTCAACACCGACTGAAGCTGGCCCATGTGAATGCCCACTGGCAATATCTTTATGCCTACAGTGCGCCCATAGTATTCAAGCCCAATATAACCCCTCTTGGACTCATAACCAAGGCCGAGAACCCGACTGCAGCAGGACAGGAAATGCCTCGCATAATCGAAGGTATGAAATCCAATCAAATCTGAATTGAGGAGTGCCCGGAGGATTTCATCTCGGACAGGAAGAGTCCTGTAAATTTCGGAAGATGGGAAGGGGCTATGCAGAAAAAAACCAAGCTTCAGCCTGTTAAATCTTTTCCTCAGGAAAGTGGGCAGTACCATCAAATGGTAATCATGCACCCAGACATAGTCGTCATCTGGGGTAATCACCTCCATGACCTTGTCTGCAAATATCTTATTGACAGAAACATAAGCTTGCCAGAGAGACCGATCAAATCGTCCCCCATGATCAGGTGAAAGAGGCAGCATATAGTGGAACAGTGGCCAAAGCTGCTGTTTACAGAATCCATGGTAAAATTTGCTGGAAAGGTCCGGAGGCAGAAACGCCGGTACACACTTGAAATTCTCAAGCAAAATCTGAGCAACATCATCTTGCTCACTTGGATCAACTTCCGCCTTCAGGCAACCAATGTAAACAACCTCCACATCCTCCGCAAGCCCATCTTTAAGCTGCAAAAGCAGAGAATCCTCATCCCAGCTGAAAATCCACCCTTTTGTATCGGGTTTCCTCTGAGCTCGTAATGGAAGCTGGTGGCCTACAATAATTGTTCGGTCCTGGACAACAGATGACGGTGCATCTGAAGCCACACTATTGGAGTTGTCATCATCAAATTCTGAAATAATCCCTGCCACAGTCATGACTCGGGGGAGTCGCCTACCTACTCGTCCTAAATTTAGTGACTCCCCAGAAGCTAGATCCAACAAGTTTGAATATGACCTAGACACCATTGTGCTATCAGATTAAGTTCAGGGAACTCTTCACGAAACCCAGCCGATGCTTAACAGAAAAAGACACCAAATTTCCGTACTCGGCTTGGTGGAATCTACAAATTGTTGATGCACGGAGCTACAAGCCCAAAGATGCCAATATTTCAAGACAGTGGAAGACTTCTACAGGCACCATATATAAATCATAAGGCGAGAATTTTTTTTTATGTTGACATTTATTAAATTCAAGTGTCGATCACACTCAAGATTTAACAATGAAGATCTTGGAAACCTCAAAAATTCCTAAGCTCAGACACACAGAACATGTAAAGTATATAGAAAGTGAGGCTTAAAACTGGACAGTCTCTGCAAAGCAGTCAAGCTTTAGAACATAGAAACCCGAGCATGTCAAACTTCAAGACTACCAACCCCTGACTTTCCAAACATTTGCATCTTAGAACATCAAAGGCGTATGCATTTCAAGCTTTGAACGTCAAAGCACGAGCATTTTAAACTTTGAGAACTCTAAATGCCGGCGCATAAATTTACACTTTCAAAACCTCTAAGCACACTCTTCTTACCCACAGATCTCCTGTCTTTCCCGTTGTATCAAACTGGAAGCATGCGTTTCCGTTGTATCAAACTGGAAAGCATCAAATGAGCAGGACATTACCTTCACTTGTCAAAATTTAAAATCTTTTAGTTGAGCTTCAAATCAGCGGCGTTATAGCATCGGGAGCTTCAAACCCCCGGAATCCTGCAGTTTAACCCTGTCAAGCGCTTAAAGCACAATAAAACAGGAACTTGGTTCTGAAAGCTGAAAGATTATCTCTTTTTCTCTTCTCGAAGCTTTTCAACGTGAAATATGCAATTTACCCACTGGACAACCTGAAATTAACAGTCTCTCGAGTCTTTCGACCTCTAGACGACCAAAGAAAAAAGTACTCCGAACGTCGAGCTCTCAAAACCCCTGCGTTGTACAAACATCGTACTATACACAATGTCCCTCTCGCTCCAATTTTTTACCATCGCAACACTGGAATTTTAAGATTCAAGAATTCAAAGTCCCCCATACTACTAAGTCTCTCGGCATCAAAAAGAACTCAGACCTCAAAATAATCGTAGTCCAACTTGAAGACATCTAAATATACTCGTCAGAAGCTTCAAATCTTCAAAATAAAAGCAGTCCCAGCAGCAAAACTCCGTAATTTGTTCAATTACAAGACTAGAAACTGGAATACTTCGATTTCTTGATTTTTTGAGGTTCGAAATTGCTTAGACTGCGATCTTTCTATTGAAAATTCACTTTTAATGAAATCTTGGAAACTCTGCTCAGAACGTCGATAAACTTACCAGCAATGATGCACTCCGAGGCCGATTCAACTGCCAAAAACCTCGCCAAAAAGATCGGAGGAAAGCAAATTCCACAGGCGCCAAGCTTACCTTGCTTAGTGCCGCCTCCTGCTGCATAAAAGCCCTGCTGCTGCCGCTTTCACCCTCACCTTCCAGACGGCATTATTTCATCACAAAATGATTCCAAAGCTAACCACAACTATCCCCGGTTAACACCCAACCCAAGGTGGCAGCATCGCGTTCACTCAAACCCAGATCTCGCTCGCTGACTGGGGTTAACAGGAATCTCGGACAGATTCTCCATAGGGCGCCCGCACCTTGAAATAAATGTTGAATAAAAAAACAAATCATATGTTTTCAAAGAGGCCAGGCTACCATTTGAAAGCGATGGGTATAAATAGACAATACGATTATACAATGACGGACCCTGTAGATTGGGACTCGAGGAAGAGCGTCGTCTTATTGATACGTGGACAACGTGGAACCCGCCCAGCTGGCTGTTAACGAATATCTTAGCCAGCTTTTTGAGAGTGAATCCTCTTGCACTCTGATCAGAGGACCACTAGCATTGTCTTCAAAGGGGGATGTTAAGATATTTTATTCATAATTTTCAATATTTTAATCTCTGTGGAAATCAAGGGTAGTTAGGGAAAAATATTTAAGAGGAATTTGCTACTTTATAACTTTTAAGAATAGTTATCCTTTCTCTGAATCTACTGGTTATGGGATCTCTTCTATATGTGCTTCTTCATCTTTTATTATTTATGTCTATTTCACTCTCTTTTATATATATATAAATTGTCCACAGGAACAAATGACCATACAAGGCAATAAAGTTTATATTTTATCTAACATTTTCAAAATATTAAAGTAATAGTTTACAATAATCAAAGATGGCGGTGTAATAGTAGAACCCAAATGATGGACTTGGTATACTTTACTAGATTTGGTCCCCTTTGCTTCACATCAAGCATTAATTGTCTTATTTACTCTACTCGTAACCATATTATTCATTTTTGTAACATTTTTTCAACCAACATTCGTGTATTTTTCACTAGATCCTCTTAAAATGTTGATTCCTAATGTTCGATATGCAAATTTGACCTCTCCATGATTTATGAGTACGTCAAGCATTAATTGTCCTATTTACTCTACTCTCAACCATATTATTCATTTTTGTAGCACTTTTTCAACCAATGTTTGTGTATCTTCCACTAGATCCTCTTAAAATGTTGATTCCTAATGTTCGATACACAAATTTGACCTCTCCCTGAATTGTGAGTACATTGCATAACATGGAACAAAGTGGTATTAGTTTCTACCTCCCCATTTCCACATACTTGGAAAAACCTTTCCTCTCGTGACTCATTCCAGGTTGTTTCCCTCTTCATGTTTCACATCTTGACCCATGTGAGTTAGGTCTTAGTTGTGTTATTACATATTTTTCATGCTATGGAATGTTAAGCTTCGAGAAGTTTTGCATCATTTGATTTCCCTTTGTCTGTTGAATTTGTCTATGTAGTATTCTTATTTTTTTACATGTTTTCTCTAATTCCCCTCTTTGTACCATTTATGTACATGAGTTTTAAACTTATTTCTATTTGATGGACATCTATCTTCATCTATATCTCACTCTTCAAACCATTTCCTGCATTGTTAGTCTTTTGTTGTTCTCCTCCTTTATACTTTATTTTAACTAGAATCTTGTAGTTATCTATCGCTATCATTTCCTATATGTACAAATTATGTTTTGGTGTCTATGATTTTATTAGGTATAGTCACATTTCAACTAGGAGTATCTCATAAGAAACATTGTTTTTTTTACTTTTAAAGTAACTTGTTATTAGGTGTTTTTGTCTCACTAAATCTTGTTCCATGTATTTTTGGATATACTTTGTTCCCATACTTCACATCCATAGAGACGTATTGAGGTTATGAGTGTTTAACTCAATTTAATTGACTAATAACATGTGACAACAAACTTTATATGATGTGTATTATTTTTTAAGAGAGTAAAATAAGAAATTACATTAAATATCATCACTCTCATTTATAATTTCTTCATATATTTTTTATAATTAAAAAAAAAAATCTTAATTAAATATGCATTCATGTTTATCTTTTGGAAATTCGATATTAATATTTTAATAAGCTCCAGGTTAAATATTTTTTAGTGTAAATATTTAATTAGTATGGAATTAGTTTTCTTGGTGCCTCCAATTCTATTGGTATAATTAAGTTTTGGCGGACATTTTTTTACTTTCAAAAAACATATTACCGGGTAGTTTTGTACCCATTGGATTTGGTTCCATCTATTTCTGGATATATTTGGTTCTCATATTTCACATCCATAAAGAAGTATTGGGGTTATGAACCTTTCACTAAGTAGTAATATTTTGTCGCCTTGATTTGTTATTCTTTTGATTTGTCCCCTTTTTCCTTGGAGGGTGAACTCAAGCATCAAGACAAGCCTAGCTTGTAGATATCTCAGAAGTTGACATATTCGACATTGAAATGGTGTATTCTCGTAATCCAAGACCTGAGTATATGGAAAAAATTACCATTTTAGGGTCATTTTGTTTGGAAGACCCTTACTAAGATCTATCTCAACATAGATGCAAGGGTACATACACAATTTCGTTGTAGCTCTCTCAAAATGTAATTTTATCAAAGTGCTTGAATAATTCTCAATATCCTCAAAAACTAATAAATACCAAAAATGCGATGGAAAAATATGAAGCGTAACCCAAACTGACATTCAAGTAATTGACATAGGGTTTGGATCAAATTCTAGGAATCAAGGATTTATAAAAAGTGCAATGCTTCCCTAAATATAGGGACCCTCCTTGGACATTGTTTGATAGTCAACAGATCATAGCATTGAACAATAAAAAAAAAAACTTTGGAGTAAAGAGAGATATCATTCTTCTTTGTCCAATTCAAGTGGATCCACCAATACAAAGTTGATGTAGGAGGCCAATACCCATTAAATTTGCAAATAATTGCATCATTTTCATAATTTGAATGTATATGGGTCACCTCTGGCACTAAGATTTCCACCAAATATACCTCTTCAAAATGCACCACTATTTAGGCATTAGGAATAGAAGAAGACTTTGAAGCACTCGGAATTGTAGATTTATTTTTTATTCTATCCTTAAAAGACATAGGTTTTGAATTGAAGGTGTCCCAATGTCCACCACTCATCCCCGCAATTACACCACTAAAATAAGGGTTGAACCTTTAACAATGTTGTAGTAAGACAAATAGATTAAATCATCAAGTTGTTTAACCACAAAAATCAAACGTTGTTGTTCAACGTGAATCTGTAATAGTTCCAATTTTTGCTTGATATCCACTACATAATCAACATAATTCACCCACAAAATTAAGGACTTCCTAAAAAGAGTCTTTATCGTTATCTAAAAGTTTGCTTGGTATCAAGGACTACAATCAACACTTAAGATTCTTTCTCATATTCAAGGCTTGCATCAAAAATTTGTTATACAGACATTTCTCCAAACATTGATACGAAAACATTCCATTAAACACTTTGTTGTCTTCATGGAACATTTGGCCAACATCCTTGGAACGAGAACTCTTAATCTTTGTCTTGGCAATAATGCCCTATGTTTCCCTACTAATAATATGATCGTAGAGTTGTTTGTACCAATACACAAGCCTGTAAACTAAGAACTGAGTGGTAATATACGATAACAAAATTACTTAGATGTTGTGTTTTTTTTATTAGAGAGTAAAATAAAAAGTTACATTAAAAATTACCATTCTCATTTTTAATTTCTTAACAATATTTGTATATTAAAAATATATCAATATTAATAAAAATATACATTTTCATTTATCTTTTAAAATGTGATATTTAAAGTCCCTCGGGGGCAGCTCAATTGGCAAGTTTTTTGATATGAAATGTTATGTTCGATGAGGTTTCGAGTTCAAATCCCCTCGACTTACACGTGCCTGCGAAAAGCGGCATACATATGGCACTTGGAGGTTATAGTGGTAGCGGTCAGAATCGACCCTGTGTCAAGCGAGTACGAGACCGCCCAGTTGTCGATTCCGCCAGATACAAAAAAAAATGTGATATTTAATAAATTTTAATTCAAATACTTTAAATAAATATTTATGAATTAAATATTTAATTATAATTTTTTATAAGTATTTATGGAATTATTTTGGAAAAGAAGATTAGCCTTTGGCTAGAAATTCACGGTAAAAGAGCTAAAGGCCATGCCAGGTTTGGGAGATATCATTCAACTGTGGACCATCTTATTACCTTTAGGATCATTGCAGAGGAGTTCTACAATACTAAAACCAATCTTTTTTGTTGTTTTGTTGACTTTAGAAAAGCTTTTGACATGGTTCCTAGGAAAAACCTTTGGAATAGATTGAAAGAGATAAAAGTGCCTCTTGAATTGAGGGTTGCTGCAATAAGGATGTATGAGAATGTTATTTCTAATTTTAAAAACATTGAGGACTTGTCAAAAGAGATTAACTGCAATATTGGAGTCAAACAAGGTTGTCCCTTGTCCCCTACCCTTTTTGGCATACACATTGACAAGTTAGAAGATTGCTTGGAAATAACAGGTTGTGTCGGCCCTACTCTCATTGGTATAGTCATCAATCTTCTTCTTTATGCCGATGATATCATTCCTATGGCAAGGAGTCCCCATGATCTTCAAAACCAACTACAAATCCTCAAGGATGTTTTCTCCAATATGGGTATGATTGTTAATACTGATAAGACTAAGATCATGATTATTAAGGTCATGAGAAAATGATTATTGCAGGATGTAAAGCTTATTATGGGCTTGAAAACAATTGTAAATCAATTGATCTTTGGAGTTGGGATAAGAAGAAACTCCTTTTTGACACTCTTGTTACACTTGTTATTCTTTATGGATGTGAAGTCTAGGGTTGTAGTATCTCTCGTGATTCCTGGAGAAAGATAGAGCAAACACAAAAGAATTTTATAACCTATAATCTCAAAATTAAAGGAAATACGCCCTATCCCATCCTCGTCTTAGAAACAAGATTCTCCCCCATTGAGAGCACAACTATGACTAGATACCTAATGTATAAAAACAAGTTAAACAACATGGAAGACAATAGGCTTCCTAAACTTGCTTCAAAATCGAGTGGTAACCACCATTGACTCAAGCGAGGATGGCATAAAGATGCCTGGTCTTGGCTAAACTATTGGGGAATCATGGAAGACACCATTTTGCAGAATAAAGATACCATTAAAAAAATAGTCAAATCAAAATTTAAGCATAAAATGTGGTGTGATAAAGAGTTAGAGGAAAAAAGAAAATTAAGGTATTATAAGGATGTAATCAACCCTAATCTAGAAGATCAAAATTATCTATCTGTTTTGACAAGTGTAAAGATAAAAATAAGCATTGCTAAGATAATATCAAATTCTCACAAGATCAATAGTGAAACTGGGCGTTGGTCAATTCCTAAAACACCATGGGATGAAAGAGTGTGTCACCTTTGTGACACTAGCAAGGTTGAAGATGAAAAACACTTTCTCTTAGATGGTCCAACCTATACCCAGATTAGATCTCATTTTCAAAATATTTGTCACACTACCAATCTTCCTAACCTCTTAACTCAACAAAACTATGGTGATCTCGGAAAGCTTCTCTTAATACTTTTCGAGCACAGAAACGAAATTCTAAAGAATCGCAAGTAATCACTTACCCTCTTAAGATTCGATTGATCAATTCGCTCATAGTAGACGTTAATCATCATCATCATCATTTTGATTAAATACTTTACAACATATAAAGAAAAGTGTATTTTTTGACATCTTAATTATTATTAATTACATCATTTAAATTAATCAAATTGACCATTTTTATTAAAGAAAACTTTAAAAATTACATGTTAATAGGTATTAGCATTATGGAATTTCAAAGTTCTTATCCTAATGAAAGTTTAACACGTATACATTTGCTTTTAAGAATATTATAGGAGTTTCAATTATTTTGATAAAAAATAATATAAAATTTAATACTATGGTTTTAATTCAAATTTACCAAAAAAAAAACATTATTTTTGGGTATTTTAAAAATGGTAGAAAATTATTTTTAAGTATTATTTATTTTTTCTATTTATCATCATATAAAATTAGAAGTTAGATTATTTTCTTATATTTAATTATCATAATCTTAATTGTATAAATAGTAAATACTAATAATAAATTTATAACTTTTTTAAAAACATTAAAAATTTTCCTCTTAATTTTATCAATACTAATAATAAATTTATAACTTCTTTAAAAACATTAAAAATTTATAAATTACTTATAGGAATATCATCGAAAATAAGATGACAATGAATTTAACCATATAAATATCAATGTTTTTTTAAATATTGTTTAATTTATCAATTATATAACACAACATTTAAAATATATATTTAACTTTTTAAAAATTAAATTTTTTTTTTTTAATATATTCACATTTTTAATAACTATAATTAATAATTAATATTTTAAAAGCATTACCTACGATACTTTTGTGTATGATAATAATAGTTTGGAGGAAGTACCTTCATACAAATATCTTGGAATCGATAGTCATCACAAGTTCAATTGGAACTATAACATTAATAAAAGGATAAATGGAGGGTGGACAACTTATTATGAGCTTGAAAACAATTTCAAATCAACAAACCTTTGGCTTTGGGATAAAAAAAAACTCTCTTTACACTCTTGTCACTCTGGTTATCTATATGGATGTGAAGTTTAGGGTTGCAGTATCTCTAGAGAATCCTAGAGAAAGATATAACAGATCCAAAATAAATTATAACTTATAATTTCAAAATTAAGGGGAATACACCCTATCATATCCTCCTGATTGAAGCAAGCCTTTCTCTAATTGAGAGCATTGCTATGATTAGATACCTAACTTACAAGAACAAGATAAATAACATGGACGACAAGAGGCTTCCCAAAATTGCTTCAAACTCTAGCCAAAACCACCAATGGATTAAGCGGGGATGGCATAAAGATACTAAATCTTGGCTAAATCATTGGGGAATACAAGAAGAAGCCATCATGTAGAATACCGATAATATTACAAATATTATCAATTTTAAATTTAAGGAGAATATGTGGTGTGATAAAGAATTAGAGGATAAAAGGAAATTAAGATACTAGAAGGAGGTTCCCCAGATGGGGTGACACATGGATCACATGCGTTGTTGGATGGGGTGATTATGAGGACAGTTAAAGCCCCTCACCACAACCCTCCTCCCATGTCTAGTCGCGATGGTTAGTTTGCATGAGCGCCAAGGTTTAGTGTGTTGGGCCTTAATGGAGACCTAGGCTCAGCTCCTCGACATCAGTACGATTTCGGTTATGGCTATTACTCCTGCACTAATGGCTACCAGAGCCATCAAATCCTCCATCCTCCTGGTCTTTTCATCCTATGGGAAGTTCTATATTGGGCACTTAGACGCTATGCACAATATCATTTTTCTTGTTCTTCTCCACGACTTATCTCACACCACTAGTGTTTTCGTCTGCTTGACACTTTTCTTAGCCATGCCATGAGAAAAAGGCAAGCCTCGACGAGGGCCAACCTACCACAATTGGTTTGGTAGACACAACCACCCGGGACCAACCTCTCGAGCTCTCATACTAGGTAGCTTGGACCATCCGGGTTCTTCTGGTCAAAATTGGTTTGAACCGGCTCAACCAAAGCCCCGTCCTTCTAGTACAGAGGGTCTCCATGGCGGTTGCCTAATGGAAGAAGAAATTTCGCCCGATAGGGAGGAATTTTTTCCTTTCCTGTGGTTAATCGCCTTGGAGCATCGACCTGCCACCTTCACCACCATTCCTTTCTAGGAGCCAATTGAGACAAGTTGCATCATGGAAGAAGAAGTCTCTCCTCCGGAGGATCACTCGGGATAGAATTCAACCACCACCATGGATGAGGACCCTATCATGGATTCTGCCGCTACAAATGACTCCGCTGCTACCACCATGGATGAAGACCCTAATGATGACCAGGCTCATGATGATGAAGCTAATGAATAGACTCACCCAACTCCTAGCTCTTACAGACTCACGAAAGACCACATGGTCTTGTTCTTTGAGATGAGAAAGGACCAGACAGAGCAGCAACACCGCCAGAGCATCTTCACCAAGTGAATGGACGCCCTAGATGACTCCCTGTCAAGTGAGCCTGAGAAGATTCGATGCCTGACTTGCTGCTAGCCTTTCATCTTCCGACTCCGTCAAGACGGATGCCTGGGTTCGCCCCATGTCTAGCATTTTAACAAGTTTTTTCTCTGGTTTAATGGCTAAGTTTTTGCAATTTTTGCATACCATAGTCTTTGGTTCAGGTTCGATAGGTGGTCGGGGCAAGCAGTCCACCGACTGTTCTGGTTTCCATGCTTGTGGCATAACAGGTGGCAAGTCCCCATGTCTATATGCCGACATTTGTCGTTTTTTCTTAAATATTTGGAACAATGAACGATTGTCCTATCCACGCGTTTTGGTTTCCACTACGGTGGTAGAACAATGGGTGTGCTATAATGTACACTCAGACAGGTATGTTTTCTGCTAAGGCAAGGTATTTACAAAAAAAGATACTAGAAGGAGGTGGTCAACCATAATTTAGAAGATCAAAAGTACCTCTCAATTTTGAGAAGTGCAAAGAAGAAAACTAACATTGCTAAAATAAGAACAAACTCTCATAGGCTACACAGTGAAACTAGGCGTTGGACAATTCTCAAAACACCATGGGATAAATAATCTTCCATCTTTGTGACACTAAGAGTGTTGAAGATGAAAAACACTTCCTCTTAGATTTCCCTGTCTATACTCAAATTAGATTCCAATTTAAAAATATTTTCCACAATACAAATCTTCCTAACCTCCTAAGTCATCAGAACTATGGTGATCTTGGAATGATTCTCTCAATGCTTTTTGAGCATAGAAATACAATTTTAAAGAAATCAAAGTAATCTCTTACCTTCTCGAGATTCGATAGGCCAATTAATCTCACTGGACATTAATCATCATCATCATCATCATCATGAAAATATAATAAAATACAATAGTCAAAATTAATAAACATAAAAGTTATCATACATACAGATAATCAATTGGGTTTAGCTCAGGTGGTTGGGAAGAATGGTTGAGATCCTCCCTACATGTTGAACTCTTCATGAGTATACTATTGTAATGGCTTTGAGTGGCCTTCTACCCTAAAGATATTATGGAACTTTTTAAAAATGAATATTTATATTAAACTTATGAAAAATGCATTGAAATGATAAAATTTTAAGACCATAAATGATAACATTTTCAATGGCGTGTTGTTAAATCTTCATTGCTCAACATGGAATGTTCTCTCTCTCTCCTTGACACACACACACACACACACAACAATTATGGATATATTATGGACGAAGAATGATAAGTCCCTTAAAGTGATTTTTTATATTGAAAAAACTTAAGAAAATGTTTGCACCTTAAGGAATTTGATCCCTCTCAGTATATGATATATTTATAGCAATATATAATAAATTTAGAGTTAAAATGAATTTAAATTGATCTAAGTTTTTATTATTTATATATATGTAATTTTACATTAACAATATAAGGTTAAAAAGAAAAAAATATCATTAACTAGCGTTAAAAAATAAAATTAATTTAAATTAATTAAAATCATATTAAATAAGGGTGACAAAAATGCCTTGCACCCAAAATTCAATAAAATAGAAATACTTAAAAATGGTTATCCTTTGTCTATTCAAATTAAAATAATTGAGCGAGCAAATTTGGTGAATTGATACGTCAAGAAGTTATCCTTCAGCTTGACGACATGCAACTCCAAATTAAGCTCATAGACCATAAGATCAGGCTCATGATGATGAAGCTAATGAATAGACTCACCTAACTCCTAGCTCTTACAGACTCACGAAAGACCACCTTGTCTTGATCTTTGAGATGAGAAAGGACCTAACAGAGCAACATCACCACCAAAGCATCTTCAACAAGCGTCTGGACGCCCTATATGACTCCCTGTCAAGTGAGCCTGAGAAGATTCGATGCCCGAATTGCTGCCAGCCTTTCATCTTCCGATTCCGTCAAGATGGACGCCTGGGTTTGCCCCGTGTCTAGCATTTTAACAAGTTTTTTCTCTGGTTTAATGGCTAATTTTTTGCAATTTTTGCATACCATAGTCTCTGGTTCAGGTTCGATAGGTGGTCGGGGCAAGCAATCCACCGCCTGTTCTGGTTTCCACACTTGTGGCATAACAGGTGGCAAGTCCCCATGTCTATATGCCGACATTTGTCGCTTTTTCTTAAAGATTTGGAACAATGAACAATCGTCCTATCCACGTGTTCTGGTTTCCACTACGGTGGCAGAACAATGGGCGTGCTATAATGTACACTCAGACACGTATGTTTTCTGCTAAGGCAAGGTAATATAATATTTTTATTTACAAAAAAAAAAGATACTAGAAGGAGGTGGTCAACCATAATTTAGAAGATCAAAAGTACCTCTCAATTTTGAGAAGTGCAAAGAAGAAAATCAACATTGCTAAAATAAGAACAAACTCTCACATGCTACACAGTGAAACTAGACGTTGGACAATTCTCAAAACACCATGGGATAAATAATCTTCCATCTTTGTGACACTAAGAGTGTTGAAGATGAAAAACACTTCCTCTTAGATTGCCTTGTCTATACTCAAATTAGATTCCAATTTAAAAATATTTTCCACAATATAAATCTTCCTAACCTCCTAAGTCATCAGAATTATGGTGATCTTGGAATGCTTCTCTCAATGCTTTTTGAGCATAGAAATACAATTTTAAAGAAATCAAAGTAATCTCTTACCTTCTTGAGGTCCGATAGGCCAATTAGTCTCACTGGACATTAATCATCATCATCATCATCATCATGAAAATATAATAAAATACGATAGTCAAAATTAATAAACATAAAAGTTATCATACATACAGATAATCAATTGGGTTTAGCTCAGGTGGTTGGGAAGAATGGTTGAGATCCTCCCTACATGTTGAACTCTTCATGAGTATACTATTGTAATGGCTTTGAGTGGCCTTCTACCCTAAATATTTTATGGAACTTTTTAAAAATGAATATTTATATTAAACTTATGAAAAATGTATTGAAATGATAAAATTTTAAGACCATAAATGATAACATTTTCAATGGCGTGTTGTTAAATCTTCATTGCTAAACATGGAGTGCTCTCTCTCTCTCTCTCTCTCTCTCCTTGACACACACACACAAAACAATTATGGATATATTATGGACTGGGAATGATAAGTCCCTTAAAGTGATTTTTTTTATATTGAAAAAACTTAGGAATTTTTATATTGAAAAAACTTCTTAAAGTGATTTTTTTTATATTGAAAAAACTTCAAGAATTTTTATATTGAAAAAACTTGAGGAAATGTTTGCACCTTGAGGGATTTGATCCCTCTCAGTATATGATATATTTATAGCAATATATAATAAATTTGAAGTTAAGATGAATTTAAATTGATTTAAATTTTTATTATTTATATACATGCAATTTTACATTAACAATATAAAGTTAAAAAGAAAAAAATATCATTAACTAACGTTAAAAAAAAAAAATTAATTTAAATTAATTAAAAACATATTAAATAAGGGTGACAAAAATGCCTTGCACCCAAAATTCAATAAAATAGAAATACTTAAAAATGGTTATCCTTTGTTTATTCAAATTAAAATAATTGAGGGAGCAAATTTGGTGAATTGACATTTTTTTTTTAATAATTTTTTTTTTTTTCATTTAAAGTAGGGAAAAATCTTTAGCATTTTATCCATAGAAGTTATTATAAATTCTAAAAAATATTTATTATAAATCCTAAAAAAATATTTTTTTAAATGGTTTTGTCTAATTGTTTTAAGTTTTTATTATTTTCGTGGAAATCCGATAATATAAATCTGTATGAAATTATAATTTTTCTGTGTTTAAAGTACATTTTTTTAATGCAGAAATAAATTGAGCAGGTTGAAAAATATTTGAGACACTCAAATTACATAGAATTAACTACTCAAATTTACAAATACAATCATTTTTAATCGAATTTCTAATAAATATCTCCAAAAAAATATTCACAAACGAAAAAACCAAAACATAAAAAAACATATAACATTTAGAATATAGTTTTTCAAATTAACACAGGGAAATAAACTACCACTCCCACCTCATTTTTATAAAAGTTTCCTTTATTAGAATAATTTATTATGTCCATGTTGCGTTCACTCGGTAATAAAACATTTTCAATCCTTTTCCGTGTAAAAATTATGCTTCCATGTCCATAAAGGCATTTTATTCCCCGGGGAGGACATGTCTATTTTTTTAAAAGTAAAAGTGAAATTGTAATGACAAGTACTTTAATAACCGCCTTTTGGCAATTTGCACGGATGTGTGAATATATTTAATAATAAAACAAATCGATTATTCCTTGGGATCTTTTATATATAAAGTTTTTGGTAGATATAGTTCTTGAAGTTGTAAGGATTTGTATGATGTGGAGTCACAATGTTAATGAGAAAAACCTTTATGCGTGATTATCCATTTGTAATAATTATTTATTAGGTGTTAATCACTTTCGTCGCGGTGCACTCTTCACCTGTTGGGAGTTAGGGGGTCAATTGATGAGGTGAGGTAATATTTTATTATTTATTCTTACTGTAAAGGTGAGAAGATTATGATCACTACTACTGGATTTGAAGTTAGAAAAAAAACAAGTTAATTAAAAACATCATAATCTTCGTTGAATTGCCACGTCATTATATAAAAAATCAACTAAAAATGCAAATGAATTACCACGTCATCATCATTCGGTTTGTTGGCTCATATCGAGTCATATAATTAATATATGTTCGGTAGAAATATGTGACACGTATGAAGTATACACAACGCCAAAAGCTAATGATAATCCAATCTCATCATTAATAGTTGCAATGAAAGTAAATCAATTGAATCCGACTCTCGGGCTTTCGAATGTTTTTACTCGTACGAATTTACTCTTTTCCCAAAGATATATGGAATATTAATAATGTAACTAAGTTGGACTCCCCGGATAGGGTGTTAGAGGAGAGATGGGAGGGCGGGACCACTCTCCAACGTGCTCGCCTACATGTTCCCCTGACGTTCACACTACCACCAGCTGGCCCCTTTCCTCATCATACCACCTCAGGGGCTTGTGTTAACTTTGATGCTCCCTTATCCAACGAAGTCCTTTCTCCATGAGAGTGAGGGTGGGGGAGGATAGGGTAGGGTGAATAACAAAGAAATATGCATTGGTTATTTTTTACGTTTTCTCTTTGTTTTTTGAGCTTGGGTCGGTTTTATTGTCAATTATGGCAACTTTCTATTGGTATGTGAGAAGCTTTAAGATTTGTCTCGACTATATGTAAGTCCTTGGGTTTTATCTACCTCTTCCTTAATCACTCTTTTGGTTCCTCATTCCGCCATCTCCTCGACCTACTCTGCTTCCTGCCCCTTGTAGCCTTGTTGCTTCTCTTTGTCTCACCTCCCTCTCTAGTTATCTCTCCTTCACTGACTATATGGTGTGTAGGAGCTCTTATCGTCGCATGCAAGACAGGCATAATAGAATGTCGCTTCCCAAGGCTATTGCAGAAGTTGAAGACTCTGCTACCAACTACTAGGCCCATAGTCCTCCTGAGATATAGGCCAAAATTGACCTTGCAGAGGTAGACGTGAGAGTTCTCAGGTGGTTCATCCTTGATGAGGAGGTCAATGCGAATGTTTGTCCTTGGATTCTTGACCTTGGTTCTTCTCGAGCTAGGGAATCCAAGTATTACAAAACTCTCGACCTTTGTTGGTATCTGAAGATGTTGATGCACAAAGCTTTGACTGAAAGGAATGAAGCACATCAAGAAGTTATCCTTCAATTTGATGACATGCAACTCCAAATTAAGCTCGTAGACCATAAGATCAACTTGCTAGCAACGAAGATCACGGGTCTAGACTTCTCCAAGCTGGATTATTCCTACCCTTAGGTGCCTATAGCAGATGACCATCCTCCCTTTATCCTATTTCACTTGTGAATTATTCCCTTGCTTTTTTGTTTTTAAGTTTAAAGGACCTAAGAACCATAACCTCACTACATTCTAATAGTCAATGCAATAGATAGATATCTCTGATTTTTTTCTATAGGAATCTTTGTTTTACACATTTCATGATATGTAGTTTCAAATTAAACTCGCTTCTTAAACAAATTAAACTTAATAAAATGTTTTTTTTTTTGTTATTGGTCTAATTTCCCTAACCCTAACCTTAAACTAACAACACCCTAACCTTAAACTAACAACACAGTCATTGTACAATTCCTTTTTTAGTTAATTCAAAATTGTGTAGATAACTTAAAAAAAATAACTTAGTTGGAAAAAAATATAACTCAATCTAAAAGGAATTTATGCATGGGATACGGTCGATTTTAACATAGTGGAATATTAACATGTATGGATGCTATAACTTTATCACACCAACATTATAACTTAATATATATGTAAAATAATATATTATATAAATATACAGAATAAATCCCTAAAACTTTGTGAATTACATCTACTATATAAAAAAATCCAGAAAATTGATTTATTTGCTAATTAAATATACTCATCCATCCGTGCAAATTGCCAAAAGGTGGTTATTTATTTAAAGTACTTGTCACTTTCAAATAAATAAACATAATGCCTTTATAATGCATGGGAATATAATTCCTTTATGGTTTGAATGGCTAGTCCAAAGATATGGAAGCATAATCACAAACAACTTATTAAAAAAGCTAAAGATTTAGTAAACGCAAGATGGACATAATAAATCATTTTAACATAACATTGTAAACTCTAATGTGTATTAAGGAATTTCATGGACATTATATAATAATATTTTATAGAAATTTTCTTCAAATAAAGTATGAAGAAACAAATTGAGATTTAGCAAACAAGCATTTCAATTTGAACTAACAAAGGTAACCACTTACATAAGTATTCCTATTTGTAAGGAATTTTTGTCTCTATTTTTATTATATTCATCTTTCATAATTTTATTATATATATTTTTAGAACCTTTATGTTAGTGATGTAAGGAGTGAGGTCACATATAGTTATAACACTTTTTAACATAGTTTTTTTATGTTTGAATATAAAATTTTGATTACTTTTTCTTAAAACATAAAATTATTCCTATTTTATTAAAAATAATCTGTTTAGATTAAAAATGACTTATAAAACTTTTAAAGAGATAAAAATACTAAATTAAATAATTGAAAACGGGTTGAAATTTGAACTCTTTTAACTTATATTTAATCTAAAATGTATTTATAATGAATTTATGTATTCTCACTCGCATAAAAAAAAATTATATGTTTTTTTCAATTTAGTTGAATAATGATACTGATGATGGTGATTTAACATTCATTAAGATAGAATTGGTCTATTGGACCTTAAGTGAGTAAGTGATTACTTGTGATTTTTTAGATTTTTGTTTTTGTGCTGGAAAAGCATTAAGAGAACCTTTCCAAGATCACCATAGTTTTGTTGAGTTAAGAGGTTAGGAAGGTTGGTAGTGTAACAAATATTTTGAAAATGAGATCTAATCTGGGTATAGGCTGGACAATCTAAGAGAAAGTGTTTTTCATCTTCAACCTTCTTAGTGTCACAAATGTGATACACTCTTTCATCCACAGGGTTTGAAGAATTGACCAACCCCCAGTTTCACTATAGAGCTAGTGAGAATTGGTTCTTATCTTAGCAATGCTTATTTTTTTCTTTACACTCATGAGATAAATAATTTTGATCTTCTAAATTAGGGTTGATTACATTCTTATAATACCTTAACTTTCTTTTTTTCTTTAACTCTTTATCACACTACATTTTCTCCTTAAATTTTGATTTGATGATATTTTTAATAGTATCTTTATTAAATTCATATATAATAGAATATAAAAATTTATAATGTAAATAAATATTTTTGGTTTTAATATGAAAATTTATATTAGGAATAAATATTTTTATTTTTTATTTTGTAATAATGAAATATTGTTTTTTATAATAATATGATATTATATACAACATTTTTTAAATTTTATTATTTAATTATGTTTTTTAATTTTTATATAAAATTTTTAATTTTTCCCCGGATGGGGTGGTATTGCGGTCCACATGGCAGGCTATGGGCGAAGGGGGAGGCCAGCGGAGCACGGAGCTATGTGCTTGGCTCATGCCCACTGCAGCCACCACCCCTGGGCATTAAATTGCATTCAAAACTGATGGGAGGGGTATTAACCCAACCCCCCTCGACCACCTCTATGCATAGAGCTATGCAGAATTCGTTTTGCATTATCGCCTGGCTGTTTGGTTTCGACTCCGGCTCTGTGATTTTCATGGTCTTTTGGGCGTTCTTCATCTTCCACCTTGGCTCTGCAGACTTTCTGCAGACACCAAGCCTCACCATGCCACGACAACGCTTGCGTCCACGTAGGGGCTCTCCCTGGCACCCTCGACGCCCTCGCACTTCCTCCTTGCCCTCTGGTTCATCCACCCCAACCCTTGACTGTTTGGCTGTCGTTGACACCTCCTGGACCCCGACATGGCGTTCTCCCTCTGTCAAGCATTCCTCTTCTCCCCCGGCGCCGAGCCAGGGTCGACCTCGTCGCAATCTAAAGACGCCCTCTCCCATTCTACCGCGTGAACACTCCGCCATTCTGCATGACTTAGTTTTTGAGCTCCGTGATGAAGTGAATGACCTCCAGTTCCGTGTCCAACAGATGGAGGGAAGGCTTTCAGTCCTTCTCCATCTTCTCGCCACTCCCCCTCCATCCACTCCTGAGGATTCCAGTGATGCTCCTGAGGATTCCAGTGACCATGCGAGCAGCCATCAACAAGCTGCCACAGAAGACAGCCCGCAGTCTGACAGGAAGGCAGGTAAACTAGTGCCCAGGACTGCTCTCGCGCGGAAGGAGACTTCGGCAAGCAATGTAGGAGGGGACGTCGATGCAGTTTCAGCAGCGGTAGCAGAGGAGAAGGACACCAGCCTCCAGGTGCACGAGGACAAGGGCAACGACGCCACGGACATGCAGTGGACTGCCAGCGGGACACCTGTCATCGAGGAACCCTGGCCTGGCCTCTTGCCCGAGTATGTCCTAGATTATACAATGCTTGTTCCATACTTTAGCTCTAGTGGCTCTCATGGTAGTTAAATAGTCTGGTTTTCTCTAGAACTGTTAGAAATTTTTGCTACTTGCTATATACGGTTGGCTGAACTGGTTTCTCCTTACGGAGTAGTTCAGTAATTACAACCGATTGACTCAATTAATGTACTCTTGATCCTGGTTCTTAGAAGAATTTTTATATATAATACAAACACTTACAAAAAGAAAAAAAAAAAATTAATTTTTTATTACTTAAACTTACACACAATTTTTTTATAAATTAATATAAAAAATAAAATTTTAATAAATTAATATAAAAAATATAATAAACACAATGTAGACCGTCACTCTATTTTAAAATAAAATTATAAACTATTTTACATTAAACTTTCAATGATAAAAAAGACTAATTTAAAGTATGGAATTATATTTTAAAAAAATGGAAAGTGGTAAAATTTATACTTACTTAGTTAATTGGTAGTGAAGACAATTACATACCTAATAATGGTAATCCGTAAAAGTAAACTTTCTTTTTATCAAATACTTTTGATTTTTGAAATATTAACTTTTTTTTTTTTAAAAGTAAAAAAGGTGTTCCCTGCTATATTATATGGCAAAATGAAATATAATTGCACTGAGGCTGCCATTTGTGCCGTCGTTTTACCGGAAACCAACATATTTGGGAGTCCATATGATCCTTCTCAAAAAAGGATGTTCCGCCATCTGTCCTGCCTGTAGGAAACAGGTAAGATGACAATTCATAGTCTTAACGATGTTTATGGTGTTACAGAGAACCCCTAAAAGCCTGAACATGGTTCTGGGCTATAAAAACTAAAAGAAAACAGAAGCCCCAACATGGCTGTGAGCATAAGAGTAAACAAAACTAAAAATTAACCAAGCTGATTACCCGGTGGCCCTATCGGCCTCGTCTTCCTGTTCCACTTCTTTGGCCTGCATCACGTACAACTGGGCACATGTTGGGCACTTTTGCTTTGCTGGGGCATTGGAGTACGCATCAAAAAGCATGTCCATACGCTGGCTCATTAGGAGGACCCGCTGGGCATGGTCTGCCATCTGTCCCTGCAAGTCAAACACAAGATCCAAGTGCTCCGAGTGTAGGAAGGGTGGCAGGGCACACGTCTGTTCATGCATGAACGTAGTGGGAGGTGGCGCTAGGGTTTCGCCACCCCCTCCCAGAGTAACTACCAACCCATTTTCCACTACCTCACTTGGGGTTGCATCCCCTGGATCTTCATCGCCTGCTCCTTCGTCCTCGACTCCTGTGGCCACAGGGTGCTCAGCCTCGGTTATGGCCTCTAGATAGACCATTTCCTCATAAATTTCTTCCTCGACGTAACATGTGGGGAAGTCGTCACAGTACCCCACTGCCATGCTCCTCCATGCTTGATTCGCGAGGGCAGTCGAAGTGTTTTCTTCCCGAAGGTGTCTCGTGGGCGGCCAATTATCCGGTTTGGTGAGTAGAAGATGTTCTGGAAGGGTCTGAACATGCTCCTCCGGAGAAATCTCCTCTACATAAGCCATGGGGGGAAGGCTATCCTCCTTTTCTCTTTGACGCAGAATGGTGCGAGCCAACAAGAGTGCTTGCTCCATTTGTTGCCTCTGCTGTCGTTGAGCAGCATGGGTGTACCAAGTCGAACCACGACGAGGTTTCCCTCTCTCCCTAGGCATTTCAGTGAAGGGAAGGATATAAAAAACGCACAGTGTGGACTGAATAATGCACCAGAGCGGAAAATGGCTGGAAGGATGCAGAGCGAAGATGAACTGAATGTGTTCATGTCGCGGTTCATTCAAAAGCTTGAGGGGTGACGAGATGTTCCTCCCCATTAATTCTAACATCGTAAATGCTTGCAGGGCCGACCTTTTCCCGCAAGGGAGAGGTCTCATATCCAGAGGAGTGCAGTAATGGCCAGCTCCCATCGTTAATGTTGAAGGGATGGGGAGTGGCCTACCTCATTTAAGGTGAGGCTATGCGCTGTTCTAGGTGTTTGGGATTCACAACGTGTCACCCCATCCGGGTTTTTTTGAAATATTAACTTATTTCCTTTTATAAAAAGAAAAAAACTAAATAATAATTATAACTTATTATATTATACATAATTTACTTAAGTATCAAATTATTGTATTTTACATAATTTACTAAATCAACTTAAGCCATATTATGGATTTTAAGGAATAGTATAGATGTAAATTATGAAATTTGGAGAACATAGGAGGGTCAAGTATTTCGAGAATATTTGGCTCACAAAGAGCAGCATGTCACATAGATGAGACTCGAACTTGGGTGGGGAGGATAAAACTCCCCACCCAAACCAATTGAGCTACAACCACTTGACATAATTTATTGTATCTTTATATATTGATGATATATAATTAGTTGGGCAATCCCCAAAACAACATGGCAAGAAAGAATCTGCCACCTTTGTGACACTAAGAGGGTTGAAGATGAAAAACACTTTCTCCTAGAATGTACCCAAATTAAATCTCAATTTCAAAATATTTGTTACAACTGACCTCCTAACCTTCTAAGTCATCAAAACTTTAGTGATCTTGGAATGCTTCTCTTAATGCTTTTCAAGCATCGAACTAACATTTAAAAAAAATCCAAGTAATATCTTACTTTTCTTAAGGTCCGATAGACCAATTTTAGTCTGAGTGGACATTAACCATCATCACCATCATCATCACCAATATATATTACTAAATATTATTTTATTTTTTAAGAGTGTGAATATATATATATATATATATATATATATATATATATATA
>JASDQU010100120.1:772394-796573 GCA_032191745.1 Picea mariana
TACCTTCTAAAACTATTGAAGATCTCCATAAGCAACTTAGAGTTTTCTAATGATTTTGCAAAAATTATGAGCTTAACATTAATATCAATAAAACCAAGTTTATGATAATCAAATATAAGAAAATAATTCATCCTCCAATTTGTATGGTGATAACACTCTTGAAGAATTATTGTTTTGTAGCATGGCACTTGAGAGTTTTTCCTAGGAAGTGGTTGCTAGGGTTTTTCCCTAGCCTCGTGTAGAGACCTCTTTTCGGTCCAATCCGGCCTCCATGGATGTTATTATTCTTCTTGGTTTCTTTCTTGACCCCCCCTCCTCGGTGGTAGTAGTACAACCTAGTTCCTCACTTCCTGCAATTTCCCCTACGAGCATGGCCTCAATCATTTAAGTTTCAATCCCCTTTGGTTTGCTTGATATTTTGGAAGAAAACATTCCTCCGACAACAGGTCGACTCCTTCAATTTCGACTCAATCTCCGACTTCGGCTACCAGTGGTATCCTAGGTAAGGCCTCTTTTAAAGATGTGCAAAATAGTCCCCATTCTTCTTCTTGTTTACTGGTTCAGAAAGCTCTGGCTCTTTTTATTGTGGTAGTGAAAGATATTGTAACTAAGGTGGATTTTTACAGTACAAATGAACTTGTCTTGTTTTAACGGTCTTTGGTCGCGTCTTGTTGATTTGCATAACTTGGTTTTAGACTACTGGAAACACAAGTTAAAAGGATATGCTTTCATTTACCCTTGTGCCAAGGGGTTATTCATCACTGTGTTTGATCTAGCTGAAGATAGAGATTTTGTTTTCAAATCCGGTCCTTGGTTTTTGGGGAAATCTGGATTATGCTTAAAACCCTAGACTCCATCCTTTGATCCATTAACGAATACTCTTTCCACGGCTCCAGTTTGGGTTAGAATTCCAAATCTTCCTCTGCATCTTTGGGGTTTACCCTCTCTATGAGCTATTGGTAATGCTCTTGGAAAATTCCATTACAAAAGTGAGGAAACTAAGAACTGCAATATCACTACTTATGCTCGAATTTGTGTGAAAATAGACTTCAACAAAGGGTTTCCATCTAAGGTAAACTTGATAGGTGAAAAATTCTCTTGGTCTCAAAAGTTGGACTATGAAAATGTGTCTTTCCGATGTAGTGTTTGTTTTGATATAGGGCATTTAGCAACACATTGTCAAAAGGGCCAAGGTAAGTAAGGAAACATCAACATAAGTCAACCCGATGGGTTGGTGCTAAAGTAGAACATCAAGTGATTAACAAGATTGAGCTAGTTGAATCAAACCTCCCTTCTAATGAGCAAGAAGTGAAATCACAAGATTTGGGGAAAGATGAAATTGATATTCTCCCATATATGAATCAGGAAGCATCAAAAGAGCAAAATGTGGTACCCCAAGATGCAGTGAGAGAGGAATCCACTATTCCCCCAAATCTAGACCAAGAAGTAGAAATTTGGCTTAGTCCTTGGACAAAGGCGAGTTGGGTGGTCTAGGCAGAAGAGGGGGAAGTCCCTAGATCAATCAGAGACTCTAGATCAAGGAAAGATAGGATTGGAAGGAGCAACTCTAAATTTATTGAAAACAAAGGAAGCTTGGAATACAATAGTAAAAAGGAAAAAATCTCCCTTAGTAGCATAGTGAGTGGTGACAAGAAGTCGAACACATAACAACAAACAACTTTTTGATAATGTTTTTTTAAAATCATATGTATTTTGAATATTTTCTATATGCAGTATACATGCACTATCGATACTTTTGTAGTAGTAGTAAGATTGAAAGTATATTGTTTGAAGAAGAAGATAAAGGAATTGTGTTGACATAAACTTTTTTGAAACAACCTGTCAACTCTCTTTGTAATTGACTCTCAATTTTGGCCACCTTCAATAAAATATTTCCCCAATCCTGGTTTAAAAAAAATAATTAACACCCTTGAAGGTACAATCTTACAAGTTTTGAGGAATCAATTTCAATTTCCATTTGAATTGGAACCTTAGTGTTGAGAAGACCACAACTGGTGGATAGAAACCCTACGGCCGTCTTGACAATAAATTTGTAAATGTTTAGCTCTAGGATTGGGATAAGAAAAAAACATTTTCAACACTTAGTTATCCCAAATATTCTTTATAGTTGTAAAGTAGGCCCGAACATTTCTCATGAGACTGGGAGGAAAATTGTACAAAGCCACAATGTTGGACCCTATAGACCAGGATTATATGAGAATAATCTTCTCAACATGT
Organism: Picea mariana; assembly: GCA_032191745.1. Taxonomy (NCBI): domain Eukaryota; kingdom Viridiplantae; phylum Streptophyta; class Pinopsida; order Pinales; family Pinaceae; genus Picea; species Picea mariana. Next base: position 774,633 of record JASDQU010100120.1, read on the forward strand.
GGTCCTCATGGAGCCTTCTTAGTGCACCGCTAACAAATATTTTTGTCATCTTTCTATGAGTGAATGCTTTGGATTATGATGAAAAGACCAAGAGGATTGTCTTCAAAGGTGAATGGTAAAATATTATATTAATATTTTGACCTCTACAAGATTATATTTAAGGTTAAATATTCAACTCATAACCTTTGTTTGAGTATAAATGTGTCACTTAAGAGGTTACATATTGGCATAACTGCTTTACAACTTTTAAGAAGAGGTGTCCTTTTCTTTGAATCTAGTGTTTATGGGATTTGTAATGTATCATTTTTCCCCCATCTTTACTTCTTTATTTTGATCTATCCATTGGTTTTTCAAATTTGATGGAGTCTTGACGAGTGCTAGTCATGATCACATTATTTAGTTTGATCAAAGTGATCAATTCCCTTTCCTTGTCCAAATTATATAGATCATGTGCCCCTCTTCATCCCCCAAAAGGTTCAATGACACGAGGATATTAAAATTGGATGGGTTAGGCCTTAGGTGATTATATATATTTATCAATGTCACACTCCTTAGTGTTACACATTATTTTGTCGCAATTAATGATGTTCACCTACTTTCCATCATCCGAAGCTTAAAAGCCATGATCACTTGAGAAAGACCTTTCCTTGAAAGAAATCAGAATGTATTTAAAAACACTTTTTGTGAAAGTGTCGCATGTTGAGCCATTGCAACATTCAACACTGTTAAGTGTCACATGTTGCACCACTGTATCATGCGACAATGTCTCATGTTGCTAGTTCACAGGGTGCGACACTGTTTGGAAGGGAGGAAAAAGGAAGAAATTCATGAAGTTTCTAGAGAGAAACTTTGGATATGAGGTATCCTCCGATCGGTTTGGATCTCACCTGTACTCCTGATTTGGGGAGATCCTAACCTCCTCTTAAATCTATAAAAGGAGACTTCTCTCATGAGAAAAGGTTAATAGCTAAAGGAGAATAACTAGTAGTGATTAATGGTTGATAGCTTTAGATTTTGATTTGAGATTAGAAGATTGTTCTTTGGCCTTGCGAGATTCTTGTGTCAAAGCAGTCAGTTGATGGTGATGGAAATCATGGAAGCAATGTGGGTATTGGAGCAATCAACCATTGGAAAGAGCCTCACAACACCGAGGCACTGGTTTTAACTCTTCCATTATTATTAATACAATAAAATGTTTTCTTTCCTATAAATATTGTTCATTGTAAACTATCTTTATTACATTTCTCCTTGGTTATTTGTATAGATTTGTCGAAATACTATTGTTGCTTTCACTGGTTAGCTTGTTTTCTTATGTAGGTTTCTATTCAAAAGCCTATGAATCAAGCTAGGAGCTACAATCAACAAGGACAAACGTCGATAAAGAGGTATGAGTCCTTACTTATCAGTATTTCGATTGTATGAATCTAAGGAAAGTAATATGTTCTATGTTGTTTTGTTCTAGCTTTGGGTTCCCAAGCTAGGGAGATTGGTCTATGTCCGCATCGGCTAATTTGTCCATAAACAAAATTGGAGACTCTGTTGGGGAACATTCCTCTAGATTTTTTCCCTTGGTCTTGCTTCCTTGCCTTGTTTTTATCTCTCTGAGTCATTTCCTGATACTGTTTGATCATTAGACCTTGAAATTCACCAGAAAATTTCTATGATTTTTTGTTTTTTCAAGTTTTTATTTATTGTCACACCCTCCATTTGAGACATAGAGCGACACTATCGCACTGTACTGACTTGTAGCCTGCGACACTCTCTGTTGTTGCATTGTGTTGCATAGTAGCCCGTGACACTACTTGAAAGAACAAATCTTTTATTTACTTTCCTCCTCAGATTTAAGATCTGGATCTTGTTGTGTATTTTAGGTTTTCTTAATAGTTTTAAAGTTTGATTTTGACTATTTCTTTTGTTATTGAAATTTTTCATTGTTAGCTTTATTTTGAATTTTTTGATTACTGTTGAAAGGGGTATAATCTCTTAGGTTCATCTTCGAGTGTCTCTTAGTCTAGCTTTTGATTGCTATTACCAAATTGTTTGTTTTTGGATTATTTGGTGAGAAGAGTTTTTCTTTTTCTTGAATACTTTATTTTCCAAAACAAAAGCAATTTTTTTTTTACACATTGCCTGGATCACTTTTGATTTTAAAGAAATTCGTTTATTTTTAACTTTATCTTTGAAAGAAAAAATTGTGTTTCTCGCACTACATTAGTTGGAGGGCATTCTTAGTTGTTTTGAGTAGTAAATTTCTTGGTATTTATGAAAATTTGGGACATTGTGCACTCAAGAATATAAAAGTTTTCTCCCTCTCGTAATATAGCTTTAATTGAAGTAATATATTGCATTTTCATCTCTTTGAATCATTTCATGTCGGTGAAAAAATCATCTCGTCCATGCCATTTTCTTCTTGAGTAAACAACAACCATAAAATTAACGCTAATAAAATTTTATTCGATTTTTTTTTATTGGTAGCAAACCAACATTAGATTAGTTGAAGGGCTTTGGAATAGGTGTTGAGGTTAACTCTCCAAAGCTACAAAACAAACTTAGAATCTTGATATAGGGAGAGAAATCCATTTGCTACATCACTTTTCTGGGTAGCCCTTCTCACACAAGGGTCAATCACGAGGTCACATTGGGGCCAGTAGAGTAATTAAACCTACTTTTTTGGTCTTGGTGGCATGGTCTGCACATATTAAAAATGGTATCGAAAGACACTTGGGGATCACTTGAGAGGAAACTCTCAAGGGGATTTTGGGTCTTAATTTCCCTACCCTTGCATGTATACCTGAATGTCGATTGTTTCTGTAATATACTAGATATAAAAAGTATGCAGAACATAAATAAAATGCTAGAAATGGCAGAATAACAACAATATAACCAGAATAATCACCACAATAACACTGAAATGATATAAGAATAACAAAATAAATAACACTTTGTTTCTGAGAGCAATGTTCACGAGCCTCTTCGAGGGGGAAACCTCCAGTTGAGCAGATCTCTATTACAATAATCTCCAAGCTAGGGTTCTCATACCCTCAACTCCTATTTATACTAAATATGTCTATCAAAACAAGCATCTAGAGGAAGATCCTTCTAGAAGCAGGATCTTCTATTAGGTCTTCTTACATTCGACTTATTCTATTTTATTGCAAGGCCTTATTAATATTGACCTTTATTACATCTGATATATTGTTCTACCTATGTGCGGGTTAGGACCCTAACATGTCCTCCCCCTTAAAAACAACCTTGTCCTCAAGGCTTGAGATGTGGAAATTGCTACAGAATGGTAGCTGGTTCCCAAGTGGCATCTGCTGGAGTTGTATCTTTCCACTAGATTAACACTTCCTTGATGGTTCTCTGATGCAGGCGATGCTCACGCTGGTCCAAAACTACTTGTGGCTGTAGCCAAATGGATCCTTCTTCGGCTAACTCGGGAAGGTTGGTTTGAATTTGGCACTTAGTTCTGATCACCTTCTTTAAGTAGGAAACATGAAAAATAGGATGTAGCTTCGAATGACTGGGAAAAGCTAACTGATAGGCCACCTGTCCCACACGCTTGAGAACTATATAAGGACCATAAAATTTGGGTGCTAGTTTCTGAAAATGATCGACCTTGAGGAAATTCTTCTTGTAAGGTTGCAGGCGAAGAAACACTTGATCCCCTTCTTCAAATTGATGTTCAGAGCGACCTTGATCTTCTTGTTGCTTCATGCGATTCTGTGCCATGACCAAATTATCTTTGAGGGTACGAAAAATAGCCTCTTGAACTATAAGTGTTTGGTAAACCACCTGGACCTTTGAGACACCAGGTAAGTATGAGAGAACTGAAGGTGGCTTCTGTCCATATACCGCTTCAAAAGGAGTCATGCGTGTAGCTGTATGGTATGAAGTGTTGTACCACCATTTAGCTAGGGGTAACCATTGAGCCCACTGATTTTTCTTTTCCGAGGCAAAACACCTCAAATATGTTTCCAAACATTTGTTGACAACTTCTATTTGACCATCAGTCTAGGGATGATAAGTTGTACTGAGATGTAATTGGGTGCCTTGTAGCTTGAACAGTTCTTTCCAAAAATTGCTTGTGAAAGTGGGGTCGCGATCAGAAACAATAGAGTGTGGCATGCCATGGAGCTTGAAGACCTGATCCATGAAAGTTTGAGCCACCGTGGATGCTATAAACGGGTGTTGAAGAGCGCAAAAATGAGCATACTTGGAAAGGCGATCAACAACCACCATGATGACTGATTTATTTCTCGATTTGGGTAAGCCTGTGATAAAATCCATAGAGATGTCCTTCCAAATAGCAGGTGGAATCGGGAGTGGTTGTAGTGTGCCCACAGATTTGACTGTTTCTCCTTTGTTGCGTTGACACACATCACATTCGGCGACAAAATTACGAATGTCCTGTTTCATACCATCCCAACAAAAAGAACATTTGACCTTGTCATAGGTTTTGGTGAACTCGAAGTGCCCCTCTGTTGGTGTAGCATGAAGCTCAGAAAGTACCATGGATTTAAGCTTTGATTGTTTACTTAAATACAAACGACATTTGTATCAAAGCTCATCATGGAGCCAAGAGTACCCCGGGGGAGATGGAGCATTGGACTATAATTGTTGGATCAACTGCAAACTTTGGGATCTTGTAGCCATTCCCGACGAACAGCTTGGAGCCAATATGGTACAATGAAGGAAAGAGAAAAAAAGGATCCTTCATCTTCATATTTGCGGGAAAGTGTATCCGCAACCACATTTTCTTTGCCTTTCTTGTAAATGATCTCATAATCATAGCCAAATAGCTTAGTTACCCATTTTTTTTGCTTCGGAGAGGAAATGCGTTGTTCCAAAAAATACTTGAGGCTTTGATGGTCTGTCTTAATTTGGAAGCGTTTCCCCAAAAGATAAGGGCGCCACAAATCAACAACATGTAGAATAGCCAACATTTTCTTTTCATAGATAGATTTGCCTAGATTTCTTTTAGATAGTTGCTTTCTGGTAAAGGCCAAAGGCCGACCCTCTTGCATAAGGACAACACCAATTCCTTTCCCTGAAGAATCACATTCCAAGACAAAGGTATTTATGAAATCAGGAAGGGCCAAGACTGGAGTGGTGCACATGGCCATCTTCAAGGTTTGAAAAGCTTGAGCAGTAGCTGGAGTCCAAGTGAAAGAGTTCCTTTTTAGGAGAGCAGTGAGAGGTGCTGCAATCTTTCCGTAATTCTTAACAAAATTGTGGTAATAACCTGTTAAGCCCATAAATCCACGCAAGATTTTGAGAGTCTTTGGGTGAGGCTAGCCTTGCATAGCTTCAACCTTTTTAGGATCCACCCTGACGCCGTCCTTGCCAACCAGATGACCCAAGTACTCTACTTCTGAGGCGCCAAAAGAACATTTAGACTGTTTCAGGAAAAGTTGGTGCTGGGAGAGTAGATGGAGAACTCGATCCACATGAGCAAGATGTTATGTCTAGGTCTTGCTATAGATGAGGATATCATCAAAGAAAACTAAGACAAAATGACGGAGAAAAGGATGGAAGACATGATTCATGAGGTTTTGGAAGGTGGAGGGGGCATTGCACAATCCAAAGGGCATGACCAAAAACTCACAGTCTCCCTCATGAGTTCTAAATACAGTCTTGGGAATGTCTACCTCTTTCATATGCATTTGGTGGTAGATTGAATGAAGATCAAGTTTAGTAAGAATTGGGCACCACTCAGTTCATCCAGGAGGTCATCAATGACAGAAATGAGAAATTTGTCTTTAATGGTAAGTTTGTTGAGGGCACGAAAGTCAGGACACATTCGCCAAGAACCTTCTTTCTTCAGGACCATGACCACAGGAGAAGAGTAGGGGCTCGTACTAGGGCGGATAACACCTGCATTAAGGAGTTCCTGGACCATTTTCTCAATTTCATTTTTTTGGGAAAAGGGGTAATGATATGGACATATATTGGGAGGAAGGCTTCTGGGTACAAGGGGAATGGAATGATCATGAACACCATGTGAAGGAGGGAGTCCCTAGGGAGTGGAAAAGACCACTTGATGTTTAGAAAGGATGGCTTGGAGGTCTTTCAGCACCGAGGGTGTTTCTGTTGCTTGGATGGAATGGAGTTGAGCAATAACACCAGAATGACCCTTTTTGAGCAGCTTTTCCATGCGATGGGAACTAATGATCTCACGTGAACTGGTGGTGATGCCTTGGAACTTATATTGGTGGCCCTCCTGGTCAAATTGCATGGTTAATTCCTTAAAATCCATGAGAATGGGACCCAAAGTCCTTAACCAGTATGCACCCAATAGAATTTTACACCCGCCCATGTCTATAGAAAACATATGATATTTCAGGTGGTAGTCACCAATTTGGAGACACACATTTTCACAACGCCCTCCACATTTCATGGATCCATCATTGACAATCATGATTTGGAAATTATTGACGGCATGGATGTAGCAATGAGTTTCTTGGGCAATGCGACGATGAATAAAATTATGGGTGCTTCCACTATAAACCAGAATGATGACCTTTCGATGCTTGATGTAACCGATTAGCTTGAGGGTTTGGGGAGTGGAGAAGCCAGTGAGAGCATTGAGGGAAATGACCGGTTCTACTTCGGGAGGGTCTGAGGGAGGGGTTATGTCGGGGGTTTCATGTGACTCAGACACAAGGGGAGTTTCGATATCCTCTTCTGAAATATCCTCGGATATGGCCATAAAAAATTTTTGTTCCTTACACTTGTGGCCCAAAAAATATTTGTCATCACAATTATAACAAAGGCCTTTGAGTTGGCATTCAACCATTTCAACCCTGGTCAATTTTTGGATCTTTAGTGGAGCGGAGGGAGTAGTGGGATTTACTGGTTTAGGGCGAGGGATAAAGGAGGGTTTCCAGTTTTGAGAAGATATAACTTGTTGTGCTTATTTAGCTCTTTTAGTAGCCTCCACCCAACTCTGAGGCCGATCCATGAGGACATGGGCCCAAATCTCATCCTTGAGGCCATTGATAAAACATTCTCAGAAAAAGGCATCAGACATGCCCTTTGTCCGAAAAGCCAGGCGCTCAAAGGCAACTATAAAGTCTTCCACTGTTCCTGATTGTTTCAACTTTGTCAAACGACCCAAATGGTTGGTGTCAGTGTCAAAGCGTTCATAAAGCTCTGCCACAAAGTGTGTCCAAGCAATATATCCTTGTCGAGAAGTTTTTCTCCATTGCCAGCATTGCCAACATTCTTGATCTAGATGGAGAACACCATACCGAAGTTTGGCCAAGTCATTTGTAATGATGTATAAAGAGAAATAATGTTCCATTTGGGTTACCCAACTAGTGGGGTCCGAGCCATCAAATTTGGTCACATCCACCTGCGGAAGGCGTAGGTCACGTTGAAAGTGATGGTTATGAAAGTTATGGGAATGAGAGGAATGGTCACCTTCAGTATGTGGAGGTGAGGAAGAGGAAGGGTTATTTGTAGGGATATGCAGTTTGGTGCAGAGTGCCGAAAAGACAGATTCAAGCTGGGTGGTGAGGTCTTGTTTGATTTCCTCCATTGAGGGCTACATGGTTTTAATGATGGTGACAACATTGGCACTGAGTTGTTTCACTTCTTGTTGGGTCTCGATGAGACCAGATTGCAAGGTGTTGAAACGAGCTTCCAAGTCTTGGCTACAGGTATGGGCCATGATGATGGGGGCACTAAAAAGGGGTGGGTGGGGTAAAAACTTTTGCCGAAAAATGATATGGATGAATGTGATAAGGGCAAAGAGATGAATCCAATGGAATAGGTCTCAAATAATGGTGAAAAAATTTCCAGACTTTTTATTTATTTTTATTTTTTACACCTGCGGTGTTATACTCTGGTCTGAAGAATACTGCAGAGAGGAAATGCTCAAATGATTAACCATAAAGAAATGTGTATTTACTTGGCAACCCGAACACAGTTGTGTGATAATAGATCTTGTCTGTTTTAATTTGTTTATGTTTCTGTCCCCAAGGGTTAGGTATTCAAGGGTTTTACAGACAAGGGGTTTCCTTATGCTATAGCTCTCTGATATACGTGCAGAGTCCAACAGTAGTACTCGAACCAATATCTCAGGGCACTAACTAAGGAGGATAGACCGTACCCTTAGCCGTACTACCCAACTACCCAGGTACTAGAGAGTATCTTCCTGAGTGCTGTTCTCGGTGGCACTATAGCAGTTAGGTGGCCGATCGGTTTATCTAAAGAGCGCTTCATTAAATCTAGGCCGATCCGTACACATGTGCTGTCTGATGCGCTACCACTCGAATGGGTACCAACATGGGTTACAAGGGTGGTGAACATATGTTCACTTAAGAACCACTTTTATTTCCTGCATGTATGAATCCCTCAACCGCGGGTTTATGCGCGTAACGACATATCTCTATGGCTTAAAGACGCCAGAATATGTCTCTACCCTGAAAAAAATTTACCCACAATTTCTGCCAAGGAAAGTGATCTGATACCACTTGCAATATACCAGATATAAAAAGTATGCAGAACATAAATAAAATGCTAGAAATGAAAGAATAACAACAATATAACCAGAATAATCACCACAATAACATTGAAATGATATAAGAATAACAACAGAAATAACACTTTGATTCTGAGAGCAATGTTCATGGGCCTCTTTGAGGGGGCAACCTCCAATCGAGCAGAGCTCTATTACAATAATATCCAAGCTAGGGTTCTCATACCCTCGACTCCTATTTATACTAAATATGTCTATCAAAAGAAGCATCTAGAGGAAGATCCTTCTAGAAGCGAAAGCTTCTATTAAGTCTTCTTACATTCGACTTATTCTATTTTATTGCAAGGCCTTATTAATATTGACCTTTATTACATCCGAATATATTGTTCTACCTATGTGCGGGTTAGGACCCGAATAGTTTCCCCAGACTTTTGTTATTGCAAGTGGTAACCTTAGTGGATATTATATTTAGGATTTATACACAAGGTGACGACGAAGGGGAAATATTTGTTGTACCAAGGATTTTTTTTTGTCAAACTCACTCAGGTTCCTTGGAGGGTAACCCATGGTCTTACCACGAGGAAGCTTTCACCAGGGTGTAAGTCCATTAAGCAAGTTTCCAACGTAAATGTTCCACCCGATCTATCCCAACCCCTTCTCATTTTGATCTCATGATGCTATATTTCGTTACCAACTAGTGTGTCATTGTGAGAATATCTTTTGCTTGTGTTTTTTCTTCCTAAAATTTTTAGCAAGTGATATTTGTTTTCTCTAGTAGACCATAGGTATAATTAGCAATTGTTTGTAAAATTTACAGTGGAAAAACATCTTTGTCGTTCTTGTAGAATGAAGGATTTACCCCCTGAACTACCAGAAGTATCACAACTTGAACATTCAGACATTGAGATTCCACAACCTGAAAGTACAGAACAATTTGAAACTATAGAAGAATTTGAGGTAGTACAAACTGAGACTTTAGAACTTGAGGAACTTGAGATTGAAAGCACAAAGATTTTTTTTTATCCTGAACCTGTTGAACCTGAACTTATTGAACCTAAAATACGCGAGAATTTTCCACTTTTACTAAGTTTAGTTTCAACACCTTCACTTTCTAGTCCTCAACAAGATTTTCCTTTACCAAGTTCCATATCTATCCCATCACCTGTAACTCCTTGAAGCTCTATCGTTTCAAATAGGTTGGAATTAAATTCTATACATGTTAGTTCTCACGAGTCTGTCTCTCTAGAGGTTGGTCTCATTATTGTAGAAGATATATCAAAAGAGAGATTTCTACATTTTAATCCAACTATAACTGACTTAGAAGGACCTCTTCTTATCCAGTTACCTACACCAATTGTATCTCCTTGGCAGGACAACGCTTGGTATCAATCCTTAATTTTTCGATAGTCAAACTCCAATTTTACATACACCATCATCATTTTTCACTGCGTCGACCATGGATCAATCGACATATACAAAATCTATATTAGGAAGTACCAAAATGAAAACCTTACCTCTTACTATGGGTGGAAATTTTGTACACAGTGGATCTAGCATATCTTATGATTTTGGTGGACCTTCCATACCTCCTGGGTATCAATCACTCAACGGAACCTTTTCTAGAGCTTCGATCAATGCCTCACTTTTTCATTATCCTCCTTGGTCAACTGGTATGCCTAATTCAACTAGTATGTCTATTCCAAGTATGGTACACACCTTGCAAACTAATGTTTCTCCTAGATCTATTCAACAACCTAGTTTGCCGAGTGGGATTAGTGTTCCAATTCAGTCGTTTGTAGGACCATCCATGTCTTTGACCATTAGTCAACCATTCATGGGGCTATCTTTGCCTTTGAATATCAATCAATCTACTGTAGGATCTATTCTTGCTGGGGGGAAACCATTTGTAGGACCATCTTTTCTTGCTTGGGGGAAACCTCCGTTAACTGGGATAAATCCTCCCTCTGGACAACAAAATCTTATTGGGAATTACCATTCTATAATTTATCCCCCTCTTGGTCAACAACCTCCTCTTGGTCAACAACTTCCTATTTGTCAACAAACTCCTCTTGGGAAGCAACTTCCTCTTGGTCAACAAATTCCTATTGGGAAAAAACCTCCTATTGGTCAACAACCTTCTATAGGAAACCCCACTGGTACCCAAATTCTTAGTGGTGTTTCATTCCACGAAATTGCAAGCACTCCATCAAATTTACCTCAAGCCGGTGGGGCTGGTGGAACTCAAGTGCTTATTGGCCATTAATTCCATGCATATACTCCTCCTACTACTACAAAAACAAGTATGGGGATACCCTTTTAGGTTTATCATCCTGGTGGAACTCAGAGGCTTGTAGCACCAATGTACTCTCAATAGGGATATCCTCCTCTTCTGGGGGTTAATATTTACGCTGCTTACCAATATCCCACATTTCAACAACCTGTATTTAATCGACAATTACCATTCCTGGAAATATTAGACTTACCTGACTTATCATAGTTAACAAATGATCCCATTTTTCATTCTCCTTTTTGGTTGTCTATCCCTACCAAGTTACCAAGTGATATTCCAAAATTCGATGGGAAACCTTGAGAAGACCCATCAAATCACATCATGACTTATCATTTATGGCATTCTTCAAATTATTTAAATGATGATTCTATCCATTTATGTATTTTCTAGCACACTGGGAGTGATGCTAAATGGTATATATAATTACAACAAGGAACATTTCAAGACTTTAATTTGTTGGAAATATCTTTTTTGACTCACTTCCAACTACCCATTAGTTATGAAACCGACACCGAACTTTTAACCTCATTATGATAGTCGACATCAAATCATATTTCTGATCATATGCATGAGTGGAGACGATGACATCGTTTGATTAAAGCCAGTATAATTGACCAATTATTGGTAGATTGCTTTACTAAGTCATTGTTACCTCCTATTTTTGGCGATGTCACTATGGGTGGTGTTGTAACCGAGGAACAAGCTATTGCTCACACTCAGTATTTGGACCTTGTATATTCACAATCTGACATGTTATATGATTTGATTCCGTAGGCTCCTCGTGCATCAACTAATCCTACGACTGTACCTCCTACAAAATATCACGCCATTGACAATGTGGTGAGTTCTGTTACTCAATACTCTACGCGTAAACCTTATAGTCAATCTAACCCTAAGGTTACTCCTACCGCTACCACTTAAAACCCTTTTCCTCCTGCTACTACTCCTAGTAAAACTTTCGAGATTAATGTGGTTCAATATGCAAGCACCGATAAATATCAACAACCTGGAAGTAAGAAAAAGGGAAAATAAAAATCTAAGAAAAATTCCCCACAACAAGAGAAACCAAAAACTCAACCTGCCAAGGATACAAAAAAGTGCAAGCCTAAATATCCTTGTTGCATTTGCTAAGAAGAACATTATACTAAGTATTGTCTGCGTTGTGCCGATGTTAATCATTTCCTTAAAGAAACTTCAACCTCACCTATTGTTTTAAAAAATCCTTTCCCATCTCAACAAACTCAAATGGTTGTGCAAGATCAACTCTTTGCATGAAGAAGCTCTTATGTACTTATGTGTCAAGAAAATAATGAACAGGTTTTTGTAACAACATGAAACAAAGACTCTCCTCCTTCCAATGGAAGTGTTGTTGATTGACCTTCTACCCCTACTCCTACATCTACATCTACTTCACCTACTACTGGTCCTCTTCAAATTGATCGACCTGGTTTTGACATAATGATCCGACCACCTCCAAAAGGTGTTGTTCGTAAGTCGTCTTTTAACCCGCATGCACGAGCTTCTCAAAACTATAATATTGTAGAAGACTTGGCCCAAGCACCCTCTACAATTTTGGCCCTTGAAGTCCTTGATACTTTCCATGCGCAATGAAGAACATTGTTATCATCTATTGGTGGAGTTGATCCGAGTGATGCAAATATGGTGGTTTTTGGTTTTTAAACTCATCTTTAAACTCATCTTCTAATACTTCCACACCAAATTTCATTTCAAATTCAAGTTATTGTGCAAACGAAAACCATTTTTTGTACTATTATTGACGAAGGAGCCTCGACCTATGTAATGTCTATCAGTTGTTGGAAATCTGTCAATTCTCCTTTACTCAATCAATCACCAAATACATTGAAATATTTTGACGGCAGAGGATTCAAACCCTTTGGAGTGCTCAATGCATTACCAATTGAATTAGAAGGTAAAATTGCTACTGTTGAGGTAGAAGTGGTTGACACACCCCTCAACTATAACCTTTTACTAGGTTGTGGCTGGATTTATGCCATGTTCACTGTGGTTTCTACCTTATTTCATGTACTTGATTTCCCTCATCACGGGAAAATAGTCATGGTAGACCAACTTGCCTACTTTAGTTTTGATTCACACATTGGTAATGTTCCTTTAATAGAACAAAGCTCATCTACTTACGAGGATGTTTGTGTGTGTCTTTTAAAATATTCATCACTCGTTGGAACTTTTCCTCTCCCACCACCTAACATTTCTCCGCTCCCACTGCCTGACATTCCTCTGATTGTCACTTAGATTAACATGATTTCAACTGGTGCTAGCAGTTCCCTGGAATCATATGATCCTTGGGTAGTACCAAGTCCTACAGACTATGAAAGATATGGAAATCAAATTCCACTTATTCCAATTGATTTGGCTTATCAAGCCATCCAATATGTCTCTTTGGCCGATTCTAAGACTAATGATCAATCACATCTGATTTTAGATGAATACTCTCACTCCTCTTGGCTGATTTCTACTACATCTCTTGATCCTTTTGATGATGTTTTCCCTACTTACGAAAGTATCATGGAGATTATGTCTTTGGAGGACACTCAATGGGATGATGGTCATCATCGTTCCTCGTTTCTCCCTAAGCTCAAGACTCTTAAGAGTCATTTAGAATCTTCATTTCCATCTGAGGAAATTGAGAATTCCCAAACTCCCATCTTAATACATGATGTTTTATCTGAAGGAAATTTAGGGAATATCTCTGTTACTATTCCCATAAATATTTCGGTAAACCTTGAGGTTGTGGAAAACATTCATATAGGTGCCTCTTGTTCCTCTAATGAAATTTGAACTTATACAACCCTATTCTAAAAATTCCGCAATGTATTTGCTTGGTCTTATGAAGAAATTCCTGGTATCGAACCCCAAATTTACATTCACAAAATTCAGACATATCCTGAAGCCAAGCCTGTTCAAAAAAAGATTTGTCCTGTTGATCTACGAAAATTCGCTGCTATTAAAGCCAAATTTGAAAAACTTCTTAAAGAAGGTTTTAATTATCCCATACCTCTGACTGATTGGGTTTCCAATATTATTCCTGTCACAAAGAAACAAGGAACTATCCATGTTTGTATTAATTATAGGGATATTAATCAGGCTTGTCCAAAAGATAATTATCCAACCCCTTTTGTCGACTAGATAGTCAATGACTGTGCCAAAAATGAAATCTTCTCATTTATGGATGGTTTTTCGGGCTATAATGAAATAAACATACTACCATTGGATCAACATAAAACTGCTTTTATTTGTCCTTGGGGTACTTTTGCCTATGGAAAGATTCCTTTCATACTTAAGAATGATAGTGGTACTTTTCAATGAGATATGTCTTATGCATTTCATGAAATTAAGCATATTGTTCAACCATATCTTAATGATTTTCCTGCACATTCCATGCGACATCAAGATCATCTGCAACATCTACGAGCCATATTCCTTAGATGTCGACATTACAATATTCACTTAAATCCATAAATGTGTATTTTGTGTGGAATCAGGACACCTCTTAGGTTTCATTGTATCCAAGCACAAGATCCTTGTTGATCCCTTGAAGTTTGAGGCCATACTGAACTTACCTCCTCCTTCCATGTTATGCCAACTCCAAATTTTGCAAGGGAAGGCTAAATTTTTACGTCGATTCATTCCCAACTACATTGAACTAACCAAAGGTTTTACTCGACTTCTTAAGAAAGGGGTTCCTTTTGTTTGGGATGACATCGTGCAAAAGGAATTTGATGCTTTGAAACATGTGTTAACTCATACACCATTGTTACATCCCCCAGATTACAATTGAGATTAATTTTTGTACATTGTTGCTTCTAACAGTACCATTGCTATGGTTCTTATTCAAGAGGATGAATCACATTAATCACATGTGATTTACTATTTAATTCGAAGTCTCACCACTTCCGAAAGCAAATATTCACATGTGGAGAAATTGGTATGGGTTGTTGTTCAAGCTGCCTAACGTTTCCATCACTACATCTTATTGCGTAAAACCACCATCAATTTTTATTGCAACCCCATGCAACATATTCTGACTAGACAGGTGCTGGGGGAAAAATACTCTAAATGGATCATTATCCTACAAGAGTTTGATTTGGAATTTGTGAAATGAAAGTCAAAGAAATCTTTGGTTTTTGCTGAGTTAATTTGTGACCTTCCCTCAACTGAAACATAAAGTGTGGCAGAATATTTAGTTCCTGATCAATCTCTTTTTCTGATCAGTTCTTTAGATCCGTGGTATGGAGATATCATTATCTATATCCAAACCCAAATATTTAGGATTGATTTGTCTAGCACTAAACGATGTCAAATTTGATACCAAGCTCGACAATATATCATTGTTGGTGATACCCTTTATCGTCGTGGTGTCGATTCCATTTTTCGAAGGTGTTTAGAACATGAAGAGGCCGAGAGAGTTCTCAATGAATTTCATGCCAGAGCATGTGGTGTTCATATGTATGGGTATGCCACTGCCCAAAAAATTCTATGAGATAGATATTTTTGGTCATCATTGTTTAAGGATTGCATCCTTGCGGTCCAAAGTGTCATGCGTTTTAGATATACAATCGTAAGTTGTGTGTGCCTTCTTCTCCACTTCACCTTACAGTTTCCTCTTGTCCATTTTATAAATGGGGCATTGATTCCATGACATGTAACCCTCACCCAGTCGGGGGGCATGGGTATATTATTGTCGCTGTGGATTATTTCACTAAGTGGGCTAAGGTGATGCCTACATTCAATAACATTGGGAAAACTACATCCCTTTTCGTTTGTAATCACATTATTGCTCGATTCAATGTGCCCCAAGCCATTGTCACCAATCATGGCACTCATTTTCAAAATTACATGATGTTGGAATTAACTGCCAAGTTGGATTTACGACATGAAAACTCAACACCTTACTATATGTAGGCCAATGGTCAAGTTGAATCTGTAAACAAAGTTTTGACAATGATTCTTCGTAGGATGATAGGGATTCACAAATCAAATTGGCATACGATGATTTTTTGAAATTATGGGCATATGGAACCTCGATCAAAACAACCACAGGTTTTATGCCATTCTAGTTGGTATATGGTTTAGAAGTTGTGTTGCCAATTGAATGCGAAATACCATCCTTGAAACTAGTCGTCAAATTATTTCCCAATACCACCACCGAGGAAGAACATCTTTTGTAATTGACAAGATTAGATGAAACTCGTTGTGACGTTGCTCTAGCTAATGAAACCCATAAAAATGTGTCAAAGCTCAATATGATAAAACTGTTAGACCTCTTGTGTTTTCTAAAGGTGACTTGGTCCTGTTATATGATCAAGATCGTGAAATATTGGGGCCAGGTAAATTCGAGCCCATGTGGCATGAACCTTATATAGTTAAACATGTATTAGAGAAAGGTGCCTATGAGTTAGTGTATTATGATGGGATTCCTTTGGGTGAGCCTTGTAATGGGATTTACCTAAAGAAGTACTATGCATAGAGTCATTCTACATAAGTTCTTTGTATATATTGTACCATAGTTCAGTGTGCTATTATCTCATTTTTCAATGATTTCTGTCTACCACTTATCTTGCATTGTGCTTGGTTTGCATATGTTGGTGCTTCCTTCACCTTATGTTGGCTTTGTTGATGGTGCTAGCCATAGTACTCAGAACCTTGCTTTTGCTACATGGGAAATCTACACGCCTACTGATGAGTTGATAAGTCTACATGGTATATGTCTTGGTTGTGCGAATAACAATATCACATAATATATCATAGTTATTGAACTGTTGAATGAATTTATCTCACTTGGAATTCATCTCTTAGTTGTTCGACTTGACTCTCAACTTGTGGTACTGCAATTAAGTAACGTTTATTCTATCATAAGTCCTACTCTCTTACATGTATATTTAAGGGTTCATTTCTTGGAAAGAGATTTTGACTATTTAGAGTATCAACACATTCCAAGAAATATAAATACATTAACATATGATTTAGCTAATTATGTATTAGATAGAAATTTGCAACATTTGTAAAATTAACATATGCATTTTGCACCAAATAGAACAGAAGTAGAAATAATCTTATATTAAGTTTTTGAAAAGTTTTACAAAATGTGTTAGGACAACACAAAGCATACAAATTTTATATAAATACATGTTGATAACCAACAACTGAAAGAGTCCTAATCATCTCTAGGTCCACGATGCTCATGGTAGCATACTATGACCTGAGCCACTCATAGAAGAAAATTATCTAGGCATTCAGATACTCCCGCAGTGTGTCGTTGGTACTGTTATGACAAATCGTTGATTTGAATATCCGATATACCCAAAGTCAACCCATTGAGGTTGTGTTCTATTTCGTCGAGCTCCTCTGCTGCTTCATGATCATAATCAACCATTAAACCATGCTCACCTCACCTCTGTATAGGCGAAGTCCCATATGGTCTGCTTGGCCCAATATCTGCATGATGAAAACAAATTAGTCTCAATACAACAAAAAAATTAAAAATTTTAAAAATTAAAAATAATGGTTTCTTTTTACTTGAATAGTTCCACTAGTACCCCTCTGGAAGGACTATGTCTGTATCTCCTCGAAAATCCATCCCTGTATATGCGTAGTCTTCGATCATGATGAGTTGTTTCTTTAGCCATTCGAATAACTTCTCATCGTACAAAACTATTGGGCCACCACCATGGCATGCCATCATGTCCACCCACCTCTTCACACGAAGCTCTTGTGGGTTAGGGTCCTCATCCAACTCCATACTCTACAAAAGTAACAATGGAACTCTCTTGATGAAGAAAGAAACCAAAATTAAACCATAACTTAATTTCTTCAAACGATCGATTTTTCACTTGGTCAACTGATCTTTCATGCTCTCAAGTAGCCCTTCACACCAATTAAATATTGTTGGTGCCATACAATCAACTGCATACTGTATTTGAGAGTTGGTAGCTAGGTGAGGATCCGCACTTCCAACAACTCGAGTGATGGTGAAAAGAACGGTTCTTAAGGAAAGATCTGTAACATTTTTTATCAAAATTTTCCCACTGCTCTTCCTAGTTCTAGCAACACAATGTTGAGAGATGTAATTCTCTGTCTTTTCATCACCTCCCCTGAATCTAGACAAAGACACTCGCTCTCCTCGTCTTGATAGCCCGGTCAAGAAATAAATTTCCTCAGTTTCCAAGTTCATATCGTGAACTCCGACCTTGAAAACTTGTTCATTAGGTTCCCACATCTTTACCAAGAACTCCAATAGTTGAACTTTGGCCCTCATGTCATGGATCTGGAATAATTTTTCCAGCCCACACCTCTGGAGGGACAACATGGTTTTTGGATCATTTCCCGTGATTTCGTCTTCCATTTCATGCTCCCTCTCCCTCCATTCCAACATTTTTTCTGGGAAAAAGTCTGAAAACAACAAGTGAAGAACTTATTTGTCAGACAACATCCAAAATTTTCAAGCCTCACAACTTAAAATGATTTTTTTTTGGGTTTTCCGGGTGTCGCACCCCGTCTTTTACACACAATGTGACATTGTTTCAATTCTCTATTGGGAGGGACTGCTACACCCTATGGTGTCATAGTCCTCGATATGGGGGCCCTGTGATTCCTGAGAGGTACATTTAGGGCTTGGGAACAAGCCCAAAAACACCTAAAACTAGCTTGAAATTAAAAAAAAATGACTATCAATTTGCAAAGGAGAGGAAGATCTATTACTTGGAAGAAACAAAATTCGAAATCGTCCACAAATATTCCCATGGTCACCGCTTGAAGAATCAACCAAATGGTTTTTTTTTCACTATTTGGAGGTAAAAAAAAATGGTAAAAAAAGTTACATTTGCCTCTATTTTAACCAAGAATGGAGTATTCCTTTTGATATTCTATTTCATTTTTACCATTTTATATAATACCTCATTGGTTGAAATTATTTTTGAGCAGGAATGATTTTTTTGCTATAGATTGTGCAGGTTATGGGTCAAATGTTTGAAACATAAAGTTTCGGTCTAATATGTTTTTTTAGTAGTTTTTTCCAAAAATTAAAAAAAAAAAACACACAATAGGGATTTTCTCTAAGCTCTTTTCAAAACCCTATAAATATGAAAAGATCACTGAGCGAAATTGCTTCCTTTCACACTCATTAAAGGATTTGAAAGGGTAGCTATTTAGTATTGGTTTAACCCTTTTTCAGGCTGAGTATGATTAATTATGAAAAATGAATACTCTAGTCGATCATGGCTAGATGAGTTCTCCTAGATATTATTTTATAATTTTTCGGACTTGGGGGACTAAACTTACGAAAAATTTAATCCTAGAGTTACCTTTAAGTGTTTTTCAAACTCGCTAAACATGAAAAACCACCAAGTTTACTTTCTTTGGACTCGTAAAATGTACATGGAAAGACCCATATGGGATCGAACCACTCCTTCCTAGGGTTCATTAAAATTACTCCGAAGGATTAGCTTATAGTACAAGCATATGTTATCCTCCTCAAGCTTGTGTAAAATAAAGAGGTACTCGCCAGAAATGGTGGGAGAGATTTGGGAAGGGAACTTCTATAAAATCTGTATTAATTTTTGGCAGCAAGTCCCTCTTGAACATGACACTCTTTCACTCCTCGTGTCAGATTAGGAAATCCACTTGTCTCTTGTTGATCATACTTTCCTCCAAATTTATGTTTTGGTATGTGATCCTCCTTTTGATTAAGTGCTTCCAAGGCATTTTTCGTGTCATCAATATGTTCAAGAGAAATCTAATCACAAAGCCTTTTATCATGTCAACCAATTTTGCAGTATCAACCATCCCTAAGTCAGTCCTAAATCACTCTATACTATGATATAATTCAAATCTTTGTACCTGTTTCACGTCATTGATGGGGGATACATCAAGGCCCTTCTACAACAAATCACTTCCTATCGACTTCAACACATTATCTAGGAAGATGGGTTAGAATTTTTTCAGTACCTTGGGACTTGCATGCCTCAATGAAAAGTTTCCTTGCCTTCGACGATATTTTTTCATCATAGACCTTCGATCGAATGACTATGAGTGCTCAACTTCATCTCATCTCTTCACACTCAATAGAATGTACTTAATTACCTTAAGGGATATCACCATCATTGATGGTTCCTTTCGCATCTATTAACAATTTTCATCATTGACTAATAATCAGATGATTTCTACCATGTTCTACTTTGACACCTTTATTCACGTGGTTAGATTTGTACTATGGAACAATGGAGATGAAGACCCTGGATTATATCTGATAGATCGAGGTTGCGATGGAGTATTTTGATTATGTACTGTTACATAGATCCACAGTGTATGTCTCGTGGCTATGTTCAAATTTGAGTCATTATGACATAGATCTAAAATGTATCTTTAGTGGCTATGTTCATATTTGAGACACATTGGCATGGATCCAGAGTGTATCTTTGGTGGCCATGACCTATCATACTTGACATGGATCTTGTATGTAATAACTTATGATTTTTATCATTTGTATTCTGAGTATGGGAATGGCTACCTCAATAATGATAATGTAATTCCTTGTTTGTTGTTGACATGTCTCCAACCGATGTGTTCTTCGTTTTAGTATCCACACGACAAATTATTTCAGCTAACACCCCTTTCTAGCTTCATACTTTGGGGGGAATTCTATTACACATTATTTTGTTGCAACTGATAATGTTCACCTACTTTCCATCATCCGAAGCTTAAAATCCATGATCGCTAGAGAAAGACCTTTCCTTGAAAGAAGTTATAATGTATTTAAAAACACTTTTTGTGAAAGTCTTGCATGTTGTGCCACTACAACATGTGAAACTCTTAAGTGTCACATGTTGCACCACTGTAGCATGTGACAATGTCTCATGTTGCTAGTTCACAGGGTGCGACACTGTTTGGAAGGGAGGAAAAGGGAAGAAATTCACAGAGTTTCTAGAGAAAAGCTTCAAATATGAGGTGTCCTGTGATTGGTTTGGATCTCACCCATACTCATGTTTTGGGTAGATCCTAACCTCCTCTTCAATCTATAAAAGGAGACTTCTCTCATTAGAAAATGTTAATAGCTAATGGAGAATAACTAGTAGTGAGTAATGGTTGATATCTTTAGCTTCTGATTTGAGATTGGAAGATTGTTCTTTGGCCTTGAGAGATTCTTCTGTCAAAGTATTCAGTTGATGGTGATGAAACTCATGGAACCAATGTGGGTATTGGAGCAATGAACCATTGGAAAGAGCCTCACAACACCAAGGAACTGGTTGTAATTCTTCCATTATTATTAATATAGTAACATGTTTTCTTTCCTATAAAGATTGTTCATTGTAAACTATCTTTATTACATTTCTCCTTGGTCATTTGTATAGATTTTTCAAAATACTATTGTTTCTTTCACTGGTTATCTTGTTTTCTTATGTAGGTTTCTATTCAAAAGCCTTTGAATCAAGCTAGGAGCTACTATCAAAAAGGAAAAATTTCGATAAAGAGGTATGATTCCTTACTTATCAATATTTCGATTGTATGAATCTAAGGAAAGTAATATGTTCTGTGCTATTTTGTTCTATCTTTGGGTTCCCAAGCTAGGGAGATTGGTCTATGTCCGCATTGGCTAATTTTTCCATAAACACTTAGAGAGTGTGATGGTCTTTTACCAAATTTATAGTTTCAGATGCCTTTGAGTCCTTCTTTGGTGTGATCCACCTTCCACCTATTTGGTTTGATATTCCTCCATTTCTTAGCCTTCAAAACCTTTACCACATGGCGTTGGCACATGTCCATGCTTGAAACATAAATAAATATGTTTGTAACACAATATTCATGTTCAATTTATAATTTTCACTCTCCAATACAATGCACTTATGCAAGCCTGTGCTACCTGGTGGTTGAAAGAGACTTCGAAGATGAATATTAAAAGAAAAATCCTAAGTAGTTTTTCCCAAATTGGGACTTTCAATAATGACTCTAATTGTGGATTGAAACTAGGGAACCACAATGTCATAAATAAGCTATCATTTCTATAAACCAAGGTTCTTTATCCACAACCTGTGCACAACCCACCTCAAAGAGAGTAAACAATTTAAAAATAAAACCCTTGACACATGCATAGATAAAAACTATATTTTCCACCATGAGAGAGAGAGAGAGAGA
>JASDQU010100121.1:17872-29929 GCA_032191745.1 Picea mariana
TTGCAGTGGGTATAGAGCTCTCAGAAGTAAGTATTTATAAAGGGTAAACGGAAGGGAAGAGTGTTGAGAGAAAGGGAGTGTGAATGAGAGAAGTGAGCGGTCAAAAGTGAAAAAGCAGTATGACGGCATCATCATCCGTCATTGCATTCCACGGCACGCCACACGTTATGGATAATAATTGAAGCCAATGCCATCTAATCAATAAGTAAGTGGGTATGGAGCTCTCGGGTATGGATTCCAATTGTGGGGACACTCAACTTGGGTTCCAATTAAACCGAGTCTTCCGCCTTTTCATTCGAAAACTACGGACGATGCACATCAAGAGATCCGCAAATCTCGGTGGATACCATTTCATGTGAAAGACAAATTATTATTTCATTTCCATTTATCAAAATATAACTTAGCAACTCCAATTCACTAAATTGCACCAAACACATATAATTATGATTAATGATTCATTAATAATTTATTATCATTAGTTAATATTATTAATCAATTATAATAATTAATATTAGTTATAAAATATAATATTTTTTACTAATTTAAAATAAATAAATAAAATTTATTTTTAACTTTTATAGTTTAATAATTTTTATATTCTAAATTATTTTTAATAATAATAAATTATTAATGATTAAATGTAATAATATTAATTAATTAAAAAAAAAATTTATTATTTTTAACCTGTTATAATTTATTATTAAGTTGTTATAGAGTGCACATGTCAAAGCATCTTGAAAAACCCCAATAAGAAATAATGCAAACTTCTAATAATAATAATAAGATATCATATCTTTAAACATAGGAAACCTTAATTTCTCATATCTTTATACTCATGGACTCCTTATTGAAACAAACGATAATTAATAGCAATAGGGTATTCAAACAAATATACCCTTTGGGTCCTTGAAGTCTTTTCTATCAACTAAGTATCATTGAACTCATAAACCCTAGTCATTGACACTTGTAGTGGACCACCCTCGAACCACTTAAAACAATCTCAAACAAGGACATCCACCTAAATGAAATCACATCTCCCATATGTTATAGTGTCAAATGCCACCTATAAATCTTTGATGCTCTTGTTGGCCTTATCACTATCCTCCTTACAGACAATTATTCTCCCTTTAGACCTTCTAAAAAACTAAAATTTGAAGGATGTATGCACCCTAACAGTTATGCTACACGCATACACGCGGGATGCTTAAGGGACACCCGCATACATGCTAATAAATGTTCAAAAAAAATTAATTAATCCCAAGTTAATGATGAGTTACGTGATTGTTTAGTTGTCGAACTCCTTTTTCTCGTACTCAATTGTCTCTAACTGATTGGAAACCACATAAAAGGAACATTTGCCTCATGGAGAAAGGTAATGATACTTTTCACATTCAAGTAAGAAGTCATCTAGTTATTCTCGTTGAGTCTATAAGCCTATTTTATTCATGTTGTTGTTGCTTCCTTGGCCTAGAAACCCTTGTTTCCAGTTTCCCTCTGATCACCAATCTTATCTTGCCAAGATTGTCTCTTTATACCCTCTTTGGGCATGTGGTGACTTCAATGCCAGGAACACGCTTATAGCAGGAGTCAGGGTGACGCTTATAGCAGTAGTCAGGGTGGAGGAATCTAGGGTCTCTTTCGACAAGGAAATGCCACATTGAGCATGTATAGGTTGTAACTACTTTGCTACTTTTCATCAATAATACAAAAAACTTGTTCCTTCGAAATATCTTGTGTTATGGTGGTCCATATTTACAATGTTTTTTCATGCATTTAAGTAGAATACTAATTGCTTCGTATTTTTCATTATTTTACATACAACTAACGAGTAGTTACTACTATAACTACCTATATGTATAGATATACTTGTTCAAGGTTTTTGCAGGTTACGGAGGAACCCTCGAGAAGGAGCGAAAGGACTCCATCAATCAGAAACGACACCAAACATTAGGATCTTGGTGAGTCAGATTTCCCCCTTCTCAATAAGTTAGTTATTCTTGTGAAATTTAGTTATTTTATCTTAGTTTAGTATTTTGTTTGAAATATACTTATATATGGTCATAGGTACACTGTAGTATATCCCACTATTGTAGGAGATTTATCCTCAAAAGTAGAACTAGCGACCATACCGGGGATCTTTCCCTAGTGGGCCTACTTTCGGATTTAGTTACGTGTTTGTTTGATTTATTTGTCATTATTTTTCCTTCGACTACTACTTGGCACTTGGATTAGTAGTTTACAATCATTAGAGTATTTTTCCTTTTCACTTGAGCCACTTGTCGTGTCTTCTTTCTTCTTTTTTGAAGTTTTTGGAGCACATACAGGGGTTGTAGTGGACACAGTTGCGTACATACACACGCTTGTCAATGTGTACAGTCATATGTACATGGGTCTCCTTAAAGACAATCGTGTACATAATTCTAGAAAAAATGATCCAGGTGGATATTGGTGGCCACCCACTAGTTCCAACTTCCAACTAGCTCATCTTGACAATTTTCAATTCAACACGTTTCTCTGTAATGGGGACATTTCTTTGTAATTGTGGGTTTTTCACTTATGGGGTTGTCATGAATCCCTACACAATATCCAGGTGGATATGGGTGGTTGCCCACCTATTCCAACTGGCTTATTTTGGAAGTTTTCATGTCAGTACATCTTTTTGTACTTCCAAGGCCGTTTTGGGGCTCTAAACATTGTTTTCTTGTTTTTACATAGTCAAACTGTAGACAGAGTCATATTTTGATGACGTAATGTATAGTTCTCAAAAATACCTTTCCAACGAGCTATCAATCACCTAAAACAAAGATCGTATGCAAAAGTTACGACCCCGGGAAGTTAATGTACTAACTTACCCCAACGAGGCCCACATGACTTTTGGCGCTTCATCTCCTAGGGTTAGGTTTTTGGATGTATAGGGTTTTGACACTCATGTTTATCATAAAATGGCCTTCAGAGCCTCATTGTAATGATTTTCTTGCGAATGAGTGTAGTCGTCACATCCCTTCTCAAAGATAAAGTTTCCACCATTCTAACGAGTCTTGCACTTTGTATTTTTACAATCTATGTACATTTCTTTCATTAATAGAAATAATGTATTGTTGTATTTCTCTGTTTCTAGAATTTTTTATGTGTATTTCATTGTAATATATCTGCTTTCATTTCATTCTAAAAATAATTTGGATCAGTGGTATAAGAACAGGCTGCTCTTGATCGTTTTTCAGTGCATGTCCCAGACAAGGTCTTAGTATAGCAAGCTGGGTCTCAAGCTTGTCTCTCTTGAGGAAATTCACTCTCGTACACCCAAGAAACCCTCTATGGAGACAGAAAATAAAAACGACGGAGCAAAAGATTCTATTAACCTGTTGCTTAAGCAATCTCTCGTGCGACAGAGGGACGAAATGATGGAGAATTTTTCCCACATCCTTCAATGTCTGTCAATAGTGACAGGTGCATCTTCATCTATCATGGAATGACGTGGATCACTGGTAATGAGGTTCTTGAATGCTAACAGGGATAGACGATCATTGTGAAATGAGTGGGTAGGGGTGTGTTAGGGTCCTAATCCGCACATAGGTAGAACAATATATTCAGATGTAATAAAGGTCAATATTAATAAGGCCTTGCAATAAAATAGAATAAGTCGAATGTAAGAAGACCTAATAGAAGCTTCCGCTTCTAGAAGGATCTTCTTCTAGATGCTTCTTTTGATAGACATATTTAGTATAAATAGGAGTCGAGGGTATGAGAACCCTAGCTTGGATATTATTGTAATAGATCTCTGCTCAACTGGAGGTTGCCCCCTCGAAGAGGCCCGTGAACATTGCTTTCAAAAACAAAGTGTTATTTCTGTTGTTATTCTTATATCATTTCAGTGCTATTATGGTGATTGTTCTGGTTATATTGTTATTATTCTTCCATTTCTAGCATTTTATTTTTGTTCTGCATACTTTTTATAACTGGTATATTACAAGTGGTATCAGAGCACTTTCCTCGGCAGAAAGTGTGGGTTAAATTTTTTTTCAGGGTAGAGACATATTTCGACGTCTTTAAGCCACAGAGATCTGTCATTATGTGCATAAACCTGTGGTTGAGGGATTCATACACGCAGGAAATACAACTGGTACTTAAGCGCACATCTGTTGGCCACCCTTGTAACCCCTATTGGTACCCCTTCGAGTGGTAGCGCATCAGACAACACTTGTGTACGGATTGGCCTAGATTACCTAAATCCCTATTTAGATAAATCTATCGGTCGCCTGATTGCTATAGTGCCACCGAGAACAACACTCGGGAAGATACTCTCTAGTACCTGGGTAGTCGGGTAGTACGACTAAGGGTACGATCTATCCTCCTTAGTTAGAGCCCTGAGATATTGGGCCGAGTACTACTGTTGGACCCCGCATGTATATCAGAGAGCTATAGCACAAGGCAAACCCTTGTCCGTATAACCCTTGAATACCTAACCCTTGGGGACAGAAACATAAACAAATTAAAACAGATAAGATCTATTGCCACACAACTGTGTTCGAGTTTCCACACATTATTCCTGGTTAAGCATTTGGGCATTTCATCACTACAGTATTCTTCACCATTATTTGAGACCTATTCCATTGGATTCATCTCTTCACCCTTGTCACATTCATACATATCATTTTTCGGCAAAATTTTTGACCCCACCCACCCCTTTTCGGTTTCCTCGTCCTCATGGACCATACCCGTAGCCGAGACTTGGAAGCTCACTTCAATACCTTGAAATCTAGTCTCACCGAGACCCAACAAGAAGTGAAACAACTCAGTGTTAATGTTTCCACCATCAATACAACCATGCAATCCTCAATGGAGGAAATCAAACAAGACTTGACCACCCAGCTTGAAACTTTCTTTTCGTTAATCACCAAGCTTCATATACCTACAGATAACCCTTCATATGACTCACCTCCACATATTGAAGGTGGACATTCCTCTCATTCCCATAACTTTCAGCACCATCACTTTCAACGTGACCTACGCCTTCCATGGGTGGATGTGACCAAATTTGATGGCTCAGACCCCACTAGTTGAGTAACCCAAATGGAACATTATTTCTCTCTATACGGCATTACAAATGACTTGGCCAAACTACGGTATGGTGTTCTCCATCTAGATCAAGAACATTGGCAATGGTGGCAATGGAGAAAAACTTCCCGTCAAAGGTATAATGCTTGGACACACTTTGTGGCAGAGCTTTATGAACGCTTTGACACTGACACCAAACAGTTGGGTCATTTGACAAAGTTGAAACAATCAGGAAAAATGGAAGACTTTCTAGCTACCTTTGAGCGCCTGGATTTTAGAACAAAGGGCATGTCTAATGCCTTTTTCTGAGAGTGTTTTATCAGTGGCCTCAAGGATGAGATTCCGGCCCATGTCCTCATGGCTCGGCCTCAGAGTTGGGTGGAGGCTTCTAAAAGAGCTAAAGAAGCACAACAGGTTGTATCTTCTCAAAACCGAAAACCCTCCTATATCCCTCGCCCTAAACCAGTAAATCCCACTAGTCCCTCTGCTCCACTAAAGATTCAAAAATTGACCAGGGCTGAAATGGTTGAATGACAACTCAAAGGCCTTTGTTATAATTGTGATGACAAATACTTCTTGAGCCACAAGTGCAAGGAACAAAATCTTTTTATGGCCATCTCCGAGGATATTTCAGAAGAGGATGTTGAAACTCCCCTTGTGTCTGAGTCACCTGAAACCACTGACATAACCCCTCCCTCAGACCCTCCCGAAGTAGAACTGGTCATTTTCCTCAATGCTCTCACTGGCTTCTCTGCTCCCCAAACCCTCAAGCTAATCGGTTACATCAAGCATCAGAAGGTGATCATTTTGGTTGATAGTGGAAGAACCCATAATTTTATTCATCGCCGCATTGCCCAATAAACTCATTGATACATCCATGCCATCAATAATTTCCAAATCATGATTGCTAATGGTGGTTCATTGAAATGTGGAGGGCGTTGTGAAAATGTTTGTCTCCAAATTGGTGACTACCACCTGAAATCTCATATGTTTGCTATCAACATGGGTGTTTGTGACATTGTTTTGGGTACAGACTAGCTAAGGACTTTGGGTTCCATTCTCATGGATTTTAAGGAATTAACCATGCAATTTGACTAGGAGGGCCACCGATATAAGTTCCAAGGAATCACCGTCGATTCACCTGAGATCATTAATTTGCATCGCATGGAAAATCTGCTCAAAAAAGGTCATTCTAATGTTATTGCCCAACTCCATGCCATATAAGCAACAAAGACACCCTCGGTGCCGCAAGACCTCCAAGCCATCCTTTCTAAACATCAAGTGGTATTTTCCACTCCCCAAGGAATCCCTCCTTTCCGTGGTGTTCATGATCATTCCATTCCACTTGTACCTGGAAGCCTTCCTCCCAATATCCGTTTGTATCGTCACCCCTTTTCCCATAAAAATGAAATTGAGAAAATGGTCCAGGAACTTCTTAATGCAGGCATTATCCACCCTAGTACGAGCCCCTACTCTTCTCCTATGGTCATGGTTCTGAAGAAAGAAGGTTATTGGCGAATGTGTCATGACTTCTGTGCCCTCAAAAAACTTACCATTAAAGACAAATTTCCCATTCCTATCATTGATGACCTCCTGGATGAATTGAGTGGCACCCAATTCTTTACTAAACTTGATATTCGTTCGGGCTACCACCAGATACGTATGAAAGAGGCAAACATTCCCAAGACTTCCTTTAGAACTCATGAGGGCCATTATGAGTTTTTGGTCATGCCCTTTGTCTTGTGTAATGCCCCCTCCACCTTCCAAAGCCTCATGAATCATGTCTTCCGTCATTTTGTCTTAGTTTTCTTTCATGATATCCTCATCTATAGAAAAACCTGGACAGGCCATCTTGCTCATGTGGATCGAGTTCTCCATCTACTCTCTCAGCACCAACGTTTCCTGAAACAGTCTAAATGTGCTTTTGGCGCCTCAGAAGTAGAATACTTGGGTCATTTGGTTGGAAAGGATGGTGTCAGGGTGGATCCAAAAAATATTGATGCTATGCAAGATTGGCCTCACCCAAAGACTCTCAAAAGATTGCATGGATTTATAGGCTTAACAAGGTATTCTCGCAAGTTTGTTAAGAATTATGGAAAGATTGCAACACCTCTCACTGCTCTCCTAAAAAAGAACTCTTTCACTTGGACTCCAGTCGTTGCTCAAGATTTTCAAACCTTGAACATGGCCATGTGCACCACTCCAGTCCTAGCCCTTCCTGATTTCACAAAGACCTTTGTGTTGGAATGTGATGCCTCAGGGAAAGGAACTGGTGAGGTCCTTATGCAAGAGGGTCAACCTTTGGCCTTTACCAACAAGAAACTATTTGAAAGAAATCTGGGAAAATCAATCTATGAAAAGGAAATGTTGGCTATTCTGCATGTTGTTTATCTGCAATGCCCTTATCTATTGGGGCAACGTTTCCAATTTAAGATAGACCATCAAAGCCTCAAGTATTTTTTGGAACAACGCATTTCCTCTCTGGAGCAACAAAAATGGGTGACTAAGCTCTTTGGATATGATTATGAGATCATTTACAAAAAAGACAAAGACAATGTGGTTGCGGATGCACTTTCCCGAAAATATGAATATGAAGGATCCCTTTTTTCTCTTTCCTTCATTGTACCAGATTGGCTCCAAGCTATTCGCCAAGAATGGCTACAAGATCCCAAAAGTTTGCATTTGATCCAACAATTGCAGTGAAATGCTCCAACTTCCCCAGGGTACTCTTGGCTCCATGATGAGCTTCGATACAAAGTCCGTTTGTATTTAAGTAAACAATCAAAGCTTAAATCCACGGTACTTTCTGAGCTTCATGCTACACCCATAGCGGGGAACTCCGGGTTCACCAAAACCTATGACAGGGTCAAACATTCTTTTTTCTGGGATGGTATGAAACATGACATTCGTAATTTTGTCACTGAATGTGATGTGTGTCAACGCAACAAGGGAGAAACAATCAAATCTCCAGGCACACTAAAACTGCTTCCGATTCCACCTGCTATTTGGAAGGATATCTCTATGGATTTTATTACCAGCTTACCCAAATCGAGAAATAAATCGGTCATCATGGTGGTTGTTGATCGCATTTCCAAGTATGCTCATTTCTGTTCTCTTCAACACCTGTTTACAACGTCCACGGTGGCTCAAATTTTCATGGATCAAGTCTTCAAGCTTCATGGCATGCCATACTCTATTGTTTCTGATCACGACCCAACTTTCACAAGCAATTTTTGGCAAGAACTGTTCAAGCTACAAGGCACCCAATTGCATCTCAGCACAACTTATCATCCCCAGACTGATGGTCAAACTGAAGTTGTCAAAAAGTGTTTGGAAACATATTTGAGGTGTTTTTCCTCAGAAAAGAAAAATCAGTGGGCTCAATGGTTACCCCTAGCTGAATGGTGGTACAACACTTCATACCATACAACTACACACATGACTCCTTTTGAAGCGGTATATGGACAGAAGGTACCTTCAGTTCTCTCATACTTTCCTGGTGTCTCGAAGGTCCAGGCGGTTGACCAAACACTTACAGTTCGAGAGGATATTCTTTGTACCCTCAAAGAGAATTTGGTCATGGCACAGAATCACATGAAACAACAAGCATATCAAGGTTGCTTTGAACGTCAATTTGTAGAAGGGGATAAGGTGTTTCTTCGACTGCAACCTTACAAACAAACTTCCCTCAAGGATGAGCATTGTCAGAAGCTAGCACCCAAATTTTATGGTCCTTATACCATTCTCAAGTGTGTGGGACAAGTAGCCTATCAGTTAGCTTTGCCCAGTCATTCGAAACTACATCCTATTTTTCATGTTTCATGCTTAAAGAAGGTGATTGGAACTAAGTGCCAAATTCAAACCAACCTTCCCTAGTTTGCCGAAGAAGGATCCATTTGGCTGCCAAATTCAAACCAACCTTCCCGAGTTTGCCGAAGAAGGATCCATTTGGCTACAACCACAAGAAGTTTTGGACTAGCATGAGCATCGCCTGCGTCAGTGAACCATCAAGGAAGTGTTAGTCCAGTGGAAAGATACAACTCCAACAAATGCCACTTGGGAACCAACTACCATTCTGCAACAATTTCCACATCTCCAACCTTGAGGACAAGGCTATTTTAAGGGGGAGGACATGTTAGGGTCCTAACTCATACATAGGTAGAACAATACATTCGGATGTAATAAAGGTCAATATTAATAAGGCCTTGCAATAAAATAGAATAAGTCGAATGTAAGAAGACCTAATAGAAGCTTCCGTTTCTAGAAGGATCTTCCTCTAGATGTTTCTTTTGATAGACATATTTAGTATAAATAGGAGTCGAGGGTATGAGAACCCTAGCTTGGATATTATTGTAATAGAGCTCTTCTCAACTGGAGGTTTCCCCCTCGAAGAGGCCTGTGAACATTGTTTTCAGAATCAAAGTGCTATTTCTGTTTTTATTCTTATATTATTTCAGTGCTATTGTGGTGATTGTTCTGGTTATATTGTTGTTATTCTGCCATTTCTAGCATTTTATTTCTGTTCTACATACTTTTTATCATTGGTATATTACAGGGTGAAGGAAAAAATGAGGAGGAGAAACAACAAACAAAGAGATGACATGGAAACGAGAATTAGAGGAGGATAAAAACACAACGTTTCTGAAGAGGGAGTAGAGCAGAGGAGATTTGTAGTGAGTATGGAGCTCTCACAAGTAAGTATTTATAAACAGAAAGAATATAGTAAGGATGGGATGAAGCTTGTGTTGAGTGAAAATTGAAAAAACAACGTGACGACATCATCATCTGTCATTGCATCAAATTAATAAATGTGCGAGACTCGTAAAGAAAAGAATATGAATAAATGTGGTAGATTTGCTATGCCGAAGGCATTCTTTTAGGGGGAGTTCACTCTCGAATTTTTGTCGTCTGTCCATATCCATTGGCAACCTACCATGTGTTTTTCCTGCTCCACCACCTCAGTGCTGGTTGTTGCCTTCACCGATACACTATAACCTTGTGTTTCTCGCTCCACTGCCTCAGTGTCGGTTGTTGTCTTCACCGATACGCTACAACCTTGTTCCTGCAGGTGGCGTTGTAAGGCTGTACAAAGATGGATCTGCAATGGCATTCCAATCCCTTACTCTCAGGGTGCCTTCGTCGATGGCGTCACTTCCATGGACATAACACTCGATGACTCAACCGACGTATAGGCGTGTATTTTCCTTCTCGATTGCGCCAAGTATGCCAAAAATAGTGGATTGTTTCTTTTACTCATAATAGTTGTTATTCCATGTTACAGGTCGAAAAAAAAAGACTACCATTGTAGTAGGTAATTAATTATATCTTCCTCTATTTATTACATAAATCTTCACTTTAACCTCAGTGTGATTACATGGATATCAATATATTCATTCTACTGCAGGTTGTTCCATTGGAGAAGTTGCACTAACAACAATAGCAGTAGCACTATTCTTAATGTATTGTGTCAAGAAGAGAAAGCCTTCCCCTAGCCAGGGTCTTGCGAGGGACATTGAAGCATGTGTGCCTAGGCTCAAGATAGGCAATTTTTCAATATTCTCATAAGAAGAACTTCGAATGGCTACAAATTGCTTCCATGAGGGGAATGAACCTGGGGATGGAGAGTTCAGGGTGGTCTATCTGGGAGAACTTTGGGACGGACAAATAGTGGCATCAAAGAGACTTTATTAGGATAACTCTAGGAGAGTTGGACATTTCATCAACGAGGTGGTGATATTTTCGATCTTGAATCACCCACGAGTAGTACGTCTTTATGGTTATACCTCTGCAGACAGTCCAGAGCTGCTGCTTGTATATGAATTTGTTCCAAATGGGACCTTGGCCGATCATTTCCATGGCGATTGCAAAAATCCCCGGGGATTGTCGTGGGACACTCGTTTGAACATTGCTATACAAACTGCAGAGGATTTGGCTTTCCTTCACAGCATTGATCCACCTATATTCCACAGAGATGTGAAAACCTCTAATATTCTCTTGGATGATAATTTCAATGTCAAAGTGGCAGATTTTGGGCTTTGCAGGCATATGCCTGTAAATGCCTCACATGTCACTACTACTCCACAAGGAACACCAGGATATGTTAACCCAGAGTACCATCAGTACTATCAGTTGACAGAGAAATCCGATTTCTACAGCTTCGGGGTGGTTTTGGTGGAGATCATCTCTGCCAAATTAGCGGTAGACGTAAATCGGAATACAAGGGAAATCAACCTTGCTAACATGGCAATATCGAAGATTCAAGAAGGGGATTTGCATGAACTGATGGATCTTCTCTCCTCATATTGCCTCCTGCTGCCGCCATTATTTTATGATGAAACCCTGGAGCACGAGCACATATTACCTGAGGAGGAAGATTTAATACTTAGGTTGCATCATCTTCTTGGAAACATATTGCCGGAGGAAGAAGATTTAATACTCATGTTGCATCATCTTCCTGAAAACAGGTAGGGTTTTGTCAGCTTATACCTTCAGGAGATTTAAGATGAAAGCCTTATCAGATATATATGTAGTCTTTTATATTAGATGTACATAAAATATAATCATTTTGCAGGTGGTCTTTGATCACTGGGCTTATGCCAGGAAGGATGGATAACTAGGTCAAGAACTATTGGAATACCCACCTCAACAAAAAGCTTATCAGTCAAGATATAGACCCGCAGACACACAAGCCCTTGTCAGAATCTGAGGACATATGTCCCAGTCAAGGGAATAGAGAATTGAGCCACAAGTCACGTCCATTTGTGAGTTTCGATTACTTCCTTCTTCTTGTATCTCGAGGAAACTTTCAATACCATGTTGTTTAAATAACCAGTCTCTTCCACGTATCATATGTGAAACCGCCTGTTGTGGGCCAGTGGAAGACATAAATTCAATGTGCAATGCATTCGAATCCTTAGCATTAGCCAAAAATGCTTGCAGAGGAATGGTTAGGGTTCCTACAATTAGACTTCTATGTCAGTCTGCGAACATTCTTATCACAAA
>JASDQU010100121.1:50638-68963 GCA_032191745.1 Picea mariana
ATTATCTAAATGCCAAGTAGGGCTCATGGAACCAAAACAAAAAAAATTACAATTTGAAGATTGGATTCCTTGGCCATTCATGATACACTGGGAAATGAATTGGACTGAAGCATTTTTTGACATTCCAACTCCAGCCTCCAGGTTGTACTTGCACCTACTTGGCATCCCATTTTCTACCCTGGATTACAACCAACATTTACTTGTCCTTGATTTAAACAAACATAACTTGCTGCTACATTGCATTGCCCTTGCCATGGTCCTCCATATTGCTGCCCACCAAAAGAAATAACATCTATCCGTGTGCCAAGAGCTAAGATCTTCAGCATTTGAGACATGATAACTCCTTCACAATTTCTCTGTGTTTCTTTAGCCCTGCGGAATTATGTAACAATATTGCAATTCTATTAAACAAACGATATTAAAGTATTGGTCTTGAGTATTCGTTGAATTGATGTTTATTATAGGTCATTGTGCCTCTATATCCACGTGTCTCAGAACTGTCCGCCAAATGTTTTATACATGCATGCTAGCTTTCATTCTCTTGACAAGCTGTTAACATATAATAGTGGCAGAAATAAGGTAACGATAGGAGGTGAAACACATGGCTTTAGTGTTGACAAGCTGTTAACATATAATAGTGGCAGAAAGAAGGTAATGATAGGAGGTGAAACACATGGCTTTAGTGTAAATTATTTAACATAGTACATGCATAATTGTTAGTTGCTGAAAAGTATGTTATATTCTTTCATAAATATGTTATATTCTTTCGTAAATCTGTATTGAAGAATTTTTTTATAAATTATATTACATTTTCATTTTGGAAAAAGGGTTGTTTTATTTTTTTATTAGGTTTGGAGCATTATTACAACCACAAACAATGGGATCTAAATTATACTTTTTTGCCATATATAATAATTATGAGAGTGAGCCATGCCTTTTTCACCAGCAACACTCGGACACGACTGTTACAATACTTTTCTCCATTTTCAGACCATTGATGAATTTATTTCAATTAATGTGTGAAATTCCTCCCAAGAAGTTTTGCAAGTAGGATGTATTTGAATGGAAAGAGTTTCTCAGAATTTTATTTTAAAGCACTCAGAATTTTGTCTTCCACTCAAAAAGGGAGTTATTTTAAAGTAAATATTTATAAAGGGTAAACGGAAGGGAAGAGTGTTGAGAAAAAGGGAGTGTGAATGAGAGAAAAGAAGTGAGCAGTCAAAAGTGAATAAGGAAGTGAGCGGTCAAAAGTGAAAAAGCAGCATGACGGCATCATCATCCGTCATTGCATAAATGAATAAATCTGCGAGATGCGAGAAAATAGCATCAATAAATCTGTTAATTAAAAAAGTATCCTTCAACACGAAAGGTTGTCGGGACGAAAGGTTCGGGCTGTCAATTCAACCGAACCTTCCGCCTTCACCGACGATGCAGATCAAGAGATCCACAAATCTCAGTGGATTTCATTTTACATATAAACTAATTATTTTATTTAAAATTCACTAATAATTTACCAAATGGAGTTTTCAAGTCAAAAAGTCTCGGCGATTTGTTAGGAAAATTTGTTTCGGACGTTTCGGCAGAAACGGAATTATTTTTTATTGAGAAAGAGTGGTGTGATTGGTTTACCGTTAAACCTAATTTCCCACCTCCTCTTTCCAAAAACAAATTACTATTTAATATTAAAGCTAGACAGAAATTGTTGTCTCAAAAATCTCTAAACAAAAAGTATATTTTAATCTCACATCACTCATGACGGAACTCTTTCTACATACCAATATCCACGATCTTAAAGCCATTTTAAACTAATTACTTTATTCATACAAATTAAATTAAGTTAATAAAACGATATGGGAATAAGGGGTTAACAAAACGATATAAATAATTAAAAGTTGATTGACAAAAGGCTTCTTTATCATTTCATTCCATTCGATCACATCGAATTTACTTTCTAAGTTTTATCGGTGATTTTTTTTTTTACCTCAAACATTTAAGGGGTTTGTAACGTAACAAGCACATTGAAGGGGTGCCGGCTAGAAGGTCATTGTAATGAATGCATTCAGTGATGGGATGGATGGTCATTGTAATAAATAACGATTAGAAGAAAACAAACTTGCAACAAATGGAGAAATATGGGTTTTAAGAGGCCATATATTTATTTGAAATATGCCATGTTTTAATTGTGTTTTTTTTAATGAATAGGTATTTTTCTTGTAAAAGTATTAAGGGTTCATTGTCATTATAAATTACGAAGAATGGGATAAAATTTTTTATTTTTAATATTTTAATGCTAATCATAAACAAAATATTTCAATATTCACTTTAACTAAAATATTTTTATATCAACTAAAGAAAATAATATGATTTTCTTGAAGGACTAGAATTTCTATCTTTAAAATCTTTATGAATTTTCTAAAGCTATGGACACCATTCCCAACATTCCTACAGAGATGAGGTCTTTTCTATGGAGGGCATAGAATTTGGGGTTAAGCAACTCACAAATAGGAAAGCTAAGGACATTGAAGGTACCAAGTTGAAATCTATAAAATTGAATGGCGTACCCTCATCCCTCACATACAGAAGCTCTTTAATTTATTAGTGAAGTAGGGCCTTCCTAAACCCCAGAAGAAAAGCCTCATTGTACCTATTTTTAAAGTGGGGACAAAAACATTCGCTCTAATTATAGGACCATTATGAGTAGCCTATTATTTTGGAAAAGAAGATTGCTTATGACTAGAAAGCCATGGAAAAGGAGCTAAAGGCTCAGCCAGGTTTAGGAGATATCATTCAATTGCAGACCACCTTGTTACTCTTAGGATCATTGCGAAGGATTGCATCAATAATAAAACATATCTCCTGTGTTGTTTTGTTGACTTTGAAAAAGATTTTGACATAGTACCCAGGACAAACCTTTGAAATAGGTTGGAAGAGATAAAGGATCCTTTTGAGTTGAGGGATGTTGCGAAAAGGTTGTATGAGAACACTATTGCCAAGTATAGGAACACTAAGGGTTGGTTGGAAGAAATTAACTACAATATCGGAGTCAAACAAAGTTGTCCCTTGTCCCCTACCCTTTTTGACATATACATTGACAAATTAGAAGAGTGTTTGGAAGGATCAGGGTGTGTCGGCCCAACTCTCGCTAGTATAGTCATCATTCTTCTTCTTTATGCTGATGATATTGTTCTTATGGCAAGGATTCCATCTGATCTTGACAAGCATCTAAGAATCCTCCAATATTTCTACTCCAATATGAGTATGACTGTTAATACAGAGAAAACGAAAGTCGTGATAATTAAATCCAAAAAGACCACCCACGATACTTTCATATATGACAACAACAATTTGGAGAAAGTCCCTTCATACAAATATTTCGAAATAAATATTCATCACAAGCTCAATTGGAATTGCAACATTAAGAAAATGGTAAATAGAGGGTGGAAATCTTATTATGGGATTGAAAACAAGTGTAAATGAATTGATCTTTGCATATGGGATAAAAAATAAAACTCCTCTTTGAGACTCTTGTGACTCTGGTTATTTTATACGGATGTGAGGTTTCAAGATGCAGTGTATCTAGAGAGATGAGGAGAAATATGGAGAAGATCCAAAATAATTTTATAACCTTCAATCTCAAAATTAAAGGAAATACACCCTATCATATCGTCCTCATAGAAGTGAGACTTTCCCATTGAGAGCATGGGTATGACCATATACATAATGTATAAGAACAAGTTAAACAATATGGAAGATAAGAGGCTTCCTAAAATTTCTTCAAACTCCAGCCAAAATCACCTTCAGCACAAGTGGGGATGGCAGAAGGATTCCCAGTCTTGGTTAAACCATTGGGGAATAAATGAAGAGATCATATTGCAAAATAAGGATAATATTGAAAATACTATTACAACAAAATTTAAGGAGAAATTGTGGTATCATAAAGAGTTAGAGGGAAAAAGAAAATTAAGATATTATAAGGAAGTGATCAACCCTAATCTAGAAGATTAAAATTATCTCTTTGTGATCCAGGTGGATATCGGTGGCCACCCACCTATTCCACTAGCTCAAAACACAATTTTCCACCTTGGCAATTTTTCTACGATTTTTCGGGTCCTAAACTTTTGAGGTCATTTTGAGGCCCTAAACGATGTTTTTTTACATTGTAGAGCCCAAGCGAGAACCTTTTTTCGGGTACTAAACTTCCAGGGTCATTTTGAATCCCTAAAGGACATTTGTTTTACATTTCAGAGCCCAACCGATAGCCATTGGCTCTCGCTTGATCCCGGTTGGAATTTATACTTCTCGAATAGACCTTTCCAATGAGCTGGCGTGCGCTCCAAATGGAGATCATATGAAAAATTTACACCCTCGAGAAATTGACGTATCTACTACCCCCATCGAGGCCCACAAACCTTTTGACGTTTCATCTCCCATGTAACATCCCTAGCCACCCAACTAGGCTATGCTACTTAAAACTAACTAAGCTATAATATTAAACTGTAACGTCCCCAACCTCCCAGGTTGGGCCATACTACCAAAATCTCAACTGAATTATCAGATACCAATTTGTAACATTCCCATCTTATTGTTGGGCAACGCCACTCAAAAAACTAGTCCGCAGATTCTACATTACAATAATAACCTACACATATAAACTTCATGTAATGTGCACGACCCCAAGCTGGGTTGCGCCACTCCAATGTCCTTCTTCTGAAATTGTTTATAACAACGGAAGTAACATGACACAACTTCATGCACAAGCATGTTGAGCATGCAAACATTATTGTGTGTGTAACCACTCCAAACACAGGGTTACCACAGTGCACACAACCAATCTGGTGCCACACACCATTTTGTTCTCCTTGTGCGCACAAGTGAATCCAGTCTCTCACGTGCACAAAATATTTTC
Organism: Picea mariana; assembly: GCA_032191745.1. Taxonomy (NCBI): domain Eukaryota; kingdom Viridiplantae; phylum Streptophyta; class Pinopsida; order Pinales; family Pinaceae; genus Picea; species Picea mariana. The sequence continues at coordinate 55,545 of JASDQU010100121.1, forward strand.
CTATGTGCGTGGCCATTCTAATCTCACCTCAATTACTTATAACCATTATTAATTTATTACAGGTTAACTAATAGGAATAATTAATAACTAACTTACTCAACATATGAAACTACATATACTGAATAATGGCATCACACTTACATGTATAACAACATTATACATAGTAACAACAATTACTTATATGAAACATCATACAAGAATTAAACGCATATTAGGAATAGATAATTAAGCACACAATAAATGCGAAAAGCACATAAAGGACACTTTTCTCTTATGAAAAGTCACCAACTGCGTGCAGAACTCAGACATTCCTCCCAGCCATAGACTTTGTTGCTCATAATATTTCAACAACAAGTCACCTTTGATCTGGGGCTTAAACTCCACCAGGGAAAAAGGGTTCCTAATGTCAGGCTAAGGTCTGATAAATAGTGGAATTGCTCAGTCCAAGGTGCCCAGTGTTGCAAAATAGTCTATAGTCTCTCATTCCCCACATGCCTATCCCACTCGAGGAAGTATGCCCCTTCTCTGCTCAATAGTCATTCGATTTCCCCACTTCCCTTCCATGGCTTCAACAATAGGTCAGAAAAGAAGTCTCAGAGTCCTATAACTAATGCCCAGCGCACGATGGAACAATTCCCAACAAATATCTCACCTAGAGAGAATGATCACGGGCTTGACTACCCACCTCTTTGACAAATAATATCTCACCTAGAGAGAATGCTCACGGGCCTAAAAAACAGCCTCTTCGATAGTAAATATCTCACCTGGAGAAAATGCTCATGGGCCTGACAACCCGCCTCTTCGAAAACAAAACATGTTTTTCCCAAGCATGGGGTTATACAATGATAGTTCATTCTCGTTCTTCCAGAGAAGAGTTCATCTGAACGATCTAGGAATGAAAAATGAATAAGTAATTCCCCTGGAAGATGAAAAATGAATTATCCCCCTGAAACACACTAAGGCCATCAATATATATTGCATGCATTAAATTGGACACTTGTCACCTTCACAAATAGATTTAGCTACTTGGTGACTCGTTCCCATCCCTCGGTCACTTAGGATAAATGAATATCCATAAATTAAATTTTTGGAAATATTAATAAAATATTTCCCCCTTTTCCCTTTTTTGGTGGAGTTTAGCTCCCAGTGTCTTTCGTTTAATCTTTTTGCATGCAACGATGTTATATTATTAATATTTGAGTGTGATTACATTTTACAAGGATAGGCACACTAGCCTATTTGCATCCCAAATCACCAGCCCAATAACCACGTACACATGCGCTCTAGCCTCATATATATATATATATATATATATATATATATATATCGGTGATCCTCGTGCACTTACTCAGGGGCAGGTGACATAATAGAATGTGTGCATGCTTCCTTTGATGCCTCATTCACACACACTTACCCAGGTACGTGCAACATTATGGAATGTGTGCACCCCTTTAATTGGAAAACAATCCTTGCGCACAAAACTAAAACATGGGGCCAATGGCTCACAAGCCTATATGTACATTTACATTTACAATTGGTACCAATGGCTCACCAACCTATATGTACAATTACAAATGAGGTTTGGATTATGGACATTACATTCCCTTCCCCCTTATTTACGCATTGTCCTTAGTGCATTATATACACATGTACATACAACATTTCAACAGTATTCAAAAAGATGTGGATACTCTACCTGCATAACATCCTCACACTCCCAAGTTGCATTCTCAAGACCGTACTAGTGCCATGGGACCTTTACTAGCTCCATGACTCGATTCCGGAGCTGTTTGATTTTCCAATCCAATATGCAAACCGGTCACACTCAAAAGTCGCCTTCTGGCTCCACCTGGATCACATTCCAATCAATAATATGATTAACATTAGGTACATATGTTTTAAGCAATGATAAATGGAAAACATTATGAATACACAAGGATGCAGGAAATGTAAGAATATATGTGATAGGACCAATCCTCTCTAGGATTTCAAATGGCTCACAGTAGTGTGCTGCCAACTTAGAAAAATTTCCCAACTTAAAGGAACTGCATCTTGCTTTTACTTTCAAGAACACATGGTCACCCACTTTAAACTCTTTGTGGATTCTTCAATTATCTGCACAACATTTCTACCTATCTTGGGAAACCTTTAAATTATGCCTTATCTTCACCATATTCTCTTCCATTTCTCGAAGTAGGTCTAGCCCAACCACTACACGATCTGTTGGGTTGTCCCAACTCATTGGTGTGTTGCACTTTCTACCATAAAGTGTCTCAAATTGACTCATCTTTAAATATGTTTGATACCCATTGTTGTTAACAAAATCTACCAAGTGTAGGTAGTCTTCCCATTTTTATGGTTTATCCATCACATACATTCTGAGAATAGCTTCAATCACTCAATTTACCCTCTTTTTTTTTCCATCTGTCTCAAGGTGATATGTTGTGCTAAAGTTCAAATTTGTCCCAAATCCTTTGAAAAATCCTTTCTAAAAATTCGATCTGAACTTGGAATCTTTGTCATACACAATTGTCTTAGGTACACCATGCAGCTTAGCAATTTATCTCATGTATATATCAACAATGTTGGTTTCCTTGTGCACTAACTTGATTGGAATAAAATGGGCAGCTTTAGTAAGCTTGTACACCACTACCATAATAGAATCATGTTGCTTAGAAATCCTAAGAAGCTTAGTAATGAAATCCATGGCTATAACTTTCCATTTCCACTCAGAAATGGCCAAAGGTTGTAGCAAACCAGCTGGATGTCTGTGCTCAGCCTTGACCTTTTGACATTCAATACATCTAGCAATAAAATCAACAACTTCATTTCCCATGCCTGGCCAAAAGTATTTCTTTTTGACCGCTACTATTGTCTTTTGGTAGCCTAGATGTCTTGCATAAGGAACTTTATGTATCTCTGACAATAACAGATTTTCAACTCTTGAACATTTGGCACATAAAATCTGCACCTATACATGAGGATTCCATCCTCTTTTATCTCATAACCTTTCAATTTCTGTTGTGGCATACCTTGTTGTAAATTCGTCTTTATATCCACATAGCGTCGATCTGATTTGGAAACCTCTAAAATTCTATCACCCAAATATGATGTGTACATGCTAATGGTTGTAGCATGAATTTCATGCACCCTCCTGCTAAGTGCGTCAGCCACATTTTTCTTTTTTCCTCTGATATGCTTTATATCAAAGTCATATTAATTGAGGAATTCTAATCATCTGCTATGTCTAGCATTTAAACTTGGTTGTCCAAACAAATATTTCAAACAACGATGTTCTGTTCTCAGCACAAACCTTTTACCCATGAGATAGTGCTGCCACCACTTCAAGGCATGTACTATGGTTTCCAATTCCAAGTCATGAGTAGCATAGAGCCTTTCATGCTCTTTTACCTTTCTTGATTCGTAGCACACCACATGCCCATTTTGACTAAGGACTCCATCAATCCCTTCCTTGTATGCATCTGTTCACACAACAGAGTCTTCAACTGGATTAGCAATCCTTAGTGTTGGCGCACTGGTCAACACATTTTTCAAGTGTTGGAAACTCCTTTCACAATTCATAATCCACTCAAATCACACACCTTTCTTTTGCAAGGACATACTCGGGTGTGCATTTTTTGAGAAGCCTTTAATAAATATTTTGTAGTAAGCTGCAAGTCCCATGAAAGACCTCACCTCTGCGACATTTCTTGGTGTTGGCCATTCTTCAATGGCATTTATCTTTTCTGGATCCACAATTATTCCTTCCTTGGAAATGATATGACCCAAATAGTGAATCTTTCACTGGGAAAATGAGCACTTGCTCAACTTTGCATACATTTGATGCTCCTTCAATACTTGTAGCACCATCCTTAAGTGTTGCTCGTGCTCTTCTTTAGACTTTGTGTAAATAAATATGCCATCCAAAAATACAATGACAAACTTATCCAAGTAATTTATGAAAACTCCATTCATCAAACACATGAAGATAGCTGGTTCATTTGACAACCCAAATGGCACCACTATGAGCTTGTAATGTCCATACCTCGTTTTGAAGGTAGTCTTGCTAATGTATTCTTATTTAATTCTTACTTGGTGATATCCAGATCTGAGATAAATCTTTGAAAATGTCTACATACCCCTCAGTTGGTCAAAGAGGTCATCTATCATTGGCAAATGATATATGTTCTTTATTGTTACTTTGTTCAAATGCCTGAAGTTGATACAAAGCCTCAATGTACCATCCTTCTTCTTCAAAAATAATATTGGAGCACCCCAAGGTGACACACTTGGGCGTATATGTAATACACCTAGGTTGAACCCCAATTGTGCATATAAATGTAAATGAACATATAGGTTAGTAAGTTGTGGGTAGTGATTGTAAATGTAAATGTAATTATACATATAAGCTGGTAAGATTATGGTACAAGGTCTTTGGTTCAGTTATGCATTCATGAGTTAGTGCGTGGGAATCTCATACCAAATAAGTGTGCACATTTAATAATGTATCGTGCACCTTGTAAGTGTGCGAGGACTGCACCCTAAAGGAAGGGTGTGCACCATCCTAAGTTTCACACACATCGACTTAAGTGCACGATATTGAGGCCAAAGAGCCTTTGTATATATGTTTGTGTTTTGAGGCTAGTTAGCCTTGATGCAAAAAGGACAATACACCTATATTATAAATGTAATCACACAGAAATATTAATGAAAACACATCATTGCAACAGACTGACCATGTAAAAAACTATGGGGGGCTAAACTACACTAGATAGGGAAATGGGGAAAATTTTTGAGGATAAGGGGCTAAGTTATGGGGGCTTAAACTCAAAGGAATATTATATTGATATTCCTTAAAGTATAAAGTAGGGATATTTATTTTTTCCTAAGTTCTAAGGATGGGGACAATTGGGGGTCAAGTGGGCCCAAGATATTTCTCAATGTGAAAAGCATCAAGTTGGGAACATGCATACATATAGTTTGGACTTAATTCATTTTCCTATCATTCTATCATCATTTTTCCCTCACTCACTCAACTGTCATCTATACCTTGTTGTTACTGTCACATGTACCTATACCTTGGTTAGCTTGGGAGATGGAATAAAGAGGTGGGTTGTCAGGTCCATAGGATATTGAAGAGGTGGGTTGTCAGGCCCGTGGGGATTCTCTCTAGGTGAGAGAATTGTTGGGAATTGTTTTCCCAAGGTGTCAAAGTGTAACTATAGAGCTTTAAGACTTCCTGTCCAGCCTGTTCCCGAAGCCCTGAAAAGGAAGTGGGACGGTCAAGGGATTGTTGAGAAGAGAAGGGGCACACTTCCTATGGTGGGATAGGCATGTGGGGAATGAGGGACTGTAGGCTATTAGTTTGAGTTGGCGCCTATGACTGAGTTTCCTGTTGTCTGAGATACCTTAGCATGGCTAGTAATCCTTTACCGAGGTGGAGTTTTATCCCTAGCTCGGGGGTGACCCACCACTGAGAGATTATTAGCAGTGTGGTCTAAGGCTGGGAGGAATGTGGAAGGTTTGCAAGTAGTTGATGTTCTTTTATCAAAGATAAGTGTCAAATGTGTGTTAATTCTTGTGTTGTGTTAATATTTATTCAATTATTTTCATGGGTTTTTCATGTGTAAGCTGCATGTAGGTGGCTAGGGATGCTAGGGATGCTAGAGTTTTAAATTTTAAGTGGCATAGCCTAGTAGGTGGCTAGGGATGCTACAATGTGGTATTAGAGCCCATTTTTCAACATTGATCTTGGATGGGCCGAGTTAGAATAATGTTGAAGTGGAATTTCAGAGAGAATTAATTTTAGGAGTATGTCTGCAACTTCTTTGATGAAATTATTGAAGTAAAATTGAGAGGAATCTCAATGGCAATGTGAAGAATCGAGCTCGGAAATTGAAAACAAGTAATTTCAATTTATAATGAGCAAAATTTAGGCCTATAGATGGCCCAATTTTTTATATTATAGAGCGACCATGGTGCATAGGACAAATTGGGTGAAATTGGGAAAAATCCCTAATTTTTACAACAAAAATATGGAAAACTCAGCTAAGCATGGAAGAATAATTGTGCACGGGTGCACACACTAAAATTTGGCATTGTGCGGTGCAAGGATGGTGATGCATGGAGAAATAATGGTGCATGGGTGTGCGCACTAACATTTGTCATTGTGTGATGCAGAGTTGGTGATGCACGAAAAATAATGGTGCACAGGTGTGCACACTAAAATTTGGTGTTGCGTGGTGCAGAGCTCGTGATGCACAAAAAATAATGGTGCACGGGTGTGCGCATTAAAATTTGGTGATGTGTGATGCAGAGATGATGATGCACCGAAAATAATAGTGTGCGGGTGTGCACACTAAAATTTGGTGCTACGTGGTGCAGAATTGGTGGCACGTGCATAAGGGGGTTCGCGGGTGAGCACACTAAAATTTGGCATCACACAGTGCAAAGATTGTGGTGCACACATAATATTGGTGCACAAGGAGTGTGCATTGAGCATTGACCTAGCGCAGAGAAATATTTTTGGTGTGCGCGCAATGTTGGTATGCAGTGTGTGCATGCTGAATATGTGTGCAGTGCGGAAATAGAATTGTGGGAGCGCACCGTAATGTTAGTGCATAGTGTGTGCGTGATAAACATTCATGTCATGCGAAATTAGAATTGATGGTGCGTAGAGAGTATTAGTGTGCAGTGTGAGCACACTGATCCTTGGCGTTGTGTGGTGCAAAGATTGTAATGCGCACAAAATATAGGTATGTGACACAAAAGTTGTGCGCACTAGATATTGGCACGCAACAAAAAAGTTGCGCACACTGGATATAGGTGCACGGTGGATGCACTACATTTTGGCGTTGCATGTGTAGAACTTGTGCATGCTAAATATGGGTGTATATTTTAGAATTGGTGTGCACGAAATCGATTTGGTGGTCTAGAATAGTAGAAAACCAATGATTTTTCGCTACATTTGTTATTGTTTGAAGGTCATCTTTTTGCAGGGAATTTTTGAGGCCCTAAACAATGTTTTTAGCGACTCAAAAACCAAGAGAAAATCTCAAATGAAATAACTCGGGGAGATTTTTCTAACGATGTAAACCATTTTTCAAAGGAAATGTTTATGAGAAAGTTACATGCCAAACAAGGAGGGGTAAATTTAAGACCCAGTTAACTTCTAAGGGCGACAACTTCCTGCTTCGGAATCAGATTGAGGCACAGAAGAAATCTATGGAAATATATTGATCCATAGAAGACAACCAAAGAGTTAAAACATAAATCTGGGCACATAAAATTTACAAGAGAGCATAGAAAGCACCTGTATCATTCAAGGCCAAAAATATTAATTGGGTTGAAATTTCAGTAGGTTGTATCTAGCAACTTGGAGCTCAGATGGGGGTGAAAATTGGCCAGAATATCCAGAATATGTTTATGTAGAAACACAATTGGGACAATACCAAAAATCTAATGGATTAGATTCGAAAATGCATATTTACAGCTCAGATTTGCACCTAGTTGAAGTGTGAACAAAAGGAATTAATGGGCAATTTTCAAATGACCATAACTTTATGTTGAAGACTCAGAATTGAGCAAGGGAGAAGTAATTGGAAAGGTATTGAATAGAGGAATCCATACATCCACCCATAAAATTGATTTGGGCAGTTAATTTCACAAGAAATTAGAAGAAATAATTATGATGCATTATTGGAACATAAATGTACATAATTTCAAGAATTTGTTAAATTATTTAGCCTAACAAATTTTGTTGGCTGAACGTTTTGAAGAGTTAACAACATTTAGATCATAAAAGAATCAACATAGAGTTTAGAATCATGGAATATGCATAGGGATCTTATATCCTCAAAGATGAGATAATAGGGATGTATGTCAATATGGGTAATGAAGATACAAATTCAAATGGACATGGAGAAGGTAAGGAAGAAAGCATGAACTTGGTAGAGACCATAAAAAGTTTGCAAAAGGACATCTAGAGTTATAAAGATGATAATGAGAGGATTATGAAATCCAAGGAGAAGCAGGAGGAATTTAACATCAAGTTAATGCAGAGCTTGGACATAATAGAGAAGAAGATGGATAAGGAGATGGAGTCAAGAAGGTTAGGGAGTCACAGGTCTCATGATGAAAGGAGAAGAACAAGAAGTGTTGGCAGGAATCACCATCACTCCCCAAGGAATTAAACTAGGAGAGAACATAGTAGTTCAAGTCCATCCTTGGTCAGGAAACATAAGAAGAGGTATGGGGTGGATGAGCTACAAGGAGAAATGAAAAAAACCAATCCTCCTACATTTGATGGTGAGCACAAGAAGGATGAGGATGCATAGACATGGTTGCTATGAATGAGGAATTATTTTCAATTACATAATTACTCTTCATAGACATAAGGTATAATTTCTATTTACTAGCTCAAAGGAAAAGCATCAATGTGATGGGACCAATTTGTGTAGGTGCAACACATTGATGAGAAGAAGGTTACTTGGAGGGAATTCAAAATGTATTTTCAAAAGAAATACTTGACCAAACATTACTATGATAATAAAATGAAAGAGTTATTTCAACTCAAGCTTGGGAGTATGACGATACATGAGTATGAAAGGAGGTTTTCAGAACTATTGAAATATGTCCCTTTCATCAAGGATGAGAAAGTTTAAGAGGTATTTGAGTGGGATGTTGTCATTTATTAGTGATAAGATATAGTATGATGATCCCAAGACACTAGAGGAAACTATAAGAAGGGATAAATTCCTTTCTGATCAACATAAAGGAAGACCAACTTTCCAAAAATCTTGGGAAGACGAGAAGAAAAGAAAGATGGAACAAAGGAAGAAGGGGACTAAGCCACCATTCTTCATAAATAATTCTCAGGGATAGTCGGCTTATAAAGAACATAGAATGATTGAGACATTGGGGAAAAGACCAAGGGAACCACCTATTCAATGTTGGGGTTGTGTGGGAGATCATATGTATAGAGATTGTCCTCGCAGAGGTGAAAAAGTGAGGATTGTTCACCATGTACAACAAGTTGATACAGTGGAGTACATGGGCATACATGTACCCAAGATGTACACAACCATGGATAACAAGCAAGCTGAGTTTTAGTAACATATGATTGAAGTGGAAGGTAATATTAATAACCAACCCATTTCTATTTTAATTGATTCAAGAGCTAGTCATAGTTATCTAGATCCTAATATGGTGGAAATATTTGAATTGCCAAGAAGCAAGCTTGGAAATCCTTGGTTGGTACAACTAGCTATAGGAGCTAAAAGAAAAATTAATGAGATGGTTAAGGCATGTCCAATGGACATGAATGGACTGAGCACTAGGGAAGATTTGAACATCATACCTTTATGTTCCTATGAATTCCTAATTGGTATAGATTGGATGGAATAACATCATGTTTTCCTAGACTTTTATAATAAGGTATTTACCTACTTGGATGAGGAAGGGAACTTGAGGACAATTCAGGGAATTCCTAGGGCAGTAACCATCAGAGAAGTTTCATCCTTGCAATTGAAGAAAAGTTACAACAAAGGGTGTCAAATATTTGTAGCACATATGGAAGAGAAACCTAAAGATAAGGTGCCAAATATTAAATATTATGCAGTCTTAAAAGAGTTTTAAGATGCATTTAAAGAAATACCAGGATTTCCACCCAAGAGATATATTGATTTCTCCATCAATCTGATGCTTGGAGAATCTCCAGTATCTAAGACCCCTTACAAGATGAGTACAACATAATTGAAGGAATTGCAAATGCAACTGGAAGAGCTTCTAAAGAAGGGGTACATATGCCCTAGTGTGTCAACTTGGGGTGCCCCTCTATTATTTGTGAAGAAAAAATGATAGAATGTTAAGACTTTGCATTGACTTCAGGCAGTTGAACAAGGTAATTGTGAAGAACAAGTACCTTTTTCCAAGGATATATGACCTCTTTGATCAGCTGAAAGATGCAAAAATATTCTCCAATTTTGATCCGCGGTCAGGATATCATCAGGTAAGAATTAAAGAAGAAGACATCAACAAGACTACCTTCAAAACAAGGTATGGCCATTATGAGTTCAGAGTGGTGCCATTTGGGTTATGAAATGCACTAGTTGTCTTCATGTGTTTAATGAATGGTATTTTTAGGGATTACTTAGATAAGTTTGTCATTGTTTTCTTGGATGACATTATTATATATTCTAAGTATGAATAAGAGCATGAGAAACATTGGAGGTTGTATTACAAGTATTGAGGGAGCATTAGTTGTATGCCAAATTGAGAAAGTGCTCATTTTACCAGAAGCAAATTCATTATTTGGGCCATATCATTTCAGAGGAAGGTATAATAGTGGATCTAGAAAAGATAAGGGCCATTGAAGGATGAACAACACCAAGGAATGTCTCGGAGGTGAGATCATTCATGGGCCTTGTAGGTTACTATAGGATATTTATCGAAGGATTCTTAAAGATTGCACACCCAATCACTTCCTTGCAGAAGAAGGGTGTGAAATTTCAGTGGACATCGGATTGTGAAAGGAGTTTCCAACACTTGAAGCATTTATTGATGAGTGCTCCAATATTAAGGATCATTGATCCAAATAAAGACTTCATTGTATGCACAGATGCATGTAAAGAGGGAATTGGGGGAGTTCTTAGTCATAATGGACACGTGGTATGTTATGAATCAAGAAAAATAAAGGAGCATGAAAGGCTCTATTCTACTCATGATTTGGAATTAGTAGCCATAGTGAATGCCTTGAAGATGTGGAGGCATTACCTCATGGGAAAAAGATTTGAATTGAGGATAGACCATAGTGGCTTGAAATATTTATTTGGATAACCAACTCTAAATGCCAAGAAAAGCAGGTGATTAGAATTCCTCAGTGAGTATGACTTTGATATCAAGAATATGAAGGGTAAAGAGAATAAAGTGGCTAATGCACTCAATAGCAGAGTGCATGAGATGCATGCTACAACCATTAGCATGTACAAATCAAATTTGAAAGACAAAATTTTAGAGGCTACAAAATCAGACCTATGGTATATGGAAATAAAGACCAAATTACAACAAGACGATTTACAACAAAAAATTGAAGAATATAAGCTAGAAAATGATGAAATTCTCATGTACAGGGAAAGAATTTGTGTGCCAAATTCTCAGGAATTGAAAATTTTGATATTGAGATAAATGCATAATGTGCCTTATGTTAGGCATCTAGGTTACCAAAAAACTATTGCAGTTGTCAAGAGATAATATTATTGGTCAAGGATGTAGAAATAAGTTGTTGATTTTATTGCCATGTGTTTGGAATGACAAAAGGTCAAGGATGAGCATAGACAAACAAGTGGTTCGCTACATACATTGCCCATTCCTGAGTGGAAATGGGAAGTTGTAACAATGGATTTCATCACTAAACTACCCAGAACAAACAAGGAGCATGATTCTCTCATGGTAGTGGTGGATAAGCTTACCAAAGCTGCCCATTTTATTCCAGTAAAGCTCACTCACAAAGTAGCTAACATAGATGATATTTATATGATAGCAATTTCTCAACTACATGGAATACCCAAGACAATTGTGTCTGACAGGTATCCAAAATTTACAACAAATTTTTGGAAAGGATTATTCAATGGATTTGAAACAAATCTTAATTTTAGCACAACTTATCATCCAGAGTCGGATGGGAAAACAAAAAGGGTGAATTGGATGATATAAGACATGATAAGGATGTATGTGATGGATAAACCATCCAAATGGGAGGATTATTTTCATTTGGTGAAGTTTTCTTACAACAATGGGTACCAAGGCTCTTTATAGATGAGCTCATTTGAGACACTTTATGGTAGAAATTGCAACACAACAATGATCTGGGACAACCCAATAGACAGAGCAATGGTTGGGTTAGAACTAATCAAGGAAATGGAATACCAGATGATGAAAATAAAACATAATTTAAAACCTGCCCAAGATAGGTAGAAACATTATGCTGATAAAGGAAGAACTCACAGAGAGTTCAAAGTGGGTGGCCATGTGTTCCTAAAAGTAAAGGCCAAGAAAATTTCCCTGAAGTTGGAAAATTGTTCAAAGTTGGAACCTCATTATTGTAGGACATTTGAAATCCTAGAGAGGATTAGGCCTATAGCTTACATGCTTGCCTTACCTGCATCAATGTGTATTCATAATGTATTCCATGTATCCTTTCTTAAAAAGTATGTACTTGATGCTAATCATGTCATTGATTGGAATGTGATTTAGATGGAGCAAGAAGGCGTTTTTCAAGTGCATCCGGTGTGCATATTGGACCAAAAGATCAAACATCTCTGGAATCGAGCCATAGGGCTAGTAAAGGTCCAATGCACCCAGTATGGTCCCAAAGATGCAACTTAGGAACACGAGGATGCTATGCGGGAAAAATACCTGCATCTTTTTTAATACTTTTGAAGTTTTTATTGTATATGTGTATATATTGCACTAATAACAATGCATAAATAAAGGGGAGGGGAATGTAATATCCCTAGGCCAAACTGCAATTGTACATATAAATGTAAATGAACACATAGGCTAGTGAGTTGTGGGTATTGATTTTAAATGTAAATGTAATTATACATATAAGCTGGTGAGTTAATGGTACAAGGTCTTTGGTTCAATTATGCATGCATTCAGTTATTGTGCGGACCCCATACCAAATAAGTGCACACATCTAATAATTTATCACACAACTATGTAAGTGTACGAGGACTGTGCACTAAAGGAAGGGTGCACACCATCCTGAGTTCCACATACACCAGCTTAAGTGCACAGTCTTGAGTCTAGAGAGACTTTGTATATATGTTTGTGTTTTGAGGTTGGTGAGCCTGGATGCAAAAAGGACAATACACCTGTATTGTAAATTTAATCAAACAAAAATATTAATCAAAACAAATCACTACAACTGACTAACTGTTGGATTACTGAGAGGGGGGGTGAATCAGTAATAATGTAATTATAATCCTTTTTCTTCAAATGTTATATCACTGTAGAATTATTATCCAATAATGAGCAGTAATAAATAAACAATCACACACATACACAATACACCAGTGTTTTATGTGGAAACCCAAATCGGGAGAAAACCACATAATGCTTTTTCTTATATGTCTTGAAGAATTACTTTCATTGGAAGCACCAACTTCCTTTGTTTTCCAGCTGCAACTGGAAGGAGGCTCCAACCCCCTAGTTTCTCAGGCTACAACCTGAGTGAATCTCCAACTCCCCAAATCTCTGGCTACAACCAGAAGGAGGCTACAACCCCCAATGTTCTCCGGCTACAACCGGAAGGTGGCTACAACCACCTGTCCTTGCCCCGTCTTGCCACCCTGAAGTAGAAATAGAATGATGGAACCACTGTCACACTATCACTGTGAGATATACTGCTGTAAACCT
>JASDQU010100121.1:69013-122415 GCA_032191745.1 Picea mariana
CAAGTATGTACCAATCATGTGTCAACTACTCATCAACTATGACTCATCAATATGTACCAACATCATCAACTATACACCTCATGTATGTGCGCCAACTCATCAACTACTTGTCTCAACCATGTACTCAACATGTACCTCAACCAAAAGCCCTCATCAATTTCATCATCCAAATCTGTTTTGTAGCTCTGTAACAGACCAGGTGTATATGATGACATTCCTTCAAACCTTCCTTAAATTTAAAAACAAGAGACTAGCATTTTCATCAAACTTTTCTTTAGTCTCACATGCCTAGTTTTGGATTAGTCAACAACCCTAACTTAAAGTAATCATAACTTTGAGCTTGTAAAGTATAAAGATCTGAAACTAATACACAATGTTATTCAGTGTGTTTTATGAAATTCCTCCAAATGGAACTACTTGGAACCTCTCAAAAAAGGATTTATAGAAAAAACGACATACCTTGCTGAATTCTGGCTTATTCTAGAGAGCGACCTTGTAGAGCGTTCCCCGCAAAAAATATTTGATGAAATGATATGAAAATATTACACCACATACTACAGACTGTACCCTAATCAGAAAATTTGGTCTCACTGAATTTGGATCTGTTATAAGGAAGTTATGATGTTTTTACCTGAAATACTTGATTTTGACTAGTTTCAGGACTGGCCACAAACCCTATTTTCCACAGATTGTAACTCCCAAAATACAATGACACACAAGCTTAATTTTTAACCACAGATACTTGGATATGTTTTCTCACTTGCATAGCAATTTCAAGATCTGAATCATTACAGAAAAAAACGTTATAGCGAAATTGGTGAGATGACCTGAAAATAACATACCTTAGAAAGCACCATCAAAAGAATTTATGCTTCCTTGCATTTCAGCCTTCTTTTCTTCACTTTCCTCAGAATTTCGTCTTAGATATCATTTGTATACCTCATAAACCTATAGATATTCAATATGCTCAGGTGTGTTTCAAATGAGAGAGCCTTGCCTCTTATTTATACTCTCCAAGTAGCTTCCTTAAAAACATCTTCTAGGTCACTTGGCCCCACTTTCCTTATTTTAGGATTGGGTCCAGTTCTAATTTCTCCATTAAAATTATTATTGAAATAATTTATTTTGTATTCACTTTGAATTATAATACACTCATCACTTCACTTTATTATTTACCTTTTAAAATCTCTTAAACCACTTTGATTACTTTGACCTTTTGAGGCTTCTAGATGACATATTAGGGTCCTCCAACTTCGTAAGGCCATAACTCTCAAATCGTGAGGAGTTATGTGACGTTCTACATACCACCAGAAATGACATGACATGTACTATCCATATAGAATAGTATTATCTAAAAATATATTATAACTCATACTGTTACCCATCAAACAAACTTGGGTCCATTACCCAAACCTGGGGTCTCCAACTTCTCATGGCCATAACTCTCTAACCGTGAGGAATTATGTGACGTTCCACATACCACCGGAAATGGCATGACAGGAACTATCCATCTAAGATATTTTCCCTGAAAAATTCACTTTCCTTCATCTCATTATTCCACAATTAAGTATGGGTTCTCTTACTTCACAAAGTGTCTTCCCGTGAGGGCTTTCACCATAAGGGGACCACTTTGGAGTTCATCCATATTTACTTCTTATCAACCATGAAAAAACAATAATGAGTCATATTTACATCAAACACTATTGGGTCCATTACCCAAACCTTTGTGCTACGCGTCTTTCTTCAAGGGTTGACATCAATGACAACCAACCTTAATCAACTCTAGTGGATTTTATCCCCACGTACTCTTTTACATGGTTGGTCAGCTGTAGTGATTTTTTTTGATTAATATTTCCATTTGATTAAATTTACAATACAGGTGTACTGTCCTTTTTGCATCCAGGCTCACCAACCTCAAAACACAAACATATATACAAAGTCTCTCTAGACTCAAGATTGTGCACTTAAGTTGGTGTATGTGGAACAAGGGTGTGCACCATCCTGAGTTCCACATACACCAACTTAGGTGGACAATCTTGAGTCTAGAGAGACTTTGTATATATGTTTGTGTTTTGAGGTTGGTGAGCCTGGATGCAAAAAGGACACTACACTTGTATTGTAAATTTAATCAAACATAAATACTAATCAAAACAAATCACTACAGCTGACCAACCATGTATAAGAGTACATGGGGATAAAATCCACTAGATAGGGAAAGGGGAAAAAATGTTGAGGATAAGGGGCTAAGCTATGGGGGATTAAACCAGAAGGAATATTATATTAATATTCCTTAAATTATAAAGTAGGGATATTTATTTTGTCTTAAGTACAAAGTATTGGGACAAGTGGAAGTCAAGTGAGCCCAAGGTAGTTCTCAACATGAAAAGTATCAAGTTGGGAACATGCATAAATATAGTTTGGACTTAGATCATTTTCCTATCATTCTATCATCATTTTTCCCTCAGTCACTCAATTGTCATCCATACCCTGTTGTTACTGTCACCTATAGCTATACCCTGGTTATCTTGGGAGATGGATTGAAGAAGCGGGTTGTCAAGCCCGTAGGATATTGAAGAGGTGGGTTATCAGGCCCATGATAATTCTCTCTAGGTGAGAGAATAGCTGAGAATTGTTTTCCCAAGGTGCCAAACTACAACTACATGGCTCTGAGACTTCTTGTTTGACCTGTTGCTTAAGCCCCGAAAAGGAAGTGGGGTAGCCGAGGGACTGTTGAGTAGAGAAAGGGCACACTTCCTGGGGTGGGACAGGCATGTGGGGAATGCGGGACTATAGGCTATTAGTTTGAGTTGGCACCTATGACCGAGTTTCCTGTTGTTTGAGATACCTTAGCCTAGATATTAATCCTTTACCCAGGTGGAGTTTTAGCTCCAACTTGGGGGTAACCCACTGCTGAGAGTTTATTAGCAGTGTGGTCTAAGGCTAGGAGGAGCATGGAAGGTTTTCATGCAGTTGGTTTTCTTTTATGAAATACAAGTGTCAAATGTGTGTTAATCATGTGCTTGGTTAATATTTATGCAATTATTTTCATCGTTTTTTCCTGTGTAAGCTACATGCATATTTCTGATAATGTTTTGTATGAATATGTGCATTTGCAAAGTATTTTTATAAATTAAAATGGTATCAGATTTCAAAAATTTAAGTGGCATAGCCCAGTCGGTGGTTGGGGATGCTACAATATATACGCCTTCTTCAGAATCTCTTCAAGTTGCACCTGTAATTCCTTCAACTCTGGCATACTCATCCTATAAGGAGTCTTGGATACAAGAGCTGCTCCAATCATCAGATTTATAGAAAAATCAATATCTCTTCTCAGAGGCAACCCCGACATCTCCTTAAAGACATCTTCAAATTATTTCAGTACTGCGCAATATTCAACACTTGACACTTTATCCTTAGGTGTCTCCTCCATGTGTGCTACAAATACTTGACATGCTTTCCTGTAGCTTTTCTTCAATTGCAAGGCTGAAAATTCTCTGATAGTTACAACTCTTGGAATGCCTTGAATTGTTCTTAAGTTTCCTTACTCATCCAAGAAAGTAAAAGCCTTGTTGTAACAATCTAGAAAAACATGATGTTGGTCCAACCAATCCATACCAATGAGGAAATCATATGATCCCAAAGGTGTGATATTTATATCAACTTTGTGCACAGTCCATTCATTTCCATTGGACATGCCTTGGCCATATCATTAATCTTTCTTTTTGTGTTTGTAGCTAGTTGCACCAATCAACATTTTCCAAGCTTGTTTCTCGACAATTGGAATATTTCCACCATCTTAGGATTGAGATATCTATGACTAGCTCCTGAATCAATTAAAATAACAATGGGTTGGTTTTTAATCTTACCTTCCACTTCAATCATGTGCGATTGAAACTCAACATGCTTGTTATCCAGTGCTGTGTAGATCCTTGGTACATTTTTTCCCATGTCTTCAATTGTCACATCTTGGTGCACACTATGTGCATTTCTCACTTTCTCACCTCTTTGAGGGGAATTTCTATACATATGATCTCTGCCACAACCCAAACATTGAATAGGTTGTTTCCTTGGTCTTTTCCCCACTGTCTTAGTCATTATGGGCTCCTTGGGAGTTGGTTTTCCTTGCACAGTATTCCTAAAAAAGGGTGGTTTAGTTCCCTTGTTTCTTTGTTCCATCATATTTTTCTTCTTGTCTTCCAAGCATTTTGGAAATTTAGTCTTCCATTTTGTTGATCATTAAAAACTTCAACATGCCTTATGGTTTCCTCCAATGTCTTAGGGTCAACATATTTTATCTTGTCACTAATAAATGAGGGAATCCCACTTAGGTACCTTTGAATTTTAACTTTCTTATCCTTGATGAATGCGACATATTTCAGTAGTTCCAAGAATCATTTTTCATACTCATCTATTGTCATACTTCCAAGCTTGAGTTCAAAGAAATCCATTTTCTTGTCATAATATCTCTTAGTTAAGTATTTCTTTTGAAAATACCTTTTAAACTCCCTCCAAGTAACCTTATTCTCATCAATGTGTTGCACTTGCATGAACTGATCCCACCACATTTATGCTTTTCCTTTAAGTTGATAGATGAAAATTCTCCTTTCTTCCTACATAGAGTAACTATGCAGCTGGAAGTACTTCCTCATACCATCAGTCGGGCCTTTTCATATTCACCTTTCTTATGCTCACCATCGAAGGTAGGAGGCTTGATATTATTCATTTCTCCCTATAACTCATACACCCCAGATCTCCTCTTATGCTTCCTGATAGGAGATAGACTTGAGCTACTATGCACTTTCCTAAATGAATGCTCTAGTGAGTGCTGATGTTTCTTATCAACACTTTGTGTTTCTCTTCTTTCACCATGAGACTTGTGTCTCCTTGATTTGCTTGAATCAGATTCCTTATCTATAGTCTTCTCAATTCTATCCAATCTTTACATCAACTTGATGTTGAAGCAATCTTGTTGCTCCTTGTCTTTCACAAATCTCTCATTATCAACTTTAGATTTGGACATGTTTTTGCAATCCCTTTACTATTTCTACCAACTTAATTTTCTCTTCCTTGGATTTTGTACCATCAACAACCAAACCGACATACAAATCCCTGAATTCATCATTGTGGATGTAAGTTCTCTGTGCCTCTTCCATGCTTTTTGACTTTCTACGTTGATTCCATCATGTTCTAATCGTTGTTAATTCTGTAAAATGTGTCAGTAATAAAATTTGTTAGACGAATTCATGCAATGACTTCATGAAACTATGCATCATTATTTCATAATCCTTTCTTATGATTTCTTGGATAATTTTAATATCCCAAATTCTAGTGTGCACAGTCACACATCAATATTTTTTGTGCATCACAAATCTGCACCGCGCACCTGTATTTTTATGTTCATAATAGAATTTGCACTGTGTGGCACCAATACTTAGCGCACACTAAAATTTCATGTTGATCTCTGGCCCATACAAGTCCAGTGTTGAACCAATGGATCTGATACCAAATTGTAACATCCCCAGCTTCCCATCCAATCTATGCTTCTAAAATCTAACTAAGATATGATACCAAACTGTAACGTCCCAAGCCTCCCAGGCTGGGCCATGGTACAAAAATATAAGCTAAACTCTTAGATACCACTTTGTAACATCCCTAGCTTACTGCTGAGCAATGCTACTCTAAAAACTAGTGCACAGATTCTACATTACAACAATAACCTACACAAATACACTTGAGGTAATGTGTACTACCCCAAGCTGGGTCACGCCACTCCAATGTCCTTCTTCTAACACTATTTATAACAATGAAAGTAACACGACACAACTGCACGCATAAGCATGTTGAGCACACAAAGATTACTGCACGTGTAACCACTCCGAACACAGGATTACCACAATATACACAACCAATCTGGTTCCATGCACCATTTTTTTCTCCTTGTGCACATAGACTGCTTCCTTGAGCACACAAGCGAATCTAGCCTCTCACACACATATAATATTTCCCTACATGCATGGCCATTCTAGTTTCGCTTGAGTTACTTATAACCATTATTATAAGTTAAATAAAATGAATAACTAATAACTAACTTACTCAACATATGCGACTACATATACTAAATAATAACATCACTCTTACATGTATAACATCATTATACAGAGTAACAAAAATTACTTATATGCAACATCATACAAGAATTAAACCTATATTTGACATAGATAATTAAACAAACAATAAATGAGACAAGAACATAAAGGACACTTATCTCTTATGAAAAGTCACTAATTGTGCACAAAACTTAGATGTTCCTCCCAACCATAGACTATGTTTCTCATAATATTTTAGAAAAAGGTCACCCCTGAGATGGGGCTTAAATCCATGAGGGAAAAAGGGTTCCTAATGCTAGGCTAAGTTTTTATAAATAACAAAATTGCTCAGTCTAAGGTTCCCACTACTGCAAAAAATTCTACAGTCTCTCATTCCCCACATGCATGTCCCACGCTAAGAAGTGTGCCCCTTCTCTAATAAAAAATCCTTTTGCTTCCCCAATTCCATTCTAGGGCTTCAACAACAGGCCGAACAAGAAGTCTTAGATCCCTGCAACTAATTACTATCACACAAAGGAACAACTCACAACAAATCTCTCACCTGGAGATAATGCTCATGATCTCGACAACCCACCTCTTCGACAACAAAACCCATTTTTCCCAAGAATAGGGTTATACAAAGATAACACATTCTTGTTCTTCTAGGGGAGAATCTGTCTGAACAATCTAGGAATGAAAAATCAATGAATAATTCCACCAAAAGATGAAAAATGAATTACCCCCCCGAAAAATACCAAGGTCAACAATATATTTGCATGCATTAAATTGGACACTTGTCATCTTCATAAATAGATTTACCCACTTGGTGACTTTGTTGAAATTACTAAGACAAATGAGAGGGGGGGTGAATTAGTTGTTACTGTGCTTAAACAATTTTAATTCAATTAAACCATTTTTAATCTTTCTCCAAGTGACCATCAATATTATACTACATATGGACAACATAAATAATGAGCATCACTCACACATAAGATATACATAGAGACATATTTTCATGAGGAAACCCATAAAGGGAGAAAACCTCTTCTTCTTCAAAATGATAGGCAATCTTTTAAGTTCTGTACATCATCTATAATTGAGCACCAACTCAATGTGAGGCTACTACCTCTGTTTTACAAGCTCCAACTTGTTTGAGAGAACCAACTCTCTAGTTTCTCTAGCACCCGCTAGAAGGAAGCACCAACTCCCTGAGTGTTCCAGCACCAACTGGATGGAAGCACCAACTTCCAGCTACACAGGCTCCAACCTGTATAACAGAGAACACTTGTTCTCCCTTGCACCACCTTGCCACCTTGGTTTCTCTGGCTACAACCAGATGGAAGCTACAACTCCCTGTGTTCAAGCACCCACTTGAACCTTTGAGGACAACAGTCCTCCCTAGCACCTCCTTTCCACCCTGATTATAAATAAATGATTGAATAACCAACAACACAGATAAATCAATTCTTACCACTTCTTCACTGTTATGCAATTCTTCTCTTCTTACACTATTCTTCTGCTCTGTTCATATTTGGCTTGACTTGCTATCTTTGTCTATCTATTCTTTCTCTATCCTTCTCATGCTCTTTGATATGTGCACATTCTGCTCTCTTCACCTTTTCTCTTCTGTTAAGATTTTGTTCCTTATCTCTGAGCTTTCTTCACACTGCGCATACTATAGTTTTTCCTTTCTATAGTTCAACTCATTTTTCAGTCAGAACAACCAACTTTGCACAGTCATCTCATATCTTCTTTTATTCACACATGCCTCAGCAACTGAATCGCCAATCGATCAAGAATCATGAATCAATTTTGCTAACTGAATCGTAACTGATCAATTAACTGTGAGGTGAAACAGTAGCCCTCCGATCATATTCGAATTCACCTGCACCATTGGATTACAAGAAACAAAATGTCTTTCGCATTTCGTATTTCGGCAATTCGTGATTTTGCATGTCGCAAGTTCTTGTTGCAAAGCATCTCGATTCTCCAAGTTGCGATCCCCAAAATGGATCCAGATCAACGGTCCACAAAACTTCATAATATGATCCCTTCTTTTCCTAATCGAATGACTGATGAGATTTCAGTGTTTTTCCCTTCGAGTCTTCGAGACTCACAATAGTCCCTTTCGACATTTCACGATTTCGGCAATTCTTGTGATGAGATATCTTGATGCTCCATGTTGCAATCCTCGAAACTCCATGTCGCAATTTCGCATTTCGACATTTCATGATTTCTGTGGTGAAGTGTTTGACACTCCAACTCCCGGTAACCGAAACCTACACCAAAAGGTGTTTTTCACATTTCGACATTTCGGCATTTCGACATTCCTATGGTGAAGTGTTTCGACACTGCAACTCTCGGTATCTGGAACTCCGAAATGGAATTATTTTCCGGTCTGCGAAACTCTTTGTTGATGTGCCTATTTCGGGATTCCGACATTTCGCATTTCATGAATTCGGGACTCCTATGATGAAGAGTTTCGACTCTTGACTCGTCCAACTCCCGGTATCCGGAACTCCGAAACGGAGTTATTTCCCGGTCTGTGAAACTCTTTGTTGATGTACCTATTTCAGGATTTCGACGTTTCGCATTTCACGACGTCGGGACTCCTGTGATAAAGAGTCTCGACTCTTGACTCTTCCAACTCTCGGTATCCGAAACTCTGATTTCCTGGTTTGAAAAAATCTGAAATGGAGTCTTTGACATGCTCTGATCTATCGCATTTCGGGATTTTCTGCCATGAGTTGCTTCCTTGACTCCTGGAGTTTACGGTTCTGATCTTGCCATGTGATCATCGTTGTGCTTCTAGTCTTGCCACTTTCTCTTGTTCATCATTGTCGGGCTAAGCTTGCCATCAATGAAAAACAAATACTTTGCCTTCTGTCTACCCATAATAAATATGCCAACAATCTCCCCCTTTTGCATTGATGGCAACCTTGAAGAACATCCAACTATACTATTGTAGCATCCTTGAAATTACCACACTTTCTCCCCCTTTGACATCAATGTCAAAGAAGAAACATGCTCCCCCTGAGCTGTTGCAGTACATACTCCCCTTGTTAACTATGAGTAGCTTAGAAATACAACAGATATTCAATAAGAACTCCCCCTGACCAGGTGAGCAGATTAGATGAAAGAAGTTATAACCCCCAACTTTTGATGAAGATATCCAAAAGGGGTCGCTGCTAACGGTTTAGTAAAGATATCTGCTATCTGTTCTGTGGAAGGGATATAATTCAGCTGAACAACTCTGTTTGTAACTTTTTCTCTGAGAAAATGGTATTTTATTGGGATATTCTTAGTATTGGAATGAAGAAAAAGATTCTTGGAGACACTAATGGCACTGGTGTTATCACAGTGAATTGTAATCGGATCAGTATAGTTTACCTTCAAATCTGCAAGAGTTTGTATCATCCATAAAATCTGAGTGCAACAAGTAGTAGTAGCAATGTACTATGCTTCTGTAGTTGAGAAGGAAATAGATCCTTGATTTTTACTAAGCCATGCTACTAATGAGTCACCCAGGAAGAATGCTCCTCCATTGGTGCTTTTTCTCTCATCAACACAATTTTCCCAATCTGCATCTGAATAAGTAGTTAACTGAAAATTCTGATTTCTGGGATACCACAGACCATAAGTCATTGTTCCCTTCAAGTATTTGAATATCCTTGTGACAACTACCAAATGACTTTGTTTAGGAGCAGACTGATAACGACCTACCATTCCAACAACTTG
Source organism: Picea mariana (assembly GCA_032191745.1). Lineage (NCBI taxonomy): Eukaryota > Viridiplantae > Streptophyta > Pinopsida > Pinales > Pinaceae > Picea > Picea mariana. The sequence continues at coordinate 78,838 of JASDQU010100121.1, forward strand.
CATTATATCAGGACGGGATGCTGTGATGTACAAAAGACTGCCTATCATAGAGCGATATGTCCTTTGATCAACATCCGGTGAAATATCATCTTTACTAAGCTTGCAACCAACCACCATAGGTGTGCTAACAGGAGAGGAATCCTCCATCGGAATTCGGAAATTTCTTCAACATCTCTTTCAAATATTTTTCTCAAGAGATAAATATTCTTGTAGAACTCTGATTTACTTGTAAACCAAGAAAATATGACAGTTCTCCTATCATGGACATCTCAAATTCTGTTTGCATAGAGTTAGCAAACCACTGGATAGATGATTCATTAGTACAACTGAAAATAATATCATCTACATAAACCAAAACAACTAGTAAATTATCACCTTCAGACTTAATGTAAAGGTTGCTGTCAACATTACCTTTCTTGAACCCTTTGTCTTGTAAAAATTTGTCCAGTCTATAATACCAAGCTTGTGGTGCTTGTTTCAGATTATATAAGGCCTTCTTCAGCTTGCAAACATAATTAGGATTATCTGTCAATGAGAATCCTCCAGGTTGCTCCATATATACTTCTTCCTCTAGATCTCCATTAAGAAATGCTGACTTAACATCCATCTGATAAACTTTAAAGTTCTTATGACATGAATAAGCAAGAAACATTCTGATGGCTTCCAATCTTGCCACTGGTGAAAAATTTTCATCAAAGTCATGACCTTCAACTTGTGCATACCCTTTACAGACCAATCTGGCTTTATTTCTAACAGCTTGTCCTTTTTCATTCATTTTATTCTTGAACACCCATTTGGAACCTATTACATTCTTATCTTCAGGTCTAGGGACAAGCTCCCAAGTATTGTTCTTCTCAATCTGATCAAGCTCTTCATTCATTGCTCTAACCCAATCATCATGCTGGCTGGCTTCATCAAAAGTTTTAGGTTCATTCATATATAAAAAGCAACATGAGATTGTTCTGAGTCTTTAATCAATTTCCTTCTTGTCTAAACTTCTTTATTTATATCTCCAATTATCTGATTTTCAGGATGATTCTTTCTAACAATTCTGAAAGGTGATTTTGCTTCTTTCTGCTGATTTGTGTCAGCCTGAGTATTCATATCTTCATCTGATTCATATTCTTCCCTTTCTGATCCTTGGACCTATTCATCTTCATCTTCAACTATATCTTCTGTGCTTGGTTCAACACTGCTTACATTTATGACCTGGATTTCTTCATCAACTTTTATGTCTATACAATCAACCAGTTTATGCAGTCTCTTATTGTAACATCTATACCCTGTACTATTTTTAGCATAACCTAAGAGGATACCTTCATCAACCCTGTCATCATATTTTCCAATATTTTCATCATTGTTCTTGATATAACATTTACTCCCTAAGACTTTAAAATGCTTGATTGAAGAAGGTCTTCCAAACCATAGTTCATAAGGAGTCTTGTCACTGTGTGGCCTGAGATGAGCTTTGTTAAGGATATGAACAACTGTATGAATTGCTTCTACCCAATATTCCTGAGGTATGTTCCTTTCATTCATCATTGATCTTTCCATTTGTTGTACTGATCTATTCTGCCTCTCAACAACTCCATTTTGCTGTGGAGTCCTTGGAATTGTGTGTTCTCTTTTGATCCCATGTTTATCACAGAACTCTTTGAATTTCCATGAACTAAACTCTCCTCCTCTATCAAACCTTACTGCCTTTAATCTTTTTCCTGTTTGATTCTCAGTCAGAGCCTTAAACACTTTGAATTTTTCAAATGCTTCAGATTTTTCCTTCAAAAAGGCAACCCATGTTAGTCTAGAATAATCATCAATAATCAACATAAAATAATTTTCTTTTCCTATACCTTCTTTCCTTGATGGTCCACATAAATCCATATGTACTAACTGGAGAGGTTTTTCTATTGAAGGAAAGTTTTTAGATTTGAGTTGAGTGCGAGTAAGCTTTCCTATCTGACAAGGTTTACAAACATAGTCGTATGGATTTGATATCTTCGGAAGATATTTTACTGCCCCATTGTTTCTGAGCTTGATTATATGATCAAAATTTAGCTATCCAAGTCTCCTATGCCACAACCAACTTTCATCATACTTGCTTAAGTGACATTCTTCTTTTTCTTCTTTTAACACATAGACATTGTTTTCTGTTCTTATCCCTTTTGCAACTAGCTGTCCTGAATTCACAGATTTTATTCTACAGTCTTTAGAGGTAAAAACGACTTCACATCCTTGGTCACAGACTTGTCTGACACTAAGCAGATTATGTTTCATACCTTCTACAAACAACACATATTGATATTTCCCTTTTCCATTACTCAAACTTACCATTCCTTTACCTTTTATTTTTCCTGGTGCATCATTTCCAGAAGTTACATTCTCTGATTTGCTTTCACTTAGAGTTAGAAACTTACTTTTGTCTCCAGTCATCTGTTTGGAACATCCACTATCAATATACTAGGGATTCTTTTGTCTTAAGTCTGATAACACTAGTCCACACTTTTAATCTTCTTTCTTCTTCCAAACCTTGACATTTTCAGTAGTGGGGATCAAATCTGGCTTGTAATTCCTTAAGTGATAGTGTGCAACTTTATGTCCATAATTATGGCAATTGTAACATTCTAGTTCACTGAATAACAAATCATAATGATTGTTATGCTCATAACTGTTATTGTGTTTCACCTGTGTCCTTCTCCCAGTCATCACATGATTTATAGTCTGTGATTGTTTGTTGCTTGGTTGTCTCAATCTTTGTAGTGGAAGATAATTATTCCTTGAAAAACTTGATTGCTCATATCTAAATCTTAAAGAATAGTTTATAGCTTTGTGACCAAAATTAGAGAAGAAAAAAAAATAACCATAGAAAAAATCTTTGTACCTTGAAAAAATATGTCTTCTTTGAGGAGGTCAATTTCTTTCATGCCGATAATCTCTCTGATCTACAGATTCGGTTTTGGTACTTTTTCTTTCATTCCTTCTTGGTGGCTGATTTTCTTTCTTTGTTTATGCAGAGTGACTGTTGTCAATGTTTGAGGATTTGACAAACTTGACAGGTTATATATTACTTGGATGATCACTACTTGATCCTTCTTCATACCCCAATCCAACTTTCAACTTTGGGTTTCTTTGCTGATTTAGAATGGAGGTTAATCATTCTGAGGCTTTAATACTTGGCAGATTTTGGTGATACAATCCCTTAAACTTCTCCATTTCTTTTCTGGTTTTTACTATCTCTTCTTCTAAGGCTTCACACCTCGCTTTTTTCTCTAACAACTGTTGTTTCAATATGTCTTCTATTTTCTTTGCCTCTTCTAATTCCACTTTCAGCAGGGCAAAGTCTTCATCAGGCTGTTTACTGTCTTTCTCAAACTGTATCAGCAATTGTTTTTGCTTTCTGTTCTTAATTCCGAGTCTGTCAATTTCTTCCAGTGCACTGATCAGTTCTCCTTCCATATCAACCACAGGTTCTTCATCATTATCATCACTGCCTATGATTTTATTATCATAATCCTCTTTGGCCATAAGCATGAAGTCATTTACCTTATCTTCACAGGAAGAGTCACTATCGGTGTCTTCTAAGGAATTGCCATTATTTGCACACAAACTTTTCTTCTTACTATATTTCTTGAATTTTTACTTCTTTTCATCATCAAAGTTCTGTTCCTTTTTCTGATGGGGACACTTAGATGCAAAATGACCTATATTACCACAGTTAAAGCATTTGAAGGGCAACTTGCCTTGATATTTTCCTGATCCTTTCTTTGACCTTCTCACAAATTTTCCCTCAATATCATCTAATTCTGAATCAATATTCTTGTCTGCTTTAAACGATGCTTCTCTAGTAATGGATTTATCTTTGCTAATTCTCATTTCATATGCAGTTAAAGTTCCTAGAAGTTGATCAATGGACAAAGTTTTAAGATCATTTAGTTCTTCTATTGCAGAGACTTTTGGATTAAATTTATCAAGCAGAGATCTTAAAATCTTCTAAACTAAGAGTGATTCTTCAAACTTCTCACCAAGACTCTTCATGGCATTCAAAAGTTCTTCAACTCTTAAAAAATACTTGCTAACTGTTTCATCTTTATTCATATTTATTGTTCAAACTTCAACCTAAATGTTTGAAGTTTGGCATCTTTTACTTTCTCATTTCCTTCATAGCTGCTAATAAGTTTATCCCACATTTCTTTAGCGGTTTGAATATGCATCACCTTTACAAACTCAGCTTCTGTAAGTCCATTCAAGATAGCATTCATTCCCTTAGCATTAAATATAAATTCTAACTTATCATCCTTGGAAGCTAGCACAACAGGCTTTATGTATCCAGTCTCTACTACATCCCAAACATCAACACCTAAGGCCATTAGGTACAAAAAGTATATTTTAATCTCACATCACTCATGACGAAACTCTTTCTACATACCAATATCCACGATCTTAAAGCCATTTTAAACTAATTACTTTATTCATACAAATTAAATTAAGTTAATAAAACGACATGGGGAAAAGGGGTTAATAAAGCGATATAAATAATTAAAAGTTGATTGACAAAAGGCTTCTTTATCATTTCATTCCATTCGATCACATCGAATTTACTTTCTAAGTTTTATCGGTGAATTTTTTTTTTACCTCAAACATTTAAGGGGTTTGTAATGTAACAAGCACATATGAAGGGGTGTCGGGTAGAAGGGTATCTAGTTAATGATTTCGACTTTGCGAAACAAATGCATTCAGTGATGAAATTACGTCTTTTCTATGGAGGGCATAGAGTTTGGGGTTAAGCAACTCACAAATAGGAAAGCTAACGACATTGAAGGTACCAAGTTGAAATCTATAAAATTGAATGGTGTATCCTCATCCCTCACATACACAAGCTCTTCAATTTATTAGTGAAGTAGGGCCTTCCTAAACCCCAGAAGAAAAGCCTCATTGTACCTATTTTTAAAGTGGGGACAAAAACATTCGCTCTAATTATAGGACCATTATGAGTAGCCTATTATTTTGGAAAAGAAGATTATCTTATGACTAGAAATCCATGGAAAAGGAGTTAAAGGCCAAGCCAGGTTTAGGAGATATCATTCAATTGTGGACCACCTTGTTACTCTTAGGATCATTGCGAAGGATTGCATCAATAATAAAACATATCTCCTGTGTTGTTTTGTTGACTTTGAAAAAGATTTTGACATAGTACCCAGGACAAAACTTTGAAATAGGTTGGAAGAGATAAAGGATCCTTTGGAGTTGAGGGATGTTGCGACAAGGTTGTATGAGAACGTTATTGCCAAGTATAGGAACACTAAGGGTTGGATGGAAGAAATTAACTATAATAGCAGAGTCAAAAAAAGTTGTCCATTGTCCCCTACCCTTTTTGACATATACATTGACCAATTAGAAGAGTGTTAGGAAGGATCAGGGTGTGTCGACCCAACTCTCGCTAGTATAGTCATCATTCTTCTTCTTTATGCTAATGATATTGTTCTTATGGCAATGATTCCATCTGATCTTGACAAGCATCTAAGAATCCTCCAATATTTCTACTCCAATATGAGTATGACTGTTAATACAGACAAAACAAAAGTCGTGATAGTTAAATCCAAAAAGACCACCCACAATACTTTCATATATGACAACAACAATTTGGCGAAAGTCCCTTCATACAAGTATTTCGAAATAAATATTCATCACAAGCTCAATTGGAATTACAACATTGAGAAAATGATAAATAGAGGGTGGAAATCTTATTATGGGATTGAAAACAAGTGTAAATTAATCGATCTTTGCATATGGGATAAAAAATAAAACTCCTCTTTGTGACTCTAGTTATTTTATACAGATGTGAGGTTTCAAGATGCAGTATATCTAGAGAGATGAGGAGAAATATGGAGCAGATCCAAAAGAATTTTTTAACCTTCAATCTCAAAATTAAAGGAAATACACCCTATCATATCGTTCTCATAGAAGTGAGACTTTCCCCCATTGAGAGCATGGGTATGACCATATACATAATGTATAAGAACAAGTTAAACAATATGGAAGAAAAGAGGCTTCCTAAAATTTCTTCAAACTCTAGCCAAAACCACCTTTAGCATGAGTGGGGATGGCAGAAGGATTCCCAGTCTTGGTTAAACCATTGGGGAATAAATGAAGAGATCATATTGCAAAATAAGGATAATATTGAAAATACTATTACAACAAAATTAAAATAAAATTTTGATATTATAAGGAAGTGATCAACCCTAATCTGGAAGATTAAAATTATATCTTTGTGATCCAGGTGGATATCGGTGGCCACCCACTTATTCCACTAGCTCAAAACAAAATTTTCCACCTTGGCAATTTTCTACGATTTTTCGGGTCCTAAACTTTCGAGGTCATTTTGAGGCCCTAAACGATGTTTTTTTTACATTGCAGAGCCCAAGCGAGAATCATTTTTTGGGTCCTAAACTTACAGGGTCGTTTTGAATCCCTAAAGGACATTTGTTTTACGTTGCATAGCCCAAGCGATAGACATTGGCTCTCGCTTGATCCCTGTTGGAATTTGTACTTCTCGAATAGACCTTTCCAATGAGCTAGCATGCGTCCCAAATGGAGATCATATGAAAAATTTACACCCTCGGGAAATTGACGTATCTACTACCCCCATCGAGGCCCACAAACCTTTTGATGTTTCATCTCCCATGTAACATCCCTAGCCGCGTAGCTAGGCTATGCTACTTAAAACTAACTAAGCTATGATTTCGACTTCGCGAAACAAATGCATTCAGTGATGGGATGGATGGTCATTGTAATAAATAATGATTAGAAGAAAACAAACTTGAAACAAACGGAGAAATATGGGTTTTAATAGGCCATATACTTATTTGACATATGTAATGTTTTAATTGTGTTTTTTTTAAATGAATAGGTATTTTCCTTGTAAAAGTATTAAGGGTTCATTGTCATTGTAAATTATGAAGAATGGGATAAAAAAATTATTTTTAATATTTCAATGCTAACCACAAACAAAATATTTCAATGTTCACCTTAACTAAAATATTTTTATATCAACTAAAGAAAATAATATGATTTACTTGAAGGACTAGAATTCCTATCTTTAAATTTTTTATGAATTCTCTAACGCCATGGACACCATTCCCAACCATTCTCAACATTCCTACAGAGATGAGGTCTTTTCTATGGAGGGCATAGAGTTTGGGGTTAAGCAACTCACAAATAGGAAAGCTAATGACATTGAAGGTACCAAGTTGAAATCTATAAAATTGAATGGTGTATCCTCATCCCTCACATACACAAGCTCTTCAATTTATTAGTGAAGTAGGGCCTTCCTAAACCCCAGAAGAAAAGCCTCATTGTACCTGTTTTTAAAGTGGGAACAAAAACATTCGCTCTAATTATAGGACCATTATGAGTAGCCTATTATTTTGGAAAAGAAGATTAGCTTATGACTAGAAAGCCATGGAAAAGGAGCTAAAGGCCAAGCCAGGTTTAGGAGATATCATTCAATTGCAGACCACCTTGTTACACTTAGGATCATTGCGAAGGATTGCATCAATAATAAAACATATCTCCTGTGTTGTTTTGTTGACTTTGAAAAAGATTTTGACATAGTACCCACGACAAACCTTTGAAATAGGTTGGAAGAGATAAAGGATCCTTTTGAGTTGAGGGATGTTGCGACAAGGTTGTATGAGAACGTTATTGTCAAGTATAGGAACACTAAGGGTTGGTTGGAAGAAATTAACTACAATATCAGAGTCAAACAAAGTTGTCCCTTGTCCCCTACCCTTTTTGACAAATACATTGACAAATTAGAAGAGTGTTTGGAAGGATCAAGGTGTGTCGACCCAACTCTCGCTAGTATAGTCATCATTCTTCTTCTTTATGCTGATGATATTGTTCTTATGGCAAGGATTCCATATGATCTTGACAAGCATCTAAGAGTCCTCCAATATTTCTACTCTAATATGAGTATGACTGTTAATACAGACAAAACGAAAGTCGTGATAATTAAATCCAAAAAGACCACCCACGATACTTTCATATATGACAACAACAATTTGGAGAAAGTCCCTTCATACAAATATTTCAAAATAAATATTCATCACAAGCTCAATTGGAATTACAACATTGAGAAAATGATAAATAGAGGGTGGAAATCTTATTATGAGATTGAAAACACGTGTAAATTAATCGATCTTTGCATATGGGATAAAAAATAAAACTCCTCTTTGAGACTCTTGTGACTATGGTTATTTTATACGGATGTGAGGTTTCAAGATGCAGTATATCTAGAGAGATGAGGAGAAATATGCAGTAGATCCAAAAGAATTTTATAACCTACAATCTCAAAATTAAAGGAAATACACCCTATCATATCGTCCTCATAGAAGTGAGACTTTCCCCCATTGAGAGCATGGGTATGACCATATACATAATGTATAAGAACAAGTTAAACAATATGGAAGACAAGAGGCTTCCTAAAATTTCTTCAAACTCCAGCCAAAACCACCTTCAACACGAGCGGGGATGGCAGAAGGATTCCCAGTCTTGGTTAAACCATTGGGGATTAAATGAAAAGATCATACTGCAAAATAAGGATAATATTGAAAATACTATTACAACAAAATTTAAGGAGAAATTGCGGTATGATAAAGAGTTAGAGGGAAATTGACGTATCTACTACCCCCATCGAGGCCCACAAACCTTTTGACATTTCATCTCCCATGTAACATCCCTAGCCACCCAACTAGGCTATGCTACTTAAAACTAACTAAGCTATGATATTAAACTGTAACATCCCCAACCTCCTAGGTTGGCCCATGCTACCAAAATCTTAATTGAATTATTAGATACCAATTTGTAACATCCCCATCTTACTGCTGAGCAACACCACTCAAAAAACTAGTCCGTAGATTCTAAATTACAATAATAACCTACGCAGATAAACTTGAGGTAATGCGCAGGACCCCAAGTTGGGTCGCACCACTCCAATGTCCTTCTTCTACAACTATTTATAACAACGGAAGTAACATGACACAACTTCATGCACAAGCATGTTGAGCATGCAAACATTATTGTGTGTGTAACCACTCCAAACACATGGTTACCACAGTGCACACAACCAATCTGGTGCCACATGCAATTTGTTCTCCTTATGCGCACAGACTACTTCCTTGTGCACACAAGCAAATCCAGCCTCTTACGTGCACAAAATATTTTCCTACGTGCGTGGCCATTCTAATCTCACTTTGATTACTTATAACCATTATTACAGGTTAATTAACAAGAATAATTAATAACTAACTTACTCAACATATGCAACTACATATACTGAATAATAACATCACACTTACATGTATAACAACATTATACATAGTAACAACAATTACTTATATGAAACATCATACAAAAATTAAACGTATATCAGGAATAGATAATTAAGCACATAATAAATGAGAAAAACACATAATGGACACTTTTCTCTTATGAAAAGTCACCAACTGCGCACAAAAATCAGACATTCCTCCTAGCCATAGACTCTGTTGCTCATAATATTTCAACAACAAGTCACCCTCGAGCTGCGGCTTAAACTCCACCAGGGAAAAAGGGTTCCTAATGTCAGGCTAAGGTCTGATAAACAGTGGAATTACTCAGTCCAAGGTGCCCAGTGCTGCAAAATAGCCTATAGTCTCTCATTCCCCACATGCTTATCCCACCCGAGGAAGTATTCCCCTTCTCTACTCAATAGTCATTCGATTTCCCCACTTCCCTTCCATGGCTTCAACAATAGGTCGGAAAAGAAATCTCAAAGCCCTGCAACTAATGCCCAACGCATGATGGAACAATTCCCAACAAATATCTCACCTAGAGAGAATGATCACGGGCCTGACTACCCACCTCTTTGACAAATAATATCTCACCTAGAGAGAATGCTCATGGGCTTGAAAAATAGCCTCTTCGATAGTAAATATCTCACCTGGAGAGAATGCACACGGGCCTGACAACCCACCTCTTCGAAAAAAAAACATGTTTTTCCCAAGCATGGGGTTATACAATGATAGTTCATTATTGTTCTTCCAGAGGAGGTTCATCTAGACGATCTAGGAATGAAAAATGAATAAGTAATTCCCCCGGAAGATGAAAAATGAATTATCCCCCTGAAATACACTAAGGCCATCAATATATATTGCATGCATTAAATTGGACACTTGTCACCTTCATAAATAGATTTATCCACTTGGTGACTCATTCCCATCCCTCGGTCACTTAGGATAAATGAATATCCATAAATTACACTTTTTGGAAATATTAATAAAATATTTCCCCTTTTTCCCTTTTTTGCTGGAGTTTAGCCCCCAGTGTCTTTTCGTCTAATCTTTCTGCATGCAATGATGTTATATTATTAATATTCGAGTATGATTACATTTTACAAGGATAGGCGCACTAGCCTATTTGCATCTCGAATCACCAGCCCAATAACTATGTACACATGCCCTCCAGCCTCATATATATATATATATATNATCGATGATCCTCGTGCACTTACTCAGGGGCAGGCAACACCATAGAATGTGTGCATCCTTCCTTTGATGCATCATTCACACACACTTACCCAGGTACGTGCAACATTATGGAATGTGTGCACCCCTTTAATTGGAAAACAATCCTTGCGCACAAAACTAAAACATGGGGCCAATGGCTCACGAGCCTATATGTACATTTACATTTACAATTGGTACCAATGGCTCACCAACCTATATGTACAATTACAAATGAGGTTTGGATTATGGACATTACATTGCCTTCCCCCTTATTTACGCATTGTCCTTAGTGCATTATATACACATGTACATGCAACATTTCAACAGTATTCAAAAAGATGTGGATACTCTACCTGCATAACATCCTCACACTCCCAAGTTGCATTCTCAAGACTGTACTAGTTCCATGGGACCTTTACTAGCTCCATGACTCGATTCCGGAGTTGTTTGATTTTCCAATCCAATATGCAAACCGACCATACTCAAAATTCGCCTTTTGGCTCCACCTGGATCACATTCCAATCAATAATATGATTAACATTAGGTACGTACCTTTTAAGCAATGATAAATGGAAAACATTATGAATACACAAGGATGCAAGAAATGTAAGCATATATGCGATAGCACCAATCCTCTCTAGGATTTCAAATGGCCCACAGTAGTGCGCTGCCAACTTAGAAAAATTTCCCAACTTAAAGGAACCGCGTCTTGCTTTTACTTTCAAGAACACATGGTCACCCACTTTAAACTCTTTGTGGATTCTTCAATTATCTGCACAACATTCCTACCTATCTTGGGAAACCTTTAAATTATGCCTTATCTTCACCATATTCTCTTCCATTTCCTTAAGTAGGTCTGGCCCAACCACTACGCGGTCTGCTGGGTTGTCCCAACTCACTGGTGTGTTGTACTTTTTTACATAAAGTGCCTCAAATGGACTCATCTTTAAATATGTTTGATACCCATTGTTGTTAACAAAATCTACCAAGTGTAGGTAGTCTTCCCATTTTTATGGTTTATCCATCACATACATTCTAAGCATAGCTTCAATCACCCAATTTACCCTCTCTTTTTTCCCATCTGTCTCAAGGTGATATGTTGTGCTAAAGTTCAAATTTGTCCCAAATCCTTTCCAAAAATTCGATGTGAACTTGGAATCTTTGTCATACACAATTGTCTTAGGTACACCATGCAGCTTAGCAATTTATCTCATGTATATATCAACAATGTTGGTTTCCTTGTGCACTGACTTGATTGGAATAAAATGGGCAGCTTTAGTAAGCTTGTCCACCACTACCATAATAGAATCATGTTGCTTAGAAATCCTAAGAAGCTTAGTAATGAAATCCATGGCTATAACTTCCCATTTCCACTCAGGAATGGCCAAAGGTTGTAGCAAACTAGCTGGATATCTGTGCTCAGCCTTGACCTTTTGACATTCAATACATCTAGCAATAAAATCAACAACTTCATTTCCCATGCCTGGCCAAAAGTATTTCTTTTTGATCGCTACTATTGTATTTTGGTAGCCTAGATGTCTTGCATAAGGAACTTTATGTATCTTGGACAATAACATATTTTTCAACTCTTGAACATTTGGCACATAAAATCTGTACCTATACATGAGGATTCCATCCTCTTTTATCTCATAACCTTTCAATTTTTGTTGTGGCATACCTTGTTGTAAATTCGTCTTTATATCCACATAGCGTTGATTTTATTTGGAAACCTCTAAAATTCTATCACCCAAATATGATGTGTACATGCTAATGGTTGTAGCATGAATTTCATGCACCCTCCTGCTAAGTGCGTCAACCACATTTTTCTTTTTTCCTCTGATATGCTTTATATCACAGTCATATTAATTGAGGAATTCTAAACATCTGCTATGTCTAGCATTTAAAATTGGTTGTCCAAACAAATATTTCAAACCACTATGGTATGTTCTTAGCTCAAACCTTTTACCCATGAGATAGTGTTGCCACCACTTCAAGGCATGTACTATGGTTTCCAATTCCAAGTGATGAGTAGCATAGAGCCTTTCATGCTCTTTTACCTTTCTTGATTCGTAGCACACCACATGCCCATTTTGACTAAGGACTCCATCAAGCCCTTCCTTGCATGCATTTGTTCACACAACGAAGTCTTCAACTGGATTAGCAATCCTTAGTGTTGGCGCACTGGTCAACAAACTTTTCAAGTGTTGGAAACTCCTTTCACAATTCATAGTCCACTCAAGTCACACACCTTTCTTTTGCAAGGACATACTTGGGTGTGCATTTTTTGAGAAGCATTCAATAAATATTTTGTAGTAACCTGCAAGTCCCATGAAAGACCTCACCTCTGCAACATTTCTTGGTGTTGGCCATTCTTCAATGGCCTTTATCTTTTCTGGATCCACAATTAATCCTTCCTTGGAAATGATATGACCCAAATAATGAATCTTTCGCTGGTAAAATGAGCACTTGCTCAACTTTGCATACATTTGATGCTCCTTCAATACTTGTAGCACCGTCCTTAAGTATTGCTCGTGCTCTTCTTCAGACTTTGAATAAATAAATATGCCATCCAAAAATACAATGACAAACTTATCCAAGTAATTTCTAAAAACTCAATTCATCAAACACATGAAGACAGCTGGTGCATTTGACAGCCCAAATGGCACCACTATGAACTCGTAATGTCCATACCTCATTTTGAAGGTAGTCTTGCCTATGTATTCTTCTTTAATTCTTACTTGGTGATATCCAGATCTGAGATAAATCTTTGAAAATGTCTATGTACCCCTCAGCTGGTCAAAGAGGTCATCTATCATTGGCAAAGGATATATGTTCTTTATTGTTACTTTGTTCAAATGCCTAAAGTTGATACAAAGCCTCAATGTACCATCCTTCTTCTTCAAAAATAATATTGGAGCACCCCAAGGTGACACACTTGGGCATATATGTAATACACCTAGGTTGAACCCCAATTGTGCATATAAATGTAAATGAACATATAAGCTAGTAAGTCGTGGGTAGTGATTGTAAATGTAAATGTAATTATACATATAAGCTGGTAAGATGATGGTACAAGGTCTTTGGTTTAGTTATGTGTGCATTGAGTTAGTGCGTGGGAATCTCATACCAAATAAGTGTGCACATTTAATAATGTATTGTGAACCTTGTAAGTGTGCAAGGACTGCACACTAAAGGAAGGGTGTGCACCATCCTAAGTTTCACGCACATCGACTTAAGTGCACGATATTGAGGCCAAAGAGCCTTTGTATATATGTTTGTGTTTTGAGGATTGTGAGCCTAGATGCAAAAAGGACAATACACCTATATTATAAATGTAATCACACAGAAATATTAATGAAAACACATCATTGCAACAGACCGACCATGTAAAAACTATGGGGGGCTAAACTACACTAGATAGGGAAATGGGGAAAAAATTTGAGGATAAGGGGCTAAGTTATCAGGGCTTAAACCCAAAGGAATATTATATTGATATTCCTTAAAGTATAAAGTAGGGATATTTATTTTGTCCTAAGTTCTAAGGACGAGGACAAGTGGGGGTCAAGTGGGCCCAAGGTAGTTCTCAACGTGAAAATTGTCAAGGTAGGAACATGCATACATATAGTTTGGACTTAATTCATTTTTCTATCATTCTATCATCATTTTTCCCTCACTCACTCAACTATCATCTATACCTTTTTGTCACTGTCACATGTACCTATACCCTGGTTAGCTTGGGAGCTGGAATAAAGAAGTGGGTTGTCAGGTCCATAGGATATTGAAGAGGCGGGTTGTCAGGCCCATGGGCATTCTCTCTAGGTGAGAGAATTGTTGGGAATTTTTTTCCCAAGGTGTCAAAGTGTAACTATAGGTCTTTAAGACTTCCTGTCCAGCCTATTCCTGAAGCCCTGAAAAGGAAGTGGGACAGTCAAGGGATTGTTGAGAAGAGAAGGGGCACACTTCCTGTGGTGGGATAGGCATGTGGGGAATGAGGGACTGTAGGCTGTTAGTTTGAGTTGGTGCTTGTGACTGAGTTTCTTGTTGTCTGAGATACCTTAGCATGGCTAGTAATCCTTTACCGAGGTGGAGTTTTATCCCTAGCTCGGGGGTGACCCACCACTGAGAGATTATTAGCAGTGTGGTCTAAGGCTGGGAGGAATGTGGAAGGTTTGCAAGTAGTTGGTGTTCTTTTATCAAAGATAAGTGTCAAATGCATATTAATTCGTGTGTTGTGTTAATATTTATTCAATTATTTTCATGGATTTTTCCTGTGTAAGTTGCATGTATATTTCTATTAATATTTTGTATGAATATGTGCATTTGCAAAGTATTTTTATAAATTAAAATGGTATCAGAGTTTTAAATTTTAAGTGGCATATCCTAGTCGGTGGCTGGGGAGGCTACAATGTGGTATTAGAGCCCATTTTTCAACATTGATCCTGGACGGGCCGAGTTAGAATAATGTTGAAGTGGAATTTCGGAGAGAATTAATTTCAGGAGTATGTCTGCAGCTTCTTTGACAAAATTATTGAAGTAAAATTGAGAGAAATCTCAATGGAAATGTGAAGAATCGAGCTCGGAAATTGAAAACAAGTAATTTCAATTTATAATGAGAAAAATTCAGGCCTATAGATGGCCAATATTTTTATATTATAGAGCGACCATGGTATATAGGACAAATTGGGCGAAATTGGAAAAAATCCCCAAGTTCTACAACAAAAATATGGAAAAATCAACTAAGTGTGGAAGAATAATCGTGCACGGGTGTGCACACTAAAATTTGGCGTTGTGCGGTGCAAGGCTGGTGATACATGGAGAAATAATGGTGCATGGGTGTGCGCACTAAAATTTGGCATTGTGTGACGTAGAGTTGATGATGCATGAAAAATAATGGTGCACGGGTGTGCACACTAAAATTGGGCATTGTGTGGTGCAGAGATGGTGATGCATGAAAAATAATGGTGCGCGGGTGTGTGCACTAAAATTTGGCAATGCGTGATGTAGAGATGATGATGCACCAAAAATAATAGTGTGCAGGTGTGCGCACTAAAATTTGGTGCTACGCGGTGCAGAATTGGTGGCACGTGCATAAGGGGGTTCGCGGGCGAGCACACTAAAATTTGGCATTGCACAGTGCAAATCTTGTGGTGCACACATAATATTGGTGCACAAGGAGGTGCATTGAGCATTGACCTAGCTCAGAGAAAATTTGTTGGTGTGCGCACAATGTTGGTATGTAGTGTGTGAATGCTGAATATTTGTGCAGTGTGGAAATAGAATTGTGGGTGTGCATTGTAATGTTAGTGCATAGTGTGTGCATGATAAATATTCATGTCATGTGGAAGTAGAATCGATGGTGCGTAGGGAGTATTAGTGCACAGTGTGAGCACACTTGTAACGTCCCCGACCATCATCCCACTGGCCGGGAAAACGTTACTACTGTGCAGAACAACATCATTCTCATACTTAATTAATACCATGCATTTAAGTCATATTAAACACATTTAACTCAGAGTAAGCACAAGATTACTGCTAACATAAATAATCCCTATCATTAACAATAATTCATATGCACAACAGAATACATGATATATATAAGCATCATAGGCATGTAAAACATAATATTAAGCATAAGCTGATACTCATCTTTGAAACCGTGGTAATTCCACCAACCACGTGAAGACCTTCCATGAACCTCCCAGCCTTAGACTACACTACTCATCACTCTCAGCAGTGGGTCACCCCTGAGCTGGGACTAAGCTCCACCCAAGGCAAGGAATCCTAGTCTAGGATGAGGTTATAGGGAAAACTACATAGAATAATCGAAAGGATTCTTCTTAGGATGCCTTCTTACGCCCACTACTCACGAACTCTCATTCCCCACATACCTATTCCACCCGAGAGTATACACCTTCACAAGCACAGTCCATTAGTGCTTCACCTCCCTCTCTGGGTCTCGACAATAGGCCAGATCAGGAAGTCTTACAGCTCCATAGCTGGTGCTGGACTCTCTCTGGGAGAAAATCACTTCCTAGAAGACTCTCTCACCTGGAGGGAGTTGCTCACATGCCTGATAACCTGCTTCTTCTACCATGGGCCTAACAACCCGCTTCTTTAGCACACCCTTCAACTCAATTCCAACTAGGTGAGGGAAACCGCAACAACATCAAGCACTCAGTTGACACCAGGATGACGACCACAACAGAAAATGGGAATCCACGAGGCTCCACACGAACATACAATGGTCTTCAAGACACACGCAGTCAAGCATTGCACGACCACAACAGTCCACTGGAAACACAGACACGTGTTTCCCAAAACTGGTGACAGACAGATGCTACAGCATAACACGGCTCAACAATTACGGGACATTTAGTTTTCCCCAACTAACAATACAGGACAGACTCACGACTTAGGTTTCAGGTATGTGTGAGGGTGTATAGAGATCCCACGCAGAGACTTAACAGTTCAGGTAAGGATTCCCTAGAACAAACACCAAAACAAAGGTCGATCCTGGACACCCGTGAGTTCAGACGGAGGATGGAGAATGGGAGGTTGAACACAGACTCAACCGTTTTGACAGAGGGTGTATCGACTCCTCCAGAAATCAAAACAGGCCTTTTTCGGTTTTCCCCGAGTTGCGTGAGGGTATTCTTGAAGAGGTCATACGAGATTTCTGGTTCAGATAGTCCATGGTAGAATGGAAGAGGAACCCCCATCACGGCTCAACTCAACAGTTTTAACTGCATGCGTTTGGGTTGACACTTGTCACCCATGAAGCTCATTCCTTCCCATTTGGAAGTCACTCATCCTTCCAAGGAACTTAGGATAAAACATATATTCATATGGCTTTTGGAATAATATTAAATATTATTCCCAAGGACTTAATCCCCTAGGCTCAACACTTAGCCTCTCTTTCCAACCTTCCAGCCCCCAATACCTTACCCACTCTGTGGAAGCTTATTCCCCCATCACTCATTCATCGTGGTCGGTCTGCACGTAGCGGTGTTTATATTTTTATTAATGTTCTGCATGATTACATATACAAAAGTAGGCTCCCGGCCTTAACACTTAGGCTCTCCGGCCTAATAACATATAAGCCCACCGGCTTATATAAACTTGGCTCACCAACCTATAAAACATAATTGCAATTCATAATGCAAGTTTTATACTTCATAGACATGATTTACAACAGGGCTTGGCCTTGGGGACATTACAATCCCCTCCCCTTATTTTTGCACTGTCCTCAGTGCAACTTTACACTACATTTGCAAAATTTTCAAAATTTTCAAAAAGATGCGGGTACTCTGCCCGCATAACATCTTCATGCTCCCATGTCGCGTCCTCAAGACCGTACCAAGTCCACTGGACCTTTACAAGCCCTATAGCTCGATTTCGGAGCTGTTTGTTTTTCCTGTCCAATATGGGCACAGGATGCACTTGCAAGACACCTTCTTGTTCCACCTGAATCACATTCCAATCGATAACATGATTAGCATCTGGTATATATTTCTTAAGCAATGAAACATGAAACACATTATGTACAGTCATGGATGCAGGCAATGCAAGCATATATGCAACTGGCCCAATCCTTTCCAAGATTTCAAATGGCCCACAAAATCTGGCTGCCAACTTAGCACAACTTCCCAGCTTCAGGGAACTCCTGTTAGCTTTCACTTTTAGGAAAACATGATTACCCACTTTGAAATCTCTGTGGATTCTATTCTTATTAGCATAACTTTTCTGCTTGTCCTGGGAAGCTTTCAAATTCTGCTTAATTTTTATCATTTGGTCCTCCATCTCCTTGAGAAACTCTAGCCCAACTACTGCTCTATCAGCTGGATTATCCCAGCTCACTGGAGTATTGCACTTTCTTCCATAAAGTGCTTCAAATGGGCTCATCTTCAATGATGCATGATACCCATTGTTGTAGGCAAATTCTACCAAGTGCAGGTAGTCTTCCCATCTTGATGGTTTGTCCATCACATACATTCTCAGTATGTCTTCTATTACTCTGTTCACCCTCTCTGTCTGTCCATCAGACTCAGGATGATAAGCTGTACTAAAGTTCAGATTCGTTTTGAATCCTTTGAACAATCCTTTCTAGAAATTTGAGGTGAGTTTCAGGTCTTTGTCAGACACAGTCGTTTTAGGAATTTCATGCAATCGTGCCACTTCCTTTAGGAAAATATCAACAACATCTGCTTCCTTGTGAGTAGTTTTCAATGGAATAAAATGAGCATCTTTTGTAAGCTTGTCCACCACTACCATTATCAAATCATGTAGCTTGGCTATTCTGGGCAATCCCGTAATAAAATCCATCGTTACTACTTCCCATTTCCACTCAGAAATGGGTAAAGGTTGCAGCAACCCTACTGGGTGCCTATGCTCACCTTTAACTTTCTGGCACTCCATACATTTGGCGATGTATTCAATGATCTCTCTCTTCATACCCGGACAAAAGTAATGGCTCTTGACCTCTGCTATTGTTTTCTGATACCCAGGGTGCCCTGCATAAGGCACATTATGCATCTCCTACAAAATCATCTGTTTCAAGCACTGGACATTGGGTACAAAAATTATGTTCTTGTACAATAGTATTCCATCTATTTCCAATTTATAATTTTCCATCTTCTCTGGCATCTTACCCTGTTGTAGCTTGGCTACCAATTCTCTGTACTGCAGATCTACATTTGCAGCCTCCATAATTCTTCTTTTAATATCAGTCTGATACATGCTAATGGTTGTAGCATGTAATTCATGCACCCTCCTGCTGAGTGCATCAACCACTTTATTCTCCTTTCCTTTGATATGATTGATATCAAAGTCATACTCACACATAAATTCTAGCCACCTACTTTGTCTAGCGTTTAAGGTTGGCTGATCAAACAAATATTTTAGACCGTTGTGGTCTGTTCTTAATTCAAATCTCCTTCCCATGAGGTAATGTCTCCATTTCCTTAGAGCGTGAACGATTGTTGCCAACTCCAAATCGTGAGTGGCATAATTCTTTTCGTTCTCTTTCAGCTTCCTGGACTCATAACATATTACAAATCCATTTTAACTGAGAACTCCTCCCAACCCTTCTTTACACGCATCTGTGCACACCACAAAATCCACATTTGGATCTGCAATCCTCAATATTGGAGCACTGGTTAACAACTGCTTCAATCGCTGGAAAATTTTCTCACACTCTTCAGTCCACTGAAACCTTTTCTCCTTCCTTTGCAAGGAAGTGATAGGGTGAGCTATCTTTGAGAACCCTACGATAAACCTTCTGTAATAGCCGCCTAGACCCATAAAAGATCTAACTTCTGCCACATTCCTTGGCACTGACCATTATCTGATGGCCTCAACCTTCTCAGGGTCCACGATGATCCATTCTTTTGAAATAATTTGTCCCAAGTAATGGATCTACCTTTGATAAAATGATCATTTGCTCAACTTGGCATACAATTGGTGTTCTCTCAACACTTGCATCACCATTCTTAGGTGTTGTTCATGCTCTTCCTCTGACTTGGAATACACCAAAATGTCATCTAGGAAGACTATGAAAAACTTGTCTAGATAGTCCCTGAATACACCATTCATCAAGCACATAAAAACAATAGGTGCATTCGACAACCCAAACGGTACCATTGTGAACTCATAATGACCATACCTTGTTCTAAAGGCTCTCTTGCTGATGTATTCATCCTTTATTCTTACCTAGTGATATCCCGATCTGAGATCTATCTTCGAAAATATTTTCGCACCTTTCAACTGATCGAAAAGATCGTCGATCCTTGACAAAGGATACTTGTTCTTGACAGTTACTTTCTTCAACTGTCTGAAATCAATGCACAACCTCAACATCCCATCCTTCTTCTTCACGAACAGGACCAGGGAACTCCAAGGTGACATGCTTGGGTGAATGTACCCCTTCTTTAGAAGTTATTCAAGCTGCAATTGCAACTCTTTCAGCTCTGGTGTACTCATTCTATAAGGAGCTTTCGACACTGGAGCTACTCCAGGCATCAAATTTATAGAGAAATTGATATCTCTCTTCGGACGTAGTCTGGGTACCTCCTGAAATACGTCTTCAAACTCTGTTAGTACCACATGGTCTCCAATCTTTGAGACTTCATCTCTGGATGCTTCCTCCACACGGGCTGTAAATAATTGACGGTCTTTTCTGTAGCACTTCTTTAGTTGCATTGCTGAGATTTCTCTAACAGCCACATCTTTGGGAATTCCTTGGACTGTTTTCCGATTCCCCTCCTCATCTAGGCATGTAAATTCCTTGTTACAATAGTCTAGGAGGGCATGGTGCTGGCCCAACCAATCCATCCCACTTAAACAGTCATAAGAGCCTAAAGGTAGAATATTCAATTCAACCTTCGTGCTCAATCCCTTCATGTCCACCGGACAGGACTTAACCAACTCAATGACTTTCCTCTTGGTCCCTGTGGCCAACTGCACTAACCAAGACTTTTCATGTTTGCTTCTTGATAAATGCAAACTTTCCACCACTCTTGGGTCTATATAACTATGGCTAGCCCCTGAATCAATTAAAATAATAAATGGTTGGTTGTTAATCATACCTTCCACTTCAATCATGTGTGACTGAAATTCAGCTTGCTTGTTGTCCAGGGCCACATAGATCCTTGGCATTCTACTACCCATTTTCTCCACTGTTTCAGCTTGTTGAATATTATGGACAGCTCTTTCTTTTCCATTTTTATGAGGACAATCTCTGTACTTGTGGTTCTCTTTATAGCCCCAACACTGAATGGGTGTCTGTCTCAGCCTTTGTTCTTCCACTTCAGCCATTCTCGGCTCTCTAAATGATGGATGTCCTTGAGGACTATTGCCAAAAAAGGGTGGTTTATTTCCCTTCTGCCTCTGTTCTTTCTTAAACTTCTTCTGGTCAACCCAAGCCTTCCGAAAGGTAGGCTTTTTTCTTTGCTGTTCATATAAGCATTTCGCTCTTCTTATTGTTTCAGTTCAATCCCTTCATGTCCACCGGACAGGACTTAACCAACTCAGTGACTTTCCTCTTGGTCCCTGTAGCCAACTGCACTAACCAAGACTTTTCATGTTTGCTTCTTGATAAATGCAAACTTTCCACCACTCTTGGGTCTATATAACTATGGCTAGCCCCTGAATCAATTAAAATAATAAATGGTTGGTTGTTAATCATACCTTCCACTTCAATCATGTGTGACTGAAATTCAGCTTGCTTGTTGTCCAGGGCCACATAGATCCTTGGCATTCTACTACCCATTTTCTCCACTGTTTCAGCTTGTTGAATATTATGGACAGCTCTTTCTTTTCCATTTTTATGAGGACAATCTCTGTACTTGTGGTTCTCTTTATAGCCCCAACACTGAATGGGTGTCTGTCTCAGCCTTTGTTCTTCCACTTCAGCCATTCTCGGCTCTCTAAATGATGGATGTCCTTGAGGACTATTGCCAAAAAAGGGTGGTTTATTTCCCTTCTGCCTCTGTTCTTTCTTAAACTTCTTCTGGTCAACCCAAGCCTTCCGAAAGGTAGGCTTTTTTCTTTGCTGTTCATATAAGCATTTCGCTCTTCTTATTGTTTCAGTTCAATCCCTTCATGTCCACCGGACAGGACTTAACCAACTCAGTGACTTTCCTCTTGGTCCCTGTAGCCAACTGCACTAACCAAGACTTTTCATGTTTGCTTCTTGATAAATGCAAACTTTCCACCACTCTTGGGTCTATATAACTATGGCTAGCCCCTGAATCAATTAAAATAATAAATGGTTGGTTGTTAATCATACCTTCCACTTCAATCATGTGTGACTGAAATTCAGCTTGCTTGTTGTCCAGGGCCACATAGATCCTTGGCATTCTACTACCCATTTTCTCCACTGTTTCAGCTTGTTGAATATTATGGACAGCTCTTTCTTTTCCATTTTTATGAGGACAATCTCTGTACTTGTGGTTCTCTTTATAGCCCCAACACTGAATGGGTGTCTGTCTCAGCCTTTGTTCTTCCACTTCAGCCATTCTCGGCTCTCTAAATGATGGATGTCCTTGAGGACTATTGCCAAAAAAGGGTGGTTTATTTCCCTTCTGCCTCTGTTCTTTCTTAAACTTCTTCTGGTCAACCCAAGCCTTCCGAAAGGTAAGCTTTTTTCTTTGCTGTTCATATAAGCATTTCGCTCTTCTTATTGTTTCTTCCATAGTCTTAGGATCATCATACTGAATCTTGCCACCAATGGGAGGTGGCAATCCACTTAGATACCTATGAATCTTGACAGCCTCATCTTTGATGAATGGAACATACTTCAGTAATTCCAAAAACCTTCGTTTGTATTCATCAATGGTCATGCTGCCCAGCTTGAGTTCGAAGAACTCCTTCATCTTTCTGTCATAGTATCTTTTAGTAAGGTATTTCCTCTTGGAATACCTCTTGAATTCCTTCCATGTGATATCTTTCTCTCTAACGTGTTGCACTTGCACAAGATAATCCCACCACATGGATGCTTTTCCTTTTAGTTGATACATCACAATTCTTCCTTCTGCATGAGAGGAATAATTCTGCAGTTGGAAATATTTCCTCATGCCAAGCAACCATGTTTCGACATCTTCCTCCTTTTTATGTTCTCCATCAAACGTAGGAGGCTTAATCTTATTCATCTCCCCTTTCAATTCATCCACTCCATATCTTTGGTGCTTTCTGGTAGGAGATGGGCTTGAACTACTGTGTGCTTCCCTACTAGAATGCTTTGGGGAGTAACGACGATGTCTTCTGACACTCCTTGATCTTCTTTTCCTCTCAGGGGTCCTGCGACTCTCTGTCTTTCTTGAGTCACTCTCCTTTTCCAATTTCATTTATATTCTTTCCAGACTCTTCAACATCCTTAAGTTGAATTGACCCTACCTATCCCTGACTTTCATGAGCTTTCAGCTATCAGCTCGGCGAGCTTGGGCATCTTTTTGCAATATTTCAATGATTTTCATCATATGTCCTTCCTTATCCAATTCTCTTCCGTTCCCATTGGGGTTCGATCCTTCGACTCCCAAGTTGACATCCCTTCCTTCTCTTTCATTCTCTGAATTGGAGGCAATCAAGATCTCTTCCATTTCTATACTCAGTGTCGATTCACGACTACCCTGACACTCATTGAACTCTGCACACACAACATCCAGTCAACCAAATTTTGTCAGGCCTTAAACCCTTAATAAAACTACAACATTCATAAACCAACGCGAATAAGAAAACATTTTGATTCCATGAATTTTCTGAGCTCTATTTGGCTCTGCAATTTCCGGTGATAGCCCTCATTTTCTTATTCCCCAACCCATGTGTCCACAAGCCATGATCAAATGCTAAACTGCTAGGTGCTACAAGTCTCTCCAAATGAAACTTCAGGTTTCGGGATTTCAGGGCTTCGGGGTTTCGGGTTTTGAGGCTTCGGGGTTTTGGGTTTTGGGGTTTTTGGTCCTGGAGGTTCTCTCACTCGCTTCCCTCTCCAACTCCTGATGTCCAAAAATTCGATTTCCTTACCCTCCGGGCCCACAACACAGATGTCGCCCACCAAGGTAGTGACACATGGTTTCCTTAAGAAGGTCCACCTCACTCCCAGCAATGTCAGGGGGCCCCACTACCTTCACTTTTCATTTCGGAGTTTCGGGCATCAGAAGTTCGTGAATCTACACATCTCGAACTTCCGTTTGCCAAAATTATGAAATTATGGTCTATTCATCTACTTGATCCAACGGTCAAGTTCCTCTCCTATGATCTACGGTGTAAATCATTTCAGGATTTTGGGGTTTTGGTTTTCAGTAACCGGGAGTTCACAATGCAGCGACTCAAAATCTCTTATTGCTTCAATCCCCGAATTCTGATACATAAGTTCTTGTACAAGATCCAATGATCCTTGATGATTTGGATCTAACGGTCTAGATCTTTTTAGAGTTTCGTGAACTGGAAGTTCACGATGCAACGACTCCAAATCTTCAGTTGTGATCCAATCGTGAATTCGCGTTTTGTGAATTCTCACGAACTCACCCTTAGACCATTTCAAGTCACGAGTCAGCAAAAGGTTGATCACTCTCCACGCGTCCTTTCCGATGGACAGTCCTGACGAATTATGGATTTCGCATATCGCGATTTCCACACTCCTGTGCAACTCCAAAGGGTTTTAAACCTTGTGCATGTTCTCCATATTTGACAGTCGTGAGGGTTCTCCTTTCCTCCCAAACAGATTCTATGGATCCAACACTTCTGGTGTGGATTTCTCTCTCTCCCTGTGGCCATATACCACACCGGTTGCAGTTTTTATAATACCACTACACCTCCTGAGCTTTGTAACATGGTCAAGTAACCCATTGACACTCAGAAACATTATGAGGTCTGAAATTAGTCCTCCAGACACAATTTCCTTCTCAAAATCTTGGTCCAAAGACCACTTATCTGGCCCATCCAGGCTCAGTGTTGAAACTAGGCTCTGATACCAAACTCTAATGTCCTTGGCCATCATCCCACTGGCCGGGAAAATGTTACTACTATGCAGAACAACATCATTCTCATACTTAATTAATAACATGCATTGAAGTCATATTAAACACATTTAACTCAGAGTAAGCACAAGATTACTGCTAACATAAATAATTCCTCTCATTAACAATAATTCATATGCACAACATAATACATGATATATATAAGCATCACAGCCATGTAAAATATAATATTAAGCATAAGCTTATACTCATCTTTGAAACCGCGGTAATTCCACCAACCACGTGCAGACCTTCCACAAACCTCCGAGCCTTAGACCACGCTACTCATCACTCTCTCTAGTGGGTCACCCCCAAGCTGGGACTAAGCTCCACCCAAGGCAAGGAATCCTAGTCTAGGCTGAAGTTACAGGGAAAACTGCACAGAATAACCAGTAGGATTCTTCCTAGGATGCCTTCTTACGCCCACTACTCATGGACTCTCATTCCCCACATGCTTATTCCTCCCGGGAGTATACACCTTCACAAGCACAGTCCATCAGTGCTTCACCTCCCTCTCTGGGTCTCGGCAACAGGCCGAATCAGGAAGTCTTAGAGCTCCGTAGCTGGTGCTGGACTCTCTCTCGAAGAAAACCACTTCCCAGCAGACTCTCTCACCTAGAGGGAGTTTCTCATAGGCCTGACAACCCGCTTCTTCTACCATGGGCCTGAAAACCTGCTTCTTTAGCACACCCTTCGATTCAATTCCAACTGGGTGAGGGAAACCGCAACAACATCAAGCACTCAGTTGACACCAGGATGACGACCACAATAGAAAACGGGCATCCACGAGGCCCCACACGAACATACAATGGTCTGAAATCCACACGTAGTCAATCACTGCGCAACCACAACAGTCCACTGGAAACACAGACACGGTCTTCCCAAAACTGGTGACAAACAGATGCTACAACATAACACGACTCAACAATTATGGGACATTCGGTTTTCCCCAACTAACAATATAGGATAGATGCACGACTCAGGTTTCGGGGATGTGTGAGGGTGTACAGAGATCCCACGCAGAGACTTAATGGTTCAGGTAAGGATTCCCTAGAACAAACACCAAAACAGAGGTCGATCCTGGACACTCGCAAGTTCAGACGGAGGATGGAGAATGGGAGTGTCGAACACAGACTCGATGGTTTTGACAGATGGTGTATCGACTCCTCCATAAATCAACATAGGCCTTTTTTGATTTTCCCCGAGTTGCGTGAGGGTATTCTTGTATATTTCATACGGGATTTCCGGTTCAGACAGTCCATAGTAGAATGGAGGAGGAACCCCCATCACGACTCAACTCAACAGTTTTAACTGCATGTGCTTGGGTTGACACTTGTCACCCATGAAGCTCATTCCTTCCCATTTGGAAGTCACTCGTCCTTCGAAGGAACTTAGGATAAAACATATATTTCATATGGCTTTTGGAATAATATTAAAATATTATTCCCAAGGACTTAAGCCCCTAGGCTCAGCACTTAGCCTCTCTTTCCAACCTTCCAGCCCCCAATCCCTTACCCACTCTATGGAAGCTTAGTCCCCCATCACTCATTCGTCGTGGTCAATCTGCACGCAGTGATGTTTATATTTTTATTAATGTTCTGCATGATTACATATACAAAAGTAGGCTCTCGGCCTTAACACTTAGGCTCTCCGGCCTAATAACATATAAGCCCACCAGCTTATATAAACTTGGATCACCAGCCTATAAAACATAATTACAATTCATAATGAAAGCTTTATACTTCATAGACATAATTTACAACAGGGCTCAACCTTGGTGACATTACAACACTGATCCTTGGCATTGTGTGGTGCAGAGATTGCAATGCGCACAAAATATAGGTATGTGACACAAAAGTTGTGCGCACTAGATATTGGCACGCAACAGAAAAGTTGTGCACACTGGATATAGGTGCACGGTGGATGCACTACATTTTTGCGTTGCATGTGTAGAACTTGTGCATGCTAAATATGGGTGTATATTTTAGAACTAGTGTGCACAAAATCAATTTGGTGGTCTAGAATAGTAGAAAACTAGTGATTTTTTGCTACGTTTTTTATTGTTTGAAGGTCATCTTTTTGCAGGGAATTTTTGAGGCCCTAAACAATGTTTTTAGATACTCAAAAACCAAGAGAAAATCTCAAATGAAATAACTTGGGGAGATTTTTCTAGCAATGTAAACCATTCGTCAAAGGAAATGTTTATGAAAAAGTTACAAGCCAACCAAGGAGGGGTAAATTTTAGGACCTCGTTAACTTCTGAGGACAATAGCTTTCTACTCAGGAATCAGATTGAGGCACAGGAATAGTCTATGGAAATATATTGATCCATATAAGACAACCAAAGAGTTAAAACATAAATCTGGGCACATAAAATCCACAAGAGAGCATAGAAAGCACCTGTATCATTCAAGGCCAAAAATATTAATTGGGATGAAATTTTAGTAGGTTGTATCTAGCAACTTGGAGCTCAGATGGGGGTGAAAATTGGCCAGAATGTCCATAATATGTTTATGCAGAAACACAATTTGGATATTACCAAAAATCTAACGGATTAGATGAGAAAATGCATATTTATAGCTCAGATTTGCACCTAGTTGAAGTGTGAACAAAAGGAATTAATGGGCAATTTTCAAATGACCATAACTTTAT
Organism: Picea mariana; assembly: GCA_032191745.1. Classification (NCBI taxonomy): domain Eukaryota; kingdom Viridiplantae; phylum Streptophyta; class Pinopsida; order Pinales; family Pinaceae; genus Picea; species Picea mariana. The sequence goes on from JASDQU010100121.1 coordinate 106,544, forward strand.
GCTGAAGAATCAGAATTGAGCAAGGGAGAAGTAATTGGAAAGGTATTGAATGGAGGAATCCATACATCCACCCATAAAATTGATTTGGGCAGTTAATTTCAAAAGAAATCAGAAGAAATAATTATGATGCATTATTAGAACAGAATTGTACATAATTTCAAGAATTTGTTAAATTATTTAGCCTAACAAATTTTGTTGGCTGCACATTTTGCAGAGTTAACAACATTTAGATCATAAAAGAATCAACATAGAGTTTAGAATCATGGAATATGCACAGGGATATTATATCCCCAAAGATGAGATAATAGGGATGTATGTCAATATGGGTAATGAAGATACAAATTCAAATGGACATGGAGAAGGTAAGGAAGAAAGAATGAACTTGGTAGAGGCCATGAAAAGTTTGCAAAAGGACATATAGAGTTATAAAGATGATAATGAGAGGATTATGAAATCCAAGGAGAAGCAAGAGGGATTTAACATCAAGTTAATGCAGATCTTGGACATAATAGAGAAGAAGATGGATAATGAGATGGAGTCAAGCAGGTTAGGGAGTCACAGGTCTCATGATGAGAGGAGAAGAACAAGAAGTGTTGGCAAGAATCACCATCACTCTGCAAGGAATTAAACTAGGAGAGAACATAGTAGTTCAAGTCCATCCTTGGTCTAGAAACATAAGAAGAGATAAGGGGTGGATGAGCTACAGGGAGAAATGAAAAAAACTAATCCTCCTACATTTGATGGTGAGCACAAGAAGGATGAGGATTCATAGACATGGTTTCTATGCATGAGGAATTATTTTCAATTTCATAATTACTCTTCATATACATAAGGTAGAACTTCTATTTACCAGCTCAAAGGAAAAGCATCAATGTGATGGGACCAATTTGTGTAGGTGCAACACATTGATGAGAAGAAGGTTACTTTGAGGGAATTCAAAAGGTATTTTCAAAAGAAATACTTGACCAAGAATTACTATGATAAGAAAATGAAAGAGTTATTTCAACTCAAGCTTGGGAGTATGACGATAGATGAGTATGAAAGGAGGTTTTCAGAACTATTGAAATATGTCCCTTTCATCAAGGATGAGAAAGTTTAAGAGGTATTTGAGTGGGATGTTGTCATTTATTAGTGATAAGATATAGTATGATGATCGCAAGACACTAGAGGAAACTATAAGAAGGGATAAATTCCTTTCTTATCAATATAAAGGAAGACCAACTTTCCAAAAATCTTGGGAAGACGAGAAGAAAAGAAAGATGGAACAAAGGAAGAAGGGGACTAAGCCACCATTCTTCATAAATAATTCTCAGGGACAGTCAGCTTCTAAAGAACCTATAATGAATGAGACATTGGGGAAAATACCAAGGTAACCACCTATTCAATGTTGGGGTTGTGTGGGAGATCATATGTACAGAGATTGTCCTCGCAGTGGTGAAAAAGTGAGGATTGTTCACCATGTACAACAAGTTGATACAGTGGAGTACATGGGCACAAATGTACCCAAGATCTATGCAACCATGGATAACAAGCAAGATGAGTTTTAGTAACATATGATTGAAGTGGAAGGTAAGATTAATAACCAACTCATTTCTATTTTAATTGATTCAAGAGCTAGTCATAGTTATCTAGATCCTAATATAGTGGAAATATTTGAATTGCCAAGAAGCAAGCTTGGAAAACCTTGGTTGGTACAACTAGCTATAGGAGATAAAATAAAAATTAATGAGATGGTTAAGGCATGTCCAATGGACATGAATGGACTGAGCACCAAGGAAGATTTGAACATCATACCTTTATGTTCCTATGAATTCCTAATTGGTATAGATTGGATGGAACAACATCATGCTATCCTAGACTTTTATAATAAGGTATTTACCTACTTGGATGAGGAAGGGAACTTGAGGACAATTCAGGGAATTCCTAGGGTAGTAACCATCAGAGAAGTTTCATCCTTGCAATTGAAGAAAAGTTACAACAAAGGGTGTCAAATATTTGTATCACATATGGAAGAGAAACCTAAAGATAAGGTGCCAAATATTAAATATTATGCAGTCCTAAAAGAGTTTTAAGATGCATTTAAAGAAATACTATGATTTCCACCTAAGAGAGATATTGATTTCGCCATCAATCCGATGCTTGGAGAATCTCCAGTATCTAAGACCCCTTACAAGATGAGTACACCATAATTGAATGAATTGCAAATGCAACTGGAAGAGCTTCTAAAGAAGGGGTACATATGCTCTAGTGTGTAAACTTGGGGTACCCCTCTATTATTTGTGAAGAAAAAAGGATAGAATGTTAATATTTTGCATTGACTTCAGGCAGTTGAACAAGGCAATTGTGAAGAAAAAGTACCCTTTTCCAAGGATAGATGACCTCTTTGATCAGCTAAAAGATGCAAAAATATTCTCCAATTTTGATCTGTAGTCATGATATCATCAGGTAAGAATTAAAGAAGAAGACATCAACAAGACTACCTTCAGAACAAGGTATGGCCATTATGAGTTCACAGTGGTGCCATTTGGGTTATGAAATGCACTAGTTGTCTTCATGTGTTTAATGAATGGTATTTTTAGGGATTACTTAGATAAGTTTGTCATTGTTTTCCTGGATGACATTATTATATATTCTAAGTATGAATAAGAGCATGAGAAACACTTGAGGATGGTATTACAAGTATTGAGGGAGCATTAGTTGTATGCCAAATTGAGAAAGTGCTCATTCTACCAGAAGAAAATTCATTATTTGGGCCATATCATTTCAGAGGAAGGTATAATAGTGGATCTAGAAAAGATAAGGGCCATTGAAGGATGAAAAACACCAAGGAATGTCTCGGAGGTGAGATCATTCATGGGCCTTGTAGGTTACTATAGGATATTTATCGAAGGATTCTCAAAGATTGCACACCTAATCACTTCCTTGCAGAAGAAGGGTGTGACGTTTCAGTGGACATTGGATTGTGAAAGGAGTTTCCAACACTTGAAGCATTTATTGGCGAGTGCTCCAATATTAAGGATCATTGATCCAAATGAAGACTTCATTGTATGCACTGATACATGTAAAGAGGGAATTGGGGGAGTTCTTAGTCATAATGGACATGTGGTATGTTATGAATCAAGGGAAATAAAGGAGCATGACAAGCTCTATTTTACTCATGATTTGGAATTGGTAGCCATAGTGAATGCCTTGAATATGTGGAGGCACTACCTCATGGGAAAAATATTTGAATTGAAGACATACCATAGTGGTCTGAAATATTTATTTGGATAACCAACTCTAAATGCCAGGAAAAGAAGTTGATTAGAATTCCTTAGTTAGTATGACTTTGATATCAAGAATATGAAGGGTAAAGAGAATAAAGTGGCTAATGCACTCAGTAGCAGAGTGCATGAGATGCATGCTACAACCATTAGCATGTACAAATCAAATTTGAAAGACAAAATTTTAGAGGCTACATAATCAGACCTATGGTATATGGAAATAAAGACCAAATTACAACAAGATGATTTCCAACAAAAAATTGAAGAATATAAGCTAGAAAATGATGAAATTCTCATGTACAGGGAAATAATTTATGTGCCAAATTCTCAGGAATTGAAAATTTTGATATTGAGAGAAATGCATAATGTGCCTTATGTTGGGCATCTAGGTTACCAAAAAACTATTGTAGTTGTCAAGAGCCAATATTATTGGTCAGGCATGTAGAAATAAGTTGTTGATTTTATTGCCATGTGTTTGGAATGCCAAAAGGTCAAGGCTGAGCATAGACACACAACTGGTTCGCTACATACATTGCCCATTCCTGAGTGGAAATGGGAAGTTGTAACAATGGATTTCATCACTAAACTACCCAGAAAAAACAAGGAGCATGATTCTCTCATGGTAGTGGTGGATAAGCTTACCAAAGTTGCCCATTTTATTCCAGTAAAGCTCACTCACAAAGTAGCTAACATAGATGATATTTATATGATAGCAATTTATCAACTACATGGAATACCCAAGACAATTGTGTCTGACAAGGATCCAAAATTTACATCAAATTTTTGGAAAGGATTATTCAAGGGATTTGAAACAAATCTTAATTTTAGCACAACTTATCATCCAGAGTTGGATGGGAAAACAAAAAGGGTGAATTGGGCGATATAAGACATGATAAGGATGTATGTGATGGATAAACCATCCAAATGGGAGGATTATTTTCATTTGGTGGAGTTTTCTTACAACAATGGGTACCAAGGCTCTTTATAGATTAGCTCATTTGAGACACTTTATGGTAGAAATTGAAGCACACCAGTGAGCTGGGACAACCCAATAGACAGAGCAGTGGTTGGGTTAGAACTACTCAAGGAAATGGAAGACCAGATGATGAAAATAAAACATAATTTAAAACCTGCCCAAGATAGGTAGAAAAGTTATGCTGATAAAGGAAGAACTCACAGAGAGTTCAAAGTGGGTGACCATGTGTTCCTAAAAGTAAAGGCCAAGAAAATTTCTCTGAAGTTGGGAAATTGTTCAAAGTTGGAACCTCATTATTGTAGGACATTTGAAATCCTGGAGAGGATTAGGCCTGTAGCTTACATGCTTGCCTTACCTGCATCAATGTGTATTCATAATGTATTCCAAGTATCATTTCTTAAAAAGTATGCACTTGATGCCAATCATGTCATTGATTGGAATGTGATTTAGATGGAGCAAGAAGGTGATTTTCAAGTGCATCCAGTGTGCATATTGGACCAAAAGATCAAACAGCTCTAGAATCGAGCCATAGGGCTAGTAAAGGTCCAATGGACGCAGTACAGTCCTGAAGATGCAACTTGGGAACATGAGGATGCTATGCGTGAAAAATACATGCATATTTTTTAATACTTTTGAAGTTTTTATTGTATATGTGTATATATTGCACTGAAGACAATGCATAAATAAAGGGGAGGGTAATGTAATACCCCTAGGCCAAACCCCAATTGTACATATAAATGTAAATGAACATATAGGCTAGTGAGCCGTGGGTACTGATTTTAAATGTAAATGTAATTATACATATAAGCTGGTGAATTAATGGTACAAGGCCTTTGGTTCAGTTATGCGCGCATTCAGTTAGTGTGCAGACCCCATACCATGCACACATTTAATAATGTATCACACAACTATGTAAGTGTGGGAGGATTGTGCACTAAAGGAAGGGTGCACACCATCCTGAGTTCCACATACACCAACTTAAGTGTGCAATCTTGAGTCTAGAGAGACTTTGTATATATGTTTGTGTTTTGAGGTTGGTGAGCCTGGATGCAAAAAGGACAGTACACCTGTATTGTAATGTTAATCAAACAGAAATATTAATCAAAACAAATCACTACAACTGACCAACCATGTAAAAGAGTACGTGGGGATAAAATCCACTAGATAGGGAAAGGGGGGGAAATGTTGAGGATAAGGGGCTAAGCTATGGGGGATTAAACCAAAAGGAATATTATATTAATATTCCTTAAATTATAAAGTAGGGATATTTATTTTGTCTCAAGTATAAAGTATTGGGACAAGTAGGAGTCAAGTGAGCCCAAGGTAGTTCTTAACATGAAAAGTATCAAGTTGGGAACATGCATAAATATAGTTTGGACTTAGATCATTTTCCTATCATTCTATCATCATTTTTCCCTCACTCACTCAATTGTCATCCGTACCCTATTGTTATTGTCACCTATAGCTATACCCTGGTTAGCTTGGGAGATGGATTGAAGAAGCGGGTTGTCAAGCCCGTAGGATATTGAAGAGGTGGGTTATCAGGCCCATGATAATTCTCTCTAGGTGAGAGAATAGCTGAGAATTGTTTTCCCAAGGTGCCAAACTATAGCTACATGGCTCTGAGACTTCTTGTTTGACCTGTTGCTCAAGCCTCGAAAAGGAAGTGGGGTAGTTGAGGGACTGTTGAGAAGAGAAGGGGCACACTTTCTGGGGTGGGACAGGCATGTGGGGAATGAGGGACTATAGGCTATTAGTTTGAGTTGGCACCTATGACCGAGTTTCCTGATGTTTGAGATACCTTAGCCTGGATATTAATCCTTTACCCAAGTGGAGTTTTAGCTCCAACTTGGGGGTGACCCATTGCTAAGAGTTTATTAGCAGTGTGGTCTAAGGCTAGGAGGATCATGGAAGGTTTTCACGCAGTTGGTTTTCTTTTATGAAATACAAGTGTCAAATGTGTGTTAATCATGTGCTTGGTTAATATTTATGCAATTATTTTCATCGGTTTTTCCTGTGTAAGTTGCATGTATATTTCTGATAATATTTTGTATGAATATGTGCATTTGCAAAGTATTTTTATAAATTAAAATGGTATTAGATTTCAAAAATTTAAGTGGCATAGCCCAGTCAGTGGTTGGGGATGCTACAATATATACGCCTTCTTCATAATCTCTTCAAGTTGCACCTGTAATTCCTTCAACTCTGGCATACTCATCCTATAAGGAGTCTTGGATACAGGAACTACTCCAATCATCAGATTTATAGAAAAATCAATATCTCTTTTCAGAGGCAACCCTGACATCTCCTTAAAGACATCTTCAAATTATTTCAGTATTGCGCAATATTCAATACTTGGCACTTTATCCTTAGGTGTATCCTCCATGTGTGCTACAAATACTTGACATTCTTTCCTGTAGCTTTTCTTCAATTGCAAGGCTTAAACTTCTCTGATAGTTACAACTCTTGGAATGCCTTGAATTGTTCTTAAGTTTCCTTACTCATCCAAGAAAGTAAAATCCTTGTTGTAACAATCTAGAAAAACATGATGTTGGTCCAACCAATCCATACCAATGAGGAAATCATATGATCCCAAAGGTGTGATATTTAAATCAACTTTGTGCACATTCCATTCATTTCCATTGGACATGCCTTGGCCATCTCATTAATCTTTCTTTTTGCGCTTGTATCTAGTTACACCAACCAACATTTTCCAAGCTTGTTTCTCGACAATTGGAATATTTCCACCATCTTAGGATCGAGATATCTATGACTAGCTCCTGAATCAATTAAAATAGCAATGGGTTGGTTTTTGATCTTACCTTCCACTTCAATCACGTGCAAATGAAACTCAACATGATTGGTATCCAGTACTGTGTAGATCCTTGGTACATTTTTTCCCATGTCTTCAATTATCACATCTTGGTGCACACTATGTGCATTTCTCACTTTCTCACCTCTTTGAGGGGAATCTCTATACATATGATCTCCGCCACAACCCAAACATTGAATAGGTTGTTTCCTTGGTATTTTCTCCACTGTCTCAGTCATTATGGGCTCCTTGGGAGTTGGTTTTCCTTGCGCAGTATTCCTAAAAAAGAGTGGTCTAGTTCCCTTCTTTCTTTGTTCCATCATGTTTTTCTTCTTGTCTTCCCAAGCATTTTGGAAAGTTAGTCTTCCATTTTGTTGATCATAAAAAAATTCAACATGCCTTATGGTTTCCTCCAATGTCTTGGGGTCAACATATTTTATCTTGTCACTAATAAATGAGGGAATCCCACTTAGGTACCTTTGAATTTTAACTTGCTCATCCTTGATGAATGCGACATATTTCAACAGTTCCAAGAATCATTTTTCATACTCATCTATTGTCATACTTCCAAGCTTGAGTTCAAAGAAATCCATTTTCTTGTCATAATATCTCTTGGTTAAGTATTTCTTTTGAAAATACCTTTTAAACTCCCTCCAAGTAACCTTATTCTCATCAATGTGTTGCACTTGCACGAACTGATCCCACCACATTTATGCTTTTCCTTTAAGTTGATAGATGGAAATTATCCTTTCTTCCTACATAGAGTAACTATACAGCTAGAAGTACTTCCTCATACCCATCAATCAGGCCTTTTCATATTCACCCTTCTTATGCTCACCATCGAAGGTAGGAGGCTTGATATTATTCATTTCTCCCTATAACTCATACACCCCAGAGCTCCTCTTATGCTTCCTGATAGGAGATGGACTTGAGCTACTATGCACTTTCCTAAATGAATGCTCTAGTGAGTGCTAATGTTTCTTATCAACACTTTGTGTTTCTCTTCTTTCACCATGAGACTCGTGTCTCCTTGATTTTCTTGAATCGTTATCCTTATCTATATTCTTCTCAATTCTATCCAATCTTTGCATCAACTTGATTTTGAAGCAATCTTGTTGCTCCTTGTCTTTCACAAATCTCTCATTATCAACTTTATAGATTTGGACATCTTTTTGCAATCCCTTTACTGTTTCTACCAACTTTATTTTCTCTTCCTTGGATTTTGTACCATCAACAACCAAACCGACATACAAATCCCTGAATTCATCATTGTGGATGTAAGTTCTCTGTGCCTCTTCCATGCTTTTTGACTTTCTACGTTGATTCTATCATGTTCTAATCGTTGTTAATTCTGTAAAATGTGTCGGTAATAAAATTTGTTAGACGAATTCATGCAACAACTTCATGAAACTATGCACCATTATTTCATAATCCTTTTGTTATGAATTCTTGGATAATTTTAATATCCCAAATTCTAGTGTGCACAGTTGTGCATCAATATTTTGTGTGCATCACAAATCTGCACCATGCACCTGTATTTTTATGTTCATAATAAACTTTGCACTGTGTGGCACCAATACTTAGCGTGCACTAAAATTTCATGTTGATCTCTGGCCCATGCAAGTCCAGTGTTGAACCAATGGCTCTGATACCAAACTGTAACATCCCTAGCTTCCCATCCAATCTATGCTTCTAAAATCTAACTAAGCTATGATACCAAACTGTAATGTCTCGAGCCTCCCAGGCTAGGCCATGGTATGAAAATATAAACTAAATTCTTAGATACCAATTTGTAACATCCCTAGCTTACTGCTGAGCAATGCCACTCTAAAAACTAGTGCTCAGATTCTACATTACAACAATAACCTACACAAATACACTTGAGGTAACGTGCACTACCCCAAGCTGGGTCGCACCACTCCAATGTCCTTCTTCTAACACTATTTATAACAATGAAAGTAACATGACACAACTGCATGCATAAGCATGTTGAGCAAGCAAACATTACTGCACATGTAACCACTCCGAACATAGGGTTACCACAACATACACAACCAATCTGGTTCCATGCACCATTTTGTTCTCCTTGTGCACATAGACTGCTTCCTTGAGTGCACAAGTGAATATAGCCTCTCACGCACACATAATATTGTTGGAAATGTTTAACAGGTAGCATATGCTTGTCATTGATGGAAAGTACAGCAATGAAGATGGCATGAGTACAGAAAGAATGTAACAGACGGGCACCAGAAGTATTTTGGGAAGACGCTACAGAGCAACCTCGATACGATCAAAAGAGATAGTGCAGAGGATGTTTGGTATGTTTTACATGCAGTGTATGCTTGTCATTGATGGAAAGTACAACAACGATGATGGCTTGAGTACTGCAACGATGATCAACAGTGCAATGATATTCAGGAAGACCAACAACACAACAATTTTCTAAACGCAACAATCCTCAGTCGTCAAATCGAGGATTGATCTAAACTGTTGATCAGGCATGATGAAGTCCCATAAAGTTTGTGCAGCATTTCTGATCATTGGATCCCATCCAAAATTCCCGACAGAATGAGGTCTGTCAGATCTGAATATAGACAAGAAGAGCGCGCTGAAGAGGAGGATAGATCTCAGGCGTTAGATCTGAGTGCAGGGTCCGACCACCGTTGGATCGAGGAGAACCTGCATGATCTTTAAAGTGCAAGGAGTAGAGGGCTCACAAAATCCCGAAAGCAGGAGGACCATCCATCTCAGGGGGTATGTGGACCGTTGATCCGACTCCCTGTCAGAGTTTCGGGGATCGAGAGTTGGAGATGACAAGTAATATCATCCACAGAAATCCCAATTTCGCGATATGCAAAATCGTGACGTAATCTGAGACGTCAAATCAAGATCGCATTTGGATTGTCGATCCGAATCACGTCAGCAAACCACGTTAGCTAGGAACAGGTGGCACAACCAGGTAATGACAAGTGTCAAACTAATTCAACATGCCAAGAACATGTAAGTCACAAATCAGGGTGACACATGGCAATTATTTAACACATCTGACGTCAGCAGACTTACACCATGTTGGAGTTTCGAGGATCGTGTGTTGGAGATGTCAAAGAAACAATGCAACAAGAATGTCAATTTCACGATATGAGAAATTGTGATTCAATCACAGCCGTTGAATTAAGCTCAGATCTGGACCGTTGATCTAACTGCAGGTCAGAGTTTCGGGGATCGAGAGTTGGAGATGTCAAAGTTTATTAACATCAGGAATCCTGATATCGCGATATGCGAAATCGTGATTTAATCGCAGCCGTTGAATAGAGATTAGATCTGGACCATTGATCAAACTCCATATCAGAGGTTCGCAAATCACGACATAGAGAGGCAAATAACCCAATGCAACAAGAATGTCGAAATCACAAAATCGCGATTCAATCGTAGCCGTTGAATCAAGATCAGATCTGGACCATGGAATCACAGGACATGTGGCAAGTGATCGAAATTTCACTGACTTGGGGTCAACGGAGCATAGTGTCGAAAATCACAAAACGAGAAATTGCGAAATTTCTTTTTGCATAGGCGTTTGGTTATGACCATAGTCATATTCGGGAAGGAGCAAGTGCAGAAAAGTTCTGTATCAGAATTTCGTAGATCGGGATTTGTAAGTGACAAGAACATTGAACATCAGGAGTGTCGAAATTGCGATATGCGAAATCGCGGAATGATCTGAACCGTCAGATCAAGTGTTGATCAGAGGGTTACTGTTCTCTCTCACAGTTAACTCCTTAGTTACGAATCTGTTAGCAAAATGGACTCATGATTGCAAATCAGTTAGCGTTTCAGTTGGCGTTTCAGTTGCTCGGATAATTGTCATTCTTTTGCCTAAGGAAATGGGAAGTGGAACTGTCGTGGGTGTGTGTATCAAAGAAAATGAGACAGACTGTGTAGGCGTGGTTGTTCTGGATGAAAATGAATGAAACTAAAGAAGATCAGAGGGCTAACATTGCACGACACAGTGAAACTGCTAGAAACCATTGATGGTTTCTACCAGAGGATGCGAAGAGACTTATGTGTGATTTCTAGAGGAGCAGAAGAGTTACATGGAATCTACCAGTGAAATGAAGATGATTCATGGAGGAAATTGACAGTTGGATGAGGGTTAGAGCTCATAACTAAAATAGAAAGGATGAGCTCGACTGTAACAGAGAAGATGAAGAGTCTCAACTGCCAGAGAGAAAAAGGAATCTCGGCATAACACCCAGTGATGCTGAACACGTGGGAAAACCGCTAGAGAAGTGTTGGCAGCCAATTCAATTTTTTCAATTGCCCTAAAAGCTTCCTACACCTATGACTTCTGAATTTCAAATTACCGTCGCCTTTTGCAAATAGACGATGTTTTTCATTTTATGCGACTCTTGCAAATAGATTTAGATTTAGTTTTCACGACTGAAAGTGTGAGAACTCCTCCATCGTTATTTGAACTGTCATAGTCTTTTACTGATATTCTGAAAGGCACTTCACCATTGGTTTATCATGTGGCTGAAATGATTTTTCGAACTATGTCCATTCGCCTATTCTTGCTTTGATTGCGCAACTTGACTTTTATTTAATTGACAAGGCATTGAGCATGTTAATTCATGAATTATACTTGATTATATAGGGGTCATGATTGATTTTGATTTTTATATGATGTGATCCTTACTATCAAAAGCTCTTGGCTTATCGATTTTATGAAACCTCTTGTCACAATGTTTTATAAACTTTGATTACATATTATGCGACAAGCGCATGGGTAACATATGAGTCTGATTTCATATTGAATGGCAATGTTTGATTATACATATGGCACGTTGGTTAAACATTTGAATTTTTGATTTAAGGTTGGTTTGATTATACACATGGCACACTAATATAATTTATGGTTTTGGTTTTACATTGATTAATGGAACATCGATATAATTATCCACCGTTTAATCCTTGGGTTGGCCGATTAATATGGTTTGAGTGATGTCATAATTGATTAAACAGTGTTGTACTGTGCCATTACTATGCTGCATGGTGGTGGTAATCCCACCACCCTCGCACGCGCAAATTAATTTGCCTCCCCTTTGAGCGCTCATAACTGTTAACCCCAAACGACTTTGCTCCTGTGTTGATTGTGTTCAATCCAAACCCTACCATGAGCCTGCACCATGGCTCCAGTCGTAAGGGCTGAACCCAATGGTTGCCAGGCATTGTTGATGTTTGATGGTGCTTACAGTGACCTTGAGGAATTCGGATGGCTCCCGTTCATACAAAAGTTTGATGGCTATAACCCTCGCGTGGCTCGGCAATTCGCGTTAACCTTTGATGGCTACCGAGCCAAGGTTGGGGATGTGCAATTAGAAATTGATGAGCAATTTCTCAGTTTAGCTACTGGTCTACCTGCTGTCAGACAGAGATGGTCAAAAAATTGTAAAGTGGAAGATGTCCCATGGACATTGCTCTTCCAGTCACGAAGAGTGAGCTCCTGTGACAAAGGTTTTCCCGCGAATATGCTAAAGCAACGATGGCACGACTTGCTGATGGTAACCAAGCAATTCATCACTTGCGAGGGCCGGTATGGTTTCATTTTCTTGTACCACCTTCGGCTACTTATGGTTTTCATGGGATATGAGCTTAATATGCCTTACTACTTGCATAGGAGTCTGTTTAAAATGTCTAAAAGGTACAAACAAAACCAGGCCGATAACAACCTATTTCATTTTGGGTTAATTAAAATGCTTGTGGTTTGTAAGTTGGGGTTACACCGAGACTGTTGGGATGATTTTCTTAAACACAATAATTTTGATGATTTAAGCCCACCATAGGTTGAAAAACCTGTGGTGAGCGAGAGTAAGTCTGTCCCCCCTGTGCCTTATAGTGCTCTGTTACCTAAACCCCTACCTGAACCACCTATTGACCTACCCGGTTTAACAGATGTGGAAATTGTTAAACCCGTGGCTAAAATTCCTACGACCAAACCTACTGTGAATTCTAAAGGTAAGAAAAATTCCCGGTTAATCTCTCGCATGGCAAGAAACAAACCAAGACTTCCTGTCAACCCTGACCCTATCATGGTGAGTGAAAATTCTGACTCAGAGATTGAACGCTACCTGGCAAGTGAGTATCCCTATTCAAAAGGTCTGTGTGATAAACCCGCATATGATTTTGTGAAGAACCTACCACCTTGTTTTCAAAATGATCCTAATTATCCCGGCATCAAAATGCCTTGTGAAACTCCTGGTGACTCGTCGAAACCCTCTCCTGCTCTAGCCGAACTAGTTGCTCCACCATGCGATCAGTGTGGCTCATGGTTATAAAGGTATTACCTCGATGTGCCAATGCTATAGTCCAAAATTCATGCTCTGGAGGATCAAGTAGCAAAGCTCACTAGTCAAAAAGTGAAGATGCCATCTACAGATAAGAAACAACGAACAACTGGTTCGATTTTGTTTAAGAACGTGGAGTCGGCAACAACATTCGTCAATTCAAAATTGGCGTAGCTCGAACAACCTCGTTGGTATGATTATCACCTGCTTATATGACAAATTCATAAACTCTGTTTACACCGTGGATTTGCTTTGTCACATAAGCATGCATTATTGTATCTAATTTGTTTTGATAAATCTAATTTCGTTATTGTTTTAAATTTCGATTGGATTTGGATTTGATTCGATTGATTGAGGGATTAGATTTGATTGTTTTAATTTAGCTTCAATTGAATTCTCTGTGCTTATTGAAGTTGTTAATATATTTTCTAAACACAGGCTGTTTCTGGTATTCCAATTTTGAACACAGTCAATGGTTCGATTTGAATTGGTTATATTCTATACGATATGATTGGCATAACTGTTATAATGTTATATTCCATGTCTTTTTGACCAATTCGAATACCATTCTGTTAATGCATAACCAAATTGCAACTGTTCGATTCACATCGTTTGACCGTGTTATCAGCCCGATCCATATTTCAACAAACATATTGTTTAAAGTTAATTTGGGAACGGAAGTGATTATGCCCAGGATTACGACTTGTTTCTATTTTTAACTCAGTTACGATTTGCTTTGATTGTTACCCAGTTATGGTTATCACTGCTGTTGGTGGTTATGATCACTATTTTTGGTCCTATCCGTCGACTGTGTAACACCCAACGATCGAAATATATGGTGAAGTTTGTTGATGCTGTTTCATTGTGACTATAATCGTAACAGCCTTTCTATATTGGTATTTGATTAAAACAATCTGAATCGTATGCACATTGTTACAGCCCGTTGACGGGCGAAATTGTCCGTCCATCAATTGAGAGAGTGGAACCGGTCCGGGGTTGTCTAAATAACCCAAGCCATTTGGAATGGACCACCCTGACGAGTTTAACGGCTCCGTTGGTCGCTCTAAGGTCTCCTAAGAAAACCAAAGAGAAAACTGATCTGAACTAACTAATCTAACTAAGCTAATAAAAAAATTAAACTATCTAAAACAAACTAAAGAAACTAAACTAATTAAAACTAATAAAACAAACTAAACTAACTAACTAATATACTAATCTAATTAAAACAAATTACTAAATTAAATTAAAACTAAATCTAACTATTCTAACTTTTATATACAATCGACTAACTAATATTATAATGATTCAAATCAACTATCTAATTATCAGTTATAATATTTCTTATTCACAAATGTACACTATAAACAAACCTACAGATTTAATTAAAACCTGCAAAACTCATGTATTTTCTGCCCTAACACAGCCAAGAATCTCTTTTTGATTTTTTATATTTTATGAATAAGAAGTAAAACTACTGAAATTAAACGATCTAATATAAATCTATCTAGACTTATATCTAAATTAAACTACTTAATGAAAACAGTGAGCAGAAAACTAATTGACCTGGAAACGCTCCAAGTCTGCCCTGTGTATGGTAACTTCTAAGCTGGTCGGAAGAGGGAAACTCACACCGGTTAGTCCGTAAGCTTCTCGTAAACAATCGGCTATGCTGTTCCTTGAAGTGTTTTACAGGACAAACAAGACATAAAAGAAAATCATAACAATCTTATGATTATAAATTCCTGCAATAAGGGAAACCTGTTATGCAAAAAACTTATATATAACAATTCAATTTATGAAGAAGATAAAACTATCATTCACAAACTGAATTAACAATTGTTATGTATTTTATCTATTTGGAAGAGACAAGCTATGGATAACAGTGACCAAAATTATATCATTTGCACATGATTTAGATAGCTAAAGTAGTCATAAACCATAAACAAATTGATATACACAACATAAAACAAAATATTGATATATTGAGAAGCTAAAGCTATGACAAAACACCAAATTCTGCTTCAGTCTGTATTATAACTCCATATCCTTGTTCTCCCACGAATGAGGATGAACATTATTACAAAAATCATAAGTATATATAAGTCTCTCTACAAGGTAAAACTTCCTTGTGGATAATATCAAATTGTTTTACATAATCTGGGAGATATCCCAAAATTACCTAAACTAAGAAAATAAAATGCAAGTAAAATATTTAAAACATCCCCTAACTGCTCATCATATCTACTGCCAATTTGAATTTACCTGCAATAGAACACAAATATCAAATTAGAAAGATATTTTATTAAGAAAACAATAAAAAAATTGATTCTACAGACTTAGCTACAGAATCATCTGATTCTGTAGCTAGTCAAAAATAGAATACAGGACCAGATAGCAATCAAATGAAATCAAATCCAATCATCTTTTAATAATCATTAAAAAATGAATTACTAGTGATTCAATTAAAATTATCATTCAAA
>JASDQU010100121.1:142384-171740 GCA_032191745.1 Picea mariana
ACGAAATTGCTCAGTCCAAGGTTCCCACTACTGCAAACAATTCTACAGTCTCTCATTCCCCACATGCATGTCCCACACTAAGAAGTGTGCCCCTTCTCTAATCAACAATCCTTTTTCTTCCCCAATTCCATTCTAGGGCTTCAACAACAGGCCGAACATGAAGTCTTAGAGCCCTACAACTAATTACCAGCACACAAAGGAACAACTCACAACAAATATCTCACCTGGAGATAATGCCCACGATCTCGACAACCCACCTCTTCGACAACGAAACCCATTTTTCCCAAGAATAGGGTTATACAAATATAATACATTCTTGTTCTTCTGGAGGAGAATCTATCTGAACAATCTAGGAATGAAAATTGAATGATGAATTCCACCAAAAGATGAAAAATGAATTATCCCCCCGAAAAATATCAAGGCCAACAATATATTGCCTGCATTAAACTACACACTTGTTATCTTCATAAATAGATTTAGCCACTTGGTGACTTTTTCCTATCCCTCAGGAAATTAGGATAAATAAATATCCATGAATTATACTTTTCGAAAATATTAATAAAATATTCCCCCATTTTCCCTTTTTTAGTGGAGTTTATCCCCCCATCTCTTTTCCTCTAATCTATATGTGTGCAATGATGTTATATTATTAATATTTTAGTGTCACACACTAAAAAAAAAAAAAACTCTGTCATCCTCGTGCACTTACTTTGGTGCGTGTAACACCATGGAATGTGCACACCCTTCCTTTGATGCATCATCCATGCACACTTACCCAAGTACGTGCAACACTATGGAATGTGTGCACCCCTTTCTTTGGAAAACAATCCTCACACACTATTCATGTGTGTGCAAAACCAAAACTTGGTGCCAACGACCCACCAGCCTATATGTACATTTACATTTACAATTGGTACCAATGGCTCACCAAACTATATGTACAATTACAAATGAGGTTCAAATTAGGGACATTACATCCTAGGGTTAGGATTTTGGATGTTTAGAGTTTTCTCATTAATACTTTATGTTAAAAAGGCCTTTTGAGCCTCATTGTAAACACATACTCTTGCAAATGAACATAGCCATCACATCTCTTCTCAGAGATAAGTTGTCACCATTCTAGTGAGTTCATCTCACTATGTATTTTCTTTTATAGTCTCTGCATATTTCATTCTTTAATAGAAATTGTGAATTATTGTAGCTCTTTGTTTCTTGCAATAGTTCTATGTATTCCCTTGTTATATCTCTGCTTTCATTTCATTCTCAGAAAAATCTAGATTAGTTGTATCATAGTAGTATGTTATTTATTTGTTTCTATGTGCATTTCCCCAACAAGGTCGGGGTATAAGGTGTTGGGACTTGAACTACATGAGCCTCTAAAAGACTATCCTCCTGACCGCGACGACCTCCTATGGAAGAAGAAAAGAGAGATGAGGTAGCAGGATATTGTAATGTCCCTTTCCAAATAATTACTCTAGGAGATTGACAAATAGCCTAAGTGATTCCCGTAGGCTATAGTCAGTGGAAGAAAAGGGAATTAATTAATTATTTATTCTCATCGGAGCGAGAAATCAATCTTTTTAAAAGTGACATTGAGTAATTAAGTGAAAAAGGTGTTTTAAGTGACTTTGAGCTTATAAAGTTACTTTAATTTATTAAAAGGGTGAAAGGGTCAGCAAAAGGGTGAACGAATAAATAAAAATGGAATGAGGGCACCCTCTCTCATTGTTCACTATTATTTTCTAAAAACGAATTTGAGGATCTCTTGTGGATTTTGGATCTTAGGATGAAAACCCTAGAGAAGAAGATTGGTTTCGATAATGAGACCATCCACCCTAGTTGGTCGTAGAGAGAATATCAATGAGATATTTTCATTGTGTTTCATTGTGATGGAGTTTGTTATTTTGGCAGTGGAGTTTCTTGTTTGTAGATGATTTTTTATTGTGAGGGGACCAAGTTGTCTTGAGGAGGTTGAGTTCTCATTGTGGATGACCGAACTGCCTTGTGGCTGCTTATTTTCTTAATAGGATTGAATTACCTTGTTGTTGGGTCGAATATTTTCATTGGGGGGCGATTTATTCATTATTGGTGGGTGATTTCATTTGTTGGGGCAGCGATCTGGTAGTTGGAATGAGTTCCCTTACGTTGGGGATGAGTTACATCTCTTGTGGGATGCGTAGCTTGGTGTAGGAATATTTCTTTGTTGGCTAAGTCGAGATACACTTAGCTTGGGTCGTTTTCTCTTCAGAAGGATCCCATTATCCATTCAGAGGTCGAGTTGTGAGTGTGCGGGAGATTTCTCAAATGTGGGAGGTTGAAATACCTCTTGTGGGTCGAGTCCATTTTTATTATGGTCGTTTTTCTTTGGTTGGGTGAGTTACTACAGAACTGGGCCAAGTTGAGGTTGTGGAGGATTGGATGCTATTACAGCTACATCAGATACTTGTTTATTCCATCCTTTGTGTCATCCAATTCTGCTATTGTTCAGGACATTTTTGTGAGTTTCCTCTTCATGTGCTAGTCCAGTTTTGAAGTTTAAATAAGATAATAAAATGGCTATATTACTTGTTGTTTATTGAATCATTTTTTGTATACTTTCTTGCTACTATATTTTTCTTTTGTCAAGTGTTTGGAAACATTGAAAATTGTTTGTCAAAACTCCTAAGACAACAAATGCAAAAAATCATATCCAAACAATCATCACAAAACATAATAACAACAATAAACTGAGTTGTCCAACTATGAAATAGAACATACAACCTAAGTTTTTTATGAAAGTAATCACCCTGAAATACACATATATTGCTACAACAGTAAGGAAAATTGTGATAGCAATAGGTAGGGACATTATAGTGGTATCAGAGCCACAATCATGCAATCCTGTGAGTGCATGATTATTTCATGAGGTAGGGAGACAGATAATATATCACTTATATAAGGTCAAAAAACTTATTTCACTCAGGTTCAGAAGAAGAGGAAAATCCAGAAGAAGAGGAAGAGAGAGACATGGGGGACACAAATGAGATACTTGAGGACAGTTCCATGCATATCCTAAATGATTTAGCTAGGGGGAAATAACAACTGGTACAACTCATGACACTTACTTACCAACACCCAATCAAATCAAATTCATGGGGGCATAAATGGTGCAGGGGGTTCCAATGGGAACAATGGGAATCATGCAGAAGGAAACAACAGTAATATTTTCATACAAAATAACATTAGGACCACCAATACAGTGACTCCTAGACTACTTTTTCCTCAGTTCTTGGAGCAGAGAATAAGAATTCAAGAGCAACGAGGACAAGGTGAAGATTTTAGTGATTACTAGAGGGAGTATCAAGCTCTTGGTGAGGATTTTCAAGAAGCCATGTCACTACAGGACTACTATACTATCAAGTACATGAATAGACCCCAAGATTTCAATAGGGGTCAACAGAACATTGATATCATGTAAAAGGTTGGAAAGTTATCAATTCCTTCCTTTTATGGTTCCAACAAGTGCATAGCTAGAGCATGGGTATGGAATTTGGACACATACTTCCAACTCAACACTATCACGGAGGAAGAAACAATTAAATTTTCTACTTTTCATTTAGATGGAGAGGCCCATGAGTGGTGGTACCATAGATCGGTCACTTTGGGACATGCTAACATTACCTTTTATCTAGACTTCATACTGAATTTGATGGAGAGGTTTGAAAAAATAGACCTAGAGTTACATTTCAGAGAGTTGGCATAGCTCAAATAGGTTGGGACACCATATTCCTATATTACAAAGTTCTAGAGGCTTGTAGTTACGGTGATAGATATATCTGAGTAGAGGTTAGTTATGTTGTTCACAGAAGGATTATCTGAGCCACTGCATGGTTGGGTGAAATCCTTCAAACCCGAGACTCTACAGGATTCCATCATCGGGACATAGGAGGTGAAGGATGCGGTCCCAAAGAAAAAAAAAATTTCTCCAAACCTTTCATTCCCCACAATTTTTTTTTATAAGAAACCCTTCAGAAGGAGTGGACTGGAAAGGAGAAGTTGGATGACCCGACTCATAATATGTTGAGAAGAAAGAATCTTTTCTTTAGTTGTAAAGACCCTTGGGAACCTTGACATTGGTGTATGGGAAAGGGTAAGTAACACTATATAGAGGTACTTTCATACAATGATGAAGAGGAGGAGGCAGGGTAGGCTCAAGACAATGAGCATGATAGTCCAGTTGATGAGCAACCACAAGAGGAGGAAAAGAGTGGGAATATCGCCACTTTATCAAGTATCCCTAGATTTCACACCTTCAGGGTCCATGGGGTGGTATAGGGGCAACGTGTCACAGTACCGATTGATGGTGGGGCAACCTAAAACTTCATTGACTCAACATTGGTGGCTAAGTGTAATATTCCCCTGTAGAGCCCCAGTTGTAATTATGAATTGTAAACATATTTGATAGGCTGGTGAGCCGAGTTATAAATAGCTAGGAGGCTTATGTGGTGATTAGGCTAGAGAGCCTAGGATGTTGAGGCCACGAGCCTATTTTGTATATGTAATTATGAAAAATCATTAATAAAAATATAAACACCGCTGCATGTAGACCGACCATGATGAATGAGTGATGGGGGACTAAGCTTCCATAGAGTGGGTAAGGGATTGGGGGCTAGAAGGTTGGAAAGAGAGGCTAAGTGTTGAGCCTGGGGGCTTAAGTCGGGAATAATATTTTAATATTATTCCAAAAGCCATGTGAATTCTATGTTTTGTCCTAAGTTCTTGGGGAGGAACGCATGCTGATGGAATGCATGCAGCTTCATGGGCGACATGTGTCAACCCAGGCGCATGCAATTTAACCCAGGAAATGAGCCGTGTTGGGGGTTTGCTTCCCATTTTCTGTGGACAGTTGTGTCAGAGTGGGTTCGTTGGGCATTCCTCCATCCATCACCTGAGTCAGGGAGTCCATTCTCCATCCTTTGTTTGAACTCGTGGGTGTCCATGATTGACCTCTATTTCCGTGTTTGTTCTAGGGAATCCTTACCTGAACCGTTAAGTCTCTGTGTGGGATCTTTGTACACCCTCATGCATCCCCGAAACCTGAGCCGTGAGTCTATCCTATATTTTTGGTTGGGGAAAAACTGAATGTCTCGTAATTGTTGAGCCTTGTTATGCTGTAACATCTGTCTGTCACCAGTTTTGGGAAGCCCATGTCTGTGTTTCTAGTGGACTGTTGTGGTTGTACAATGCTTCACTGCATGTGGCTTGCAGACCATTGTATGTTCGTGTGGAGCCTCGTGGTTGCCCGACTATGTTGGAAATCGAGTTGAAGGAAACAGGTTGTCTGGACTGTGTGTAACACTCTCTTCAGGTGAGGGAGGTGGTTGCAGTTGAAGAGGAAGTCTGTCAGGCCTACAAGCAACTCCCTCTAGGTGAGAGAGTTTGTTGGGAAGTGGTTTTCTCCCAGAGGGAGAGTCCAGCACCAGCTATGGATCTCTAATACTTCCTGATCCGGCCTGTTGTCGAGAGCTAGAGAGGGAGGTGAAGCACTGATGGACTATTCTTGTGAGGGTGTATACTCCCGGGCAGAACAGGCATGTGGGAAATGAGAGTCCGTGAGTAGTGGGCATAAAAAGGCATCCTGGGAAGAATCCTTCCAGTTATTCTGTGCAGTTTTCCTTGTAACCTCAGCCTAGACTAGGATTCCTTGCCTTGGGTGGAGGTTAGTCCCAGCTCGGGGGTGACCCACTGTTGAGAGTGACGAGTAGTGTGGTCTAAGGCTGGGAGGTTTGTGGAAGGCCTGCACGTGGTTGGTGGAATTACCGCGGTTTCAAAGATAAGTATCAGCTTATGCTTAATATTATGTTTTGCATGCTTGTGATGCTTATATGTATCATGCATTTTGTTGTGCATATGAATTATTTTTAATGATAGACATTATTTATGTTAGCAGTAATCTTGTGCTTACTCTAAGTTAAATGTGTGTAATATGACTTAAATGCATGTTATTAATTAAGTATGAGAATGATGTTATTCCACACAGTGGGATGATGGTCGGGGACGTTACAGTATGGCATCATAGCCTAGTTTCAACGCTGAGCCTGGATGGGCTGGATAAGTGGTCTTTGGACAGAGGTTTTGAGAAGAAATTGTGTCTGGAGGACTAATTTCAAACCTCATAATGTTTTTGAGTGTCAACGGACTACTTGACCATGTTATAAATCTTAGGAGGTGTAGTGGTATTATAAAACTGTAGCCGGTGTGGTATATGCCCACAGGGAGAGAGAGAACTCCACGCCAGAAGTGTTGGAGCCATAGAATCTGTTCGGGAGGAAAAGAGAACCCTCACAACTGTCAAATCTGGAGAATGTGTACAATGTTTAAAACCCTTTGGATTTGCACAGGAGTGTGGAAATCACGATACGTGAAATCTTGAATTCGTCAAGACTGTCCATCGAAAAGGACGCATGGAGAGCGATCAGCCTTTTGCTGACTCATGACTTGAAATGGTCTAAGGGTGATTTCGTGAGAATTCATGAAATCTGAATTCACGATTGGATCACAATCGTAGCGGATTTTTACCGAAAGGATCTGGGCCATCAAATCTAGCACGAAGGACCGATAGCCATCGGATCTGGGAGAAGGTGTGAGGGGTTTAATCCCTGGGAAGCCACATAGAAGGATAGAATGGACGACAAAAAATTCGAGGGAGAAGTGTCGAGTTGTCGTGAGCCATCAGATCTAGAAAATGTGCATGAGGTTTAAACCTTGTAACAGTAGAAGGAAGAGGACTCGTCAAGTCCCAAAAGCATCAGGGTCATCCATTTTGGAGGACAGGTTGCAGAGATCTGGATCATTTCGCGAATTCAAGGTTCGTGAGTTTGGAGGGCAGACCAAATTCTTGGTTTCGCGAAGTCCCGAGTCGTGAGGAGCAGGGAAGGAGATCCAGACCGTTGGATCCAAGGCACGGGAGAACCGTTGGATCATAACCTCTATGTGGTATCGCATATCAGGGGTTCGTGGTTGAAAGGATTTCTTTTCAACTGCAGAAGTTGTGAAGTGCTGAGCACCGAGGGATCGTGCGAACATGTGTCACATCCGTTAGGTGGGGACCACGTGGTTGACAGGTGGCACAAACATAGAGTGCACAGAAAAGGTGGAAGTAGGCAACAGGTGGCGTACACGCGTCACCTTGGAAGGGGTCAACCCATCGTTGAATTATCGTGCTTCAGAGTTTCGCAAAGGAGGAGCACGAGGGCTCAACACTCCAACTCGCAAAGTCGCGAGTTATGTGTAGGGATAGTGTTTAGCCTAGCCTACGGTTATATGTAGCAGGCGCTAGTGAGGAAGGAGCTATTAACTAAAAGTATAGAGCCAAGCATAGCTCGAAAAATTCACAAAATTGAAACATTTTCTTAAATTAGATTGTTTATGAATGATGAAGGAATTGTCAAGAAACGAAGGCCTGACAAATTCTAGTCGTTTGCGCATTGTATTGTAGAAGGTTGATGAGTGCCAGAACTGATTTGAATTGGCACAAAGTGCAAAGAAATGGAAGAGACACATAATGCTTCTAGTTCAGAAAACGAAGCTCAGAAGAGATAGCATAGAACTTTTGTATGTAGAGTGTGCATATCAAGAACAAGGAGTGCTTATAGAGGGAACTTGTTTTAAGTTTGAAAGACTCCAGGAGATGAGCGTAGAGGGTCCCAGGAGGGCACCAGAAAGTCTTTTGGAAAACAAAGAAGGGTTGAGTCCCTTTGAGACTGAGTAAGTTAAAAGCTCAGGGAGAAACAATGCAAGTTCGCACGCAGAGCACAAGTGTGTGGCAAGGTGAAGTTAAAATTTCATTAACCAAAGCTCGGGAGGGAAAACACCGTCGAAGCCTTCGAAATATTAGAAATCCTTCAAGTTAGGGAGGAAGTCAAGTCCAGAAAAATTAACGCCAAGATATTTGGAAAGAAGTCATTGAGAACCTGAATGGACAGTAGGAATTCTTGGAGGGAGAAGCATCGATAGCCGTGCATCATTAGATCAAAATAAACTGTGAGGAGGATAACGTTGATAGTCATTCAACACTCGAAAACTTAGGAGAGGTAGCGAACCGTTGATCTCTAGGAAGATCAAATCGTTGATTCTTTTCATCGGGAAATAAAAAATCGGGAGTTGGGAGAATGGAGGAAGTTTCTCTCGAAAATCCTGAAAAGAGAACATCTGATTTGCGAGGAGAGATATAGACCATTGAATCATGGCGAGTGTGAGTCATTGATTTGACGCACTTGAATTTCATGAAGTCAGTAGTTGGAAAGGGGAAGAGAACCGGTTTCTGATTTTGCGAACCACGAAGTCCAGATTCACGAGAAATGATCCACACAGTTGGATTACACGGAGACGTGAGTCATTGGATCTGACTCACATGGATTTCAGAAAATTAGAGATCGGAAGAAAAGAGGGGAACTGCTTTTCAAAAACCTGAAACGCGAATCATCGATTCGCGAGGAATCGATTTGGACCATCGAACCTGGAAAGTTGTGGACCATTGATCTGAGGTGAACGGGGTTTGGGAGTTCAGACCTCGGGATAAAGGAGGAGAGCTAATCCTCAAAGTTCATGAAGGGTAAAGTCCCGTAGCACTCAGAAGTTGGGCCCCAGGTCATAGCTAGAGATCACGTCAGTGGAAGTTAAGAGAAGAGCTAGCACACGCTAGACTCTTATTTTGGATTTTGGGGATAGAGAGAGTCGAGGGTGACTCATATCGAAACACCCGGTACGTGAAATATTGAAACGCCTTTTGGATAGGTGCGTGGCCATAGCCAGTGGTCACGTAGAGGAAGCCTGCACCCGCCGCTAGTTCACGTGGGTAAGGTTTCATGCAAGGCCTGTGGATTTGTTTTGTGGAGGTTCTAGTAGGGACCCAAAGAGCTACTCCAGCTTCGAGAGTTGAAGATCCATTGACCAGGAGGTCAGGAGACCCCGTTGAGGTGGGGGCACTGCGTCAAAAGTGCTCAGGGCAGGAATAATCATGCACAGTGATTACAGTGGAGAGCATAAGAAAATTCAGGAATTCGGGAAAAATTGTAGACTTCTGGAATCAACAAGGAAAAGTTTTATAGGGAGAAAGAAATTGTTGCAATTTCTATGGCAGTAAGTATGTTATGGCTTGATTGGGTCAGCCAAAGGAAAGAATCCTTGCATGTTTGCAAGTGTTGTTGGTGATGTTGTTGGTGATGTTGTTGCATAAGGAAGGAAGCAACAGAGAGATGAAGTGTTGGTTATAAGTTTGATAAAAGAAGCATGAAAGCTTCTACTGCTATCAAACTTTCAGGTAGTATAAAATTTATTAATGGAAGTCATGCAAGTATGAGTTTTATTACTCTTTTTGCATAATTGTTGAAAGGAAATTCACGTAAGAATTTCCTCATCCAGAGTCATTTTATAAAATCACATGATTATATTACTGAATGCATACCACTGGATGTGGTAAAGGCTGGAGGCCTGTATTAATTCAAATATTTTTAGCTTCTGAATGCTCACACTGACATAGTAGAATGTCATGTTAATTTGGTTATGGAGTAATAACCAAAGAATTAAAGATAAAAAAAAAACTGGTTATAGGAATAAATGCCAGTAAGCTAGTCATGTATGAGACCAGAACCTGGTTGGATATGGCAAGGTATGGATATGGAAAGGTTATGAGCCACACAGGTACTAAAAGCTTCCTACTTTTAAATAAAACTTGGGCTGCAACCTTTTTTTGCTAACACTAGTGATCACCACATAATTATATTCTTGGTGTAGTGTTCGGTTCGAAAAGGAAGGCATCCAATTAATTGGGAAGACAATAGGAAGTGTGTGGAGAATGTGTCAACACATTGGTCAGAATTCCAACTTATGGATGGTGAGATACATGACTGAGATAAAGAGTATTATGTAATTCAATGCAGGGTGCACTGAATAAGAATGCATTGAGAATTGCACTCATGCATAGTAAGTGATAGAATTGTATACTAAATGCAACAGTTGAATGTGTTTTGTAAGTACATGCATATATATTATTTCATGGAAATAATTGTTACTAACAGCTGAAATGTTGTTAACTCATGAATTTGAGGACATTTCAGGGAGGTGTTAGACATTGCAACAAGAAAGTTGCAAGTCAAGTAGTCACATGAGCAGAGACTACATAAAATTTTATGTTCAGAAAATTGAAATAATAAACTTACTGTTGTTAATTATGAACATGCATATGCATAGAATGACGAGTCATTCTATTTGGTCAAGTTGTTTGGTAATTGTGATTGAATTGCTAGGTGTAGGAAATTTTAAGATCATTGCATAAGATGCTGTACATGTTGAATTATGATGTACAAAAAATACTGACAATTTGTTGGCAGTATGCAAGATGAAGTCTTGCAGGAAAATTGTATGCAGTTTGGTGCCTGTGGAAAATCACAAGGATGGCTACATTCATAATATGAAAACAAGCAAGATGAATCATGAAATAGAATGTCATGTTTTGGGGATAAAAGTTGAATTTCCTTTCGAACTAATTGGAGTTCCTAAATGAATTCTTTTATGTTCTCTCATGATAACTGCATGTGGTTGATGCAGATGAGATGATGTTTATAAAAGTTAAAATTTTGACTACAAAGAGTATCTCGGGAAGATGTTGCTTGGAAACCTTTGAGGGCAGTTGGAACTCCTTCAACCACGGTACTCTAAGACTTCCGGTCTGACCTGTTGCTAAAGCCCAAGGAAAGGGAGGTGTAGCACTGATGGACTGTGCTTGTGAAGGTGTATACTCCCAGGTGGGATAGGCATGTGGGGAATGAGAGACCGTTGGTTGGAGTGTTGCTGAGGTTTAAATGGTTGGAGTGCTACTAAGGTTTGGTACCTTGGCCTAGACCATGTGGATAAGGATTGTGGACCGTGGCTATCTTGGGAAGCCATTTCCCCGATGGATTCATATCCCTGCTCAGGGGTGGAAGGTCTTCTCAATCAAAAGATAAGTACAATTCTCTATTTATTGTATGTTGTGTATGTTGTATACAGGTTATAATGATATTAAAATTGTTTGTATATACATATATATACATTGCATATATGCTTTCATTACCACATCCATGACTGTACATAATGTGTTTCATATTTCATTACTTAAGAAATATATATACATGATGTTAATCATGTAATCGATTAGAATGTGATTCAGGTGGAGCAAGAAGGTGTCTTGCAAGTGCATACGGTGCGCATATTGGACCGGAAGAGAAAACAACTTTGAATCGATCCATAGGGCTTGTAAAGGTCTAGTGGACCTGGTATGGTCCTGAGGATGCGACATGGGAGCATGAGGATGCTATATGGGCAGAATACCCATATCTTTTTGAAGATTTTGGAAATCTTGCTGATGTTGTGTAAAGAGTTGCACTGAGGAAAATGCAAAAATAAGGGGAGGGGATTGTAATATTCCCCTGTAGAGCCCCAGTTGTAATTATGAATTGTAAACATATTTGATAGGCTGGTGAGCCGAGTTATAATCAGCTAGGAGGCTTATGTGGTGATTAGGCTAGAGAGCCTAGGATGCTAAGTCCACGAGCCTATTTTGTATATGTAATTATGAAAAATCATTAATAAAAATATAAACACCGTTGTGTGCAGACCGACCACGATGAATGAGTAATGGGGGACTAAGCTTCCATAGAGTAGGTAAGGGATTGGGGGCTGGAAGGTTGGAAAGAGAGTCTAAGTGTTGAGCCTAGGGGCTTAAGTCCTTGGGAATAATATTTTAATATTATTCCAAAAGCCATGTGAAATCTATGTTTTGTCCTAAGTTCCTGGGGAGGAACGCATGTTGATGGAACACATGCAGCTTCATGGGTGGCATGTGTCAACCCAGGCACATGCGATTTAACCCAGGAAATGAGCCATGTTGGGGGTTCACTTCCCATTTTCCGCGGATGGTTGCGTCGGAGTGGGTTCGTCGGGCATTCCTCCATCCATCACCCGAGTCAGGGATTCCATTCTCCATCATCCGTCTGAACTCGCGGGTGTCCATGATCGACCTCTGTTTCGGTGTTTGTTGTAGGGAATCCTTACCTGAACCATTAAGTCTCTGCGGGGGATCTCTGTACACCTTTACGCATCCCCGAAACCTGAGTCGTGAGTCTGTGTATTGTTGGTTGGGGAAAAATTGAATGTCCTGTAATTGCTGAGCCTTGTTATGATATAGCATCTGTCTATCACCAGTTTTAGGAAGCCCATGTCTATGTTTCCAGTGGACTGTTGTGGTCACGCAGTGATTGACTATGTGTGGCTTGCGGACCATTGTATGTTCGTGTGGAGCTTCGTGGTTTCCCGACTGTGTTGGAAATCGAGTTGAAGGAAACAGGTTGTCTGGCCTGTGTGTAACACTCTCTCCAAGTGAGGGAGGTGGTTGCAGTTGAAGAGGCACTTTGTCAGGCCTGCGAGCAACTCCCTCTAGGTGAGAGAGTCTGCTAGGAAGTGGTTTTCTCCCAGAGAGAGAGTCCAACACCAGCTACGGATCTCTAAGACTTCCTGATCCGGCTTGTTGCTGAGACATAGAGAGGGAGGTGAAGCATTGATGGAATTTTCTTGTGAAGGTGTATACTCCCGGGTGGAATAGGCATGTGGGGAATGAGAGTCTGTGAGTAGTGGGCATAAGAAGGCATCCTGGGAAGAATCCTTCCAGTTATTCTATGTAGTTTTCCCTGTAACCTCAGCCTAGACTAGGATTCCTTGCCTTGGGTGGAGCTTAGTCCCAGCTCGGGGGTGACCCACTGCTGAGAGTGATGAGTAGAGTGGTCTAAGGCTGGGAGGTTCATGGAAGGCATGCATGTGGTTGGTGGAATTACCGTGGTTTCAAAGATAAGTATCAGCTTATGCATGATATTATGTTTTGCATGCCTATGATGCTTATATGTATCATGTATTCTGTTGTGCATATGAATTATTGTTAATGACAGGGATTATTTATGTTAGTAGTAATCTTGTGCTTAATCTGAGTTAAATGTGTTTAATATGACTTAAATGCATGTTATTAATTAAGTATGAGAATGATGTTGTTCCACACAGTAGTAACGTTTGCCCAGCTAGTGGGATGATGGTCGAGGACATTACACTAAGAGAGGCATTCCTACAGTTAACTTTGAGGGGTTGGATGGGTAGCTGGTGGGCACAATATTACATGCACAAAAAATATTCTGCAGTTATGCATAGAATTCAGAAACTACACTATGATTGTTGATTTCTATGTAGTTTAGTTATCAAAGACTAATATCATATTTGGTGTCCAATGGCTTGTTTCCTTTGGGAAACACTCAGTTGAATACCAAACCATGGAGCTATAATTCAGGACAACAGATGACAAGAAGGTGGTTTTGAGAGGCATGTCTAATGGTGCTCCTAGGATTGTCTCATCCAAGTGGATGGAGGGTATATTTAGGTATGCAGATATATCCTTTGCAACAAAGTTTTTGATCACTACTCAAAAACCTTCAGGCATCAACCAACAATATCATATAGAAATCCAGACATTGTTGAGAAAACATGACCAAGTTTTTGGAATATAACTCCAGGGAGACTGCCTGATAGGGGATTTGAGCATACTGTTGAGTTGGAGGAGGGAGAAAAACTTGTGATCACTACTCCCTACAAGCATCCAAATAAATTTAAGGATGAAATTGAGAAGGCTATTAAAGAACTATTGGAAATGGGACACATCCAACCTAGCTGTAGTACAAATGCTTCTTTCATAGTGTTGGTGAAGAAGATGATGGCACCATGAGGATGTGCATAAACTATAGAGCCTTGAATTAAAAGACCATAAAAAATAGGTACCCCATCCCTAAGATTGGTGAGTCATTGGATGAGTTCCATGGGGCCATTTATTTTCCGAAGATTGATATTTGATTAGGGTATCATCATATCAGAGTGAGAGAGTAGGATATTCCCAAGACTGATTCCAAGTGCCATTATGGGAATTATTATTTTTTGGTCATGCCATTTGGGCTCACCAATGCACCAACTGCATTTCAATCTTGCATGAACCACATATTCAACAAGTAGCTAATGAATTTCTTGTTGGTATTATTTGATGATATTCTTATATACAACAGGACATGGGAGGAACACTTGGAGCATCTTGATGAGATTTTGAGCATCATGGAGGAATAATATTTGTATTCAAAGGAGTCAAATTGTGAGTTATAAATAACATATATCCTATACTTGGGTCATGTGGTCAATTGCCAGGGAGTACAGGTACATAGGGAGAAGATCCAGGCCATATTGGATTGGCCACCGACCAAGAACCTTACACAACTACATGGATTTTTTGGGATATGCAACTATTATCGGCTCTTTGTAAAGGGGTTCTCATGGTTGGGTTCACAAATCAAAGATCTCACGAAGAAAGGGGATGTTATGAGGGAAAAACTCTCTATGGTCAAGGGTAAATGACAACAGACAGGTATGACTGCAGAAATCAACTCAATTCCAACATATGCTATCTGAACTAATGTGCAAGATAGGAAAGAGGCCTACCTCGATCCAACGTTTGATGATGTTCCACCATTGAGCACTTTGACCCAATGCTTTATGCTTGCAATAAGTTCTTAACAAACGAGCAGAGAAAGTATATAGTGGTGATATAAAGGGGTTAGCACATTAGATAACATAATCCATCAATAAACATTACAAACATTCCCATGGATAATAATCATACATTTTTAGTATACCAATGGGACGGGAAATGAGTATTTCTATTAATAATTGATTAGTAGAAGTGACAACATTACAGACTTCTGTGTCGGCACAGTTTGAAACCAAGAAACCAAGTTCCTTCCAACTGGGCCTCCACCACTTCAATCCTTCACCAAAGGCAAGCTCATAAGAGAGAGTCAATGAGGTTCTCTCAATAATAGGGAAAGAGCTCGGGGGATGAACACTATGTTCAAACTTGAGGGACAAAGGGATGCAAACTCAATATGAAGTAATTTCTCCAGAGTAACTTTGCTCTCAAAGTTGAATGCTTTCTCCTCCTTTTCCATCGCTCGAAATTGTGCTTTTATAGCCTTCAGAATGCAACTGTAGGGCTGAGTCGAAACATTTCCAGTATGTGGAAGGACAAGGATCAGAGATCTTCTTGTCGTGACATGGAAACCCAACCTCATTTTTGTATTTCTGGCACAAATCCTGATGTATGCGGGCTGTAGTGGAGCAGCCAACGTATACGCATCTTATATCACTGATAGGGAGCGTATATGTGGAAAAATGTATAATTTTGGCTCTGGATTCATCAAAAAGGGATGACAAGTCTTCATAGGGAAATGGAAAAAGGCTCTCTATGCAAGATAGAAATGGTGAGGAAAATCTTGCTATAACAAATGCCCCCTAATGTGTGAGATCAGAGGAGTATCTGCAATGGCTGAAATACATTATAAATAACCCAGAAGTGGAGTGGTAGAGAACCAGCTGGATGAACTCAATTGCTTATTACATTATGTACTCACTTTGCATACATGGCTGCCAAGAATACAATGCAGATCCATGTGGAAAATATACCAAACAAGTGTTCATGGCCATAAATAGGCAATTACAAATGCGGTTGCATGCCAACAACTGTCATAGTCACGAACAAGGCCCAGTGAAACCAATATCAAAATCATTCTAAAGATATCTATATACCATGGAGTACAAACTGATCTCCCATGATCACTGAATTCAAATAGGTGTTGGTCCCATGAAAAGGAAACAACAGCTCAAGAAAGCTACAACCACATAGTGATGTCTTCAAGTCTTCTATACAATCCGCCAAGGTGCAAGTCTACATCATGTGAAAAAAGGAGTTGAGGTCGAACATGATGAGACATTGTTTGATTACTGATCATTGAGGTATACCGTTAACAAATGCAAGACAACCTACCAATAATAAAAGTAGGTATCAAGTCACCGAGTACATTTATACAAGTGCAAATAAAGGAGTCGGTGTCGAACACTTGAGAAATCCATTGATCATGAGACATTGATGTATTCCCATCTGTCAATGGCGAGAGAGCCTACCACTAATGACTGAAATCCTCAAGGAACTCACGAAACTCTAAGTCCCATATCCATAATAAATGAGCTGAAGTCGATGGAAAGAGACCCGCTGAAAGGAGAGCATTAAGGCATCTCTCATCAGTCAGCATGAGGAACAAACATGGATCTTCATGATTTGGTGGAGATTAGACAAAGAACATGTTCATGAACCAATGACCTTGTGTGTCTTTTACGTGTGCCAAATGCAAGAAGTACATGAAAAAGACCCTCTGAATAGCAGCCAATGATGAAAATTGTTGACAAAGGCAAGGAAACCACCAATAAGGCTATTGGAAACCAAGACACTGCACGAATCCCAAGGTGTGAATAGATGTTTTACCGTCGAACACAAGGGAAACCACCCAGTCAATGACCAATGATGAAGTGTCGATTGTTGGGTTCAAGGTGACCTACCAATGATGAAAGTAGGGCCAGGGTGTGTTATCACCCTATAAGTTATAGGATCAACTGGTGACTGGGATATTATCTATCTCTAGTGTTTTTGTTGACAAATGATTTTTCATTCTGCAAATAATTTGAAAAGGAAAAGAAAAGAAAAAAAAAGAAAAAGAAAAAGAAAAAAGAAAGAATAAGAAAAGAGGGCATAAAAGAATTCCAATAAAAGCCCCATGCAATAATAGTAACTTGGTCCATACCTTTCAAGCATGGCCAAGTTCTTTTTAAATTGATGTTGATAGGATTAGTGAATGAGTTTGGCTAAACAGTTTAATCTTAGCCAAATTTTCTAGGTTATATTAGTGAATAAATCTGGCCAGACTGTCTAATATTGGTCAGATAGCCCCAGGGTAGAGTAAATTCTTAACCCAACAGTTTAATCTGGGTTAATTGTCATAGGAAGTTAGGGTAGAATATAGGCTAGTTGCTTTATTGCTTCATTCTAATAAAACCAGCTTGATGTAAATGTTGCACCATGTTTCAGATGCTTAAAAGGTCTTTTCGCTAACCTCTTGGTGGTGTTGACATGAAAATCCTTGGAGAAAACCTGTGAAAAAGCACTTATCCTAAGTCTTCTCGGTGCATGTATTCTCTGCGCCCTTACTTATGCTCCGGTCATCTATCAACGGTCCAGATGAATGCGCCCAGATCTACGGTGGACAAATTTTTCCGGACCCCCCCGACCNTTGCTGATAAGACTCGCACACAT
Source organism: Picea mariana (assembly GCA_032191745.1). Taxonomy (NCBI): domain Eukaryota; kingdom Viridiplantae; phylum Streptophyta; class Pinopsida; order Pinales; family Pinaceae; genus Picea; species Picea mariana. The sequence goes on from JASDQU010100121.1 coordinate 159,624, forward strand.
CTGGACGGCTCAGAATCAAGTGCGTAAATATACGATCAGTGTTCAATTTCGGACCCCCCTGTCCGTTCTACCTTTAATGGAGGGGGGGGTCCGGAATGTGTGATAAACAGCGCGCATAGATCTATGGCTCAGAAGCAGGCGCGCAGATCAACAGCCAACGATGTATTTCAGACCCCCCCAACTATTATGCTTTTAACATTGGGGGGGGGGGGTCCGGAATGGGATCTTTTCTCTGGCGGGCCCCTCTCTATACGTGGAAACGATCTAATGGCCCCGAGTCCCATCATCTCCTACCGTCTCATGTACCTTTGTCATCTCTAGACGTCACCATCCACCTTTTCCTGAAATAGTCATGTCGCATAACTGCTGTCATTCCTTCCCCCCATTCGTTCATGGCAAGCCCCATCACCATAACTTTTATGCCAATCAATCCCCACCACGTCACCTGTCTGTATTCCCTCAGTTACCGTCACCTGCCATATCACACCTCAAGTGGTCCATTGGCCATTTATGACTGGATGACCTATCCGTTAACCAGTTGACCTGTCTCTCGTGCCCAACGGACATCCCGTTTACTCAAAATTACCCTCACCCTTCCTATTTTCACCATTTACACATTTATCGCACCAGAGAGATTTACATCGTTTCCTCCTCCATTACAGTCAGTTGCCCCCATCAGCAGCCACCCCGCTAACATTGTTTTTCTTGCAGGTACTGTTGCAGTAATGGCGCCAAAGTCCAAACAAGTAGAAGGAGAGGACAATCTGTTTCTCTTGCCTCCTGTCAACCTTGACAAGATCCCACTGGTCGACAAAGACCAATTAATTGTAGATACAAAGTGTGAATTTGATTTTGTGGACCTTCAGTCATGGCTCAAGGAAGTCTTCCTGGACCAGAGTGATGAAATCGGACTATAGGAGTCCAACTTACCCCTTTACCTCTTCCCTCAGATTCACCCTTTTCCACAGTTCGCCCTCAAGTGCCAAGCCCACTACATTCCCAAACAAAGAGTCATCGTTTCCTCGTCCGGGGAGATTCTCTTCCTCATTACGCCCGAATCTATCGACCAAATGATGAAAATTCCCCGAACCAACTCTGCATAAGCCTTCAACCTAGAAATTCTTACAGAATTATACCAGAAAATGACCTTCCCCTAAAGATCTCAAATATTCGAGATTTTCCTTCCCCCATCTGCTCAATTTCCCTCCACAAATCCTCCTTATCCTTATTCCATGTTCTTGACTAAAGGAAACCAGATCATATCATCCCTTTGTGCCTTGTTAGGATACTATTCAGACCAGTGGGTAGATGAGCCCATTCTGGGATTTTTATCCATCTTCTCTATCGATGAAAAGCCCACCACCCAGTTCGATTTCAGCACGTTCCTGGCCAACAATATTCATGAACAGTTTATGCATTTCGTCACGGAAGGCATGTTCTGATACTCGTCCATACTGGCGTACTTGTTCATCTTTTTCCAAGCAGACAAATTCGTTTTTTCCATGCAGAAGAGGGATGGAGATGGTAGACTCCAAGCAGTGACAGCATGGACCTCCTTGCTCAAATGCAACTCCTCAGAGTTCAGCTTCAAGGAGTGCATAGATCAATTCTACCACCCAGTGGTAAGTGCACTTAGTGGCATTCCCGAGCCTCGGATAAATGATGAAGTTCAGAGGATCCTGCATCCCTCGGATAACACAAAGACAGGGGATTGGTATTTATACCAAGATTACACCGATATCAGAGTATATGGGTGCGAGTTGGCACCGTATAAGCTGCCCAAGTATCTGCCTGTCAGAATTTTTGCTTTGGAATATATAAGGTAGATAATAAATTCCGATGATATACATTTTTTGTCACTGAAGAAAAAGCAGCAGCTTAGGATCAAAGGGTAGATTGGCTCCTTCATCTGAAACAATCGTGGCGCTGGAGAAGAAGCAGACAGGCTGCTGAGGGAGATGAAGTTCTCCATGAGTTTTCCATGGCATTATGATCTATGTGGGATCATCTCTGAGATGAGAGTGAAGAATAAGAACATTCCATATGTTCACGACTCCAGTCCTGAAGTTGAAAAATTTTCAAACCAGACAGTATGGGAGCCTAACACATTCGTCGAAGTTGAACTATAGGATCCCCTGGCCATTGTATCTCAAACAACTACACCGCAGGTTCCGAAAGAGAAAAGGGCTAGACAAGATCTGTCTCCGCCTGTCACTGAGGTATCGTTAGAGGAATTCCAACTGCATACCAAGAGGCCTAAGACTATTTCAGTTCCCGGGCCGACCAGAGAAAAAGAATCCCCATATACTACACTGACCTAGGTGGACAAGCCTCCCCTCAGTGCAAGTCTCCAACATATCATAACATCGGTTTTGGCGAAGAAATCTACAGAGTCTCCATCAACCACCCAACCAGGCAAGGCAGGGTCGAAGCTAAGTATCTTTGAAAACTATGAGCTAATCAAGAAAAGGAACCAGACCCTGACCAACAACACTTGTGCCCAGTTCTGGAAGAAGACGTCGACTGCACAACATAGGCTGTTGTCGTCATTCGACACCAAGAAGGGCATAATGCATATGGAATTCCTCTAGGCACAGGTGACAGATCCCAAGGCGATCACTGATTACAAAAGAGCCACCTTCGAATTCCAGATGAAGGATGTGCATCCGACTGATCAGATGGATCTACATAAGTAAACAAGAGAAATGGTCTTTTACACACTGGCACATGCTTCCACTTCTACCTCCAAATTGCAGGTGTCCCTGAAGAATGTTCAAACACAACTGAAGTTAGAGAAGATATCATCCTTTGCCAAGGACAACAGGATCAAGACTCTGGAGGAGCTGGTCCTCAAGATCGGTTATGATCCTTCGAATGTGAAAGTAGTAGAGGAGATGATTAAGAAGAAGAATGCTGACATAGCTGCCTTAAGAAAAAAAATGAAGCTCCCGCCCACAAAGGATTTGCAATCGAAGGAGATAGTAGAGAAAGAAGGAGAGAAAGATGAAATGCTCAAGTTGTTGATGGAGCAGAATGCACAACTTAAGGAAATGGAAGCTGAAATGGAGAAACTGGTGAAAGAGAAAGAGCAACTGAAGCCAATGGAAGTCATTCCATTGAGAGCCATTCCAATTTCAGGAGTGAGTATAGCATCAATGACAGATGTCCCATATGCTACTCCATTGACATCCCTGGAAAAGATAGCTGACCTGGCTAAGTCTATGGAAAAAATGAACCTGCAGGAAACAGAGATCAGCAGGCTTAAAAAGGAAATTGAGAACCTTTAGGAACTCAAATCTTCCTTTCAGATCAACCTCTCCAAGGAAAAGCAGGTGTCATATCAACTCAAACAAGAGTTGCAGCAGCTCTGGAAGCAAACAGTGGCAGGGAAAACTTTGGCCGAGGTTAAAGAAAGTGTATGGACAGACATCACCAAGTCCATGAACGAGATATGGCCCATGATACAGATCATGTTTGAGAAAAATGAATTGGTGCAAAGGATCCAATAGGCCATTGAGAAGATCATATCAGAATTGGGAGACATGCCAACTCAGGCTAATGAAATCATCAAGTTCCTAAATTCTAAAACCAGGGAGGAACTGGAAGAGCTGAAAATCGAAGACAGAACAAAGACCATCCTTGAAGTCAAAAGAGTTTTGATCAAGAGGGGATTAATGTTTCATCTAGAAGAAAAGGTCCAGGTTATGGACCTAGGGGTACAAAGATTCTTTAGTAAGATTGAGGCTCTACAGAAGAAAGGACTTCCTGGTCTGAAAGTAATCAACGACAAACTGATGACACTCTCGGACTACAAGAAGAGACTGGCTGATGTGGCTAAGGACAGTTCGAAGTTTTCAGGAATTCAAGGCAGCATTACTGGCAAGGAGTTTCTTGATGCACTCTAGTATGACATCAGTATTCAGCATGAAATTCGATACATCTTCATCACCAAACCTACGTTCACCAAGTACACAGAAATGGATGAAGTTTATCGGAGGCTACTCAAAGTCAACGTGCCCAGTCATCTTCGATGGGAGGAACTCTGTGATTTGATCGATTAGCAGATGAGCTGTCCCAGTCTAGTCATTTGTCCAGTCAGATGAAGTCGTGTAGAGGCTTCACCAATGGCCCACCAAGAAATCAGCATGTAGTTACACCACATCATCAAGCGGTTCCCAGATTTATGCAATTGGTTAAGTTAGTTAGGCTAAAAATAGATTTAGCAGGTCCGGGTCATTAATGACAGGGTCGTTTGTAATTTCAAGTTATAAATACTTCATATTTTGAAGTGTTGGTGGTTGTTGATCTTCACACCCTGAAGCTGTCAGACTGTAATATTTTTGAAGAAAACTTCCATGAATACAAAGAAGCACTTTTACAGGATTCTTGCGTGTATTCACTAGTGACGTTGTTCTCTCTAAGTTGAATGTTATTCTTACTTTGTTATCATACTGTTTTCTAAATCTAATATTTAGAAATAACGAAAGTGGTAGGATTTATCTCAGATACCTTGCTTCTGACTCAAAATATTTTCGTGTTATATCTTCTAGTTATTTCATTAAAGAAATTCTTAACTGCTTCTTTATTGAAATTATCTCTCTCGTCTTTTCTGTTGTCCATCATATATGCTATTGAAGAATCCAGTGATTATATTATCTTTCCCTGTGAAAGGTTTTCTTTGCTTTCTGGTTTAGATTTCATTTTTAAGACACAGACCCCATAGCCCAATGGATGTCTATACTATCTCAACCAACTCGACAAGCATTACGACAACAAAATCAACTTATTTATTTACCTAGCCTAACATTTAAAAAATTTGAAACTTATTTGAACCATATAAGAGAGATCCCTCTCTGAAGTTGGAAGGGCTAGATCCCAGCTTCAAAAGTGGTTGGATAAAGTTACCTTTGTAGATTTCTTCTGTTGTCAACCTCTGGGAAATTTACCGAGTGCTAACATAGTGGCGACTGTACTGGGGAAAAGAACATAACTAAAATTCATAGCTTCACATTTTCTTTTCCCTAAAAGAAAAGTTTGCTCTTAAAGTATTGAATATATGAGAAAGTATTAATGTTCAGAGGTTGATTAGAACTTGTACATATTGTGTTTGGATTCGTAAAACTAAAAAGCCTATATAAAAAATCTAAAAAGAAATCTGGCTCCCAAGAAAGTTTATACTCGATCTCATCTAGACCCAAAACCCGTGATAGTAGCGGATAATCCAGAGCGGTTGCTCAGGAAAAATACCATTGATGAAGGTTCAGTTAGTCATACATCCTTTCATAAATCCCTTTCTTTTTCTGAAGAGCTTGTTCTTTCCCAAAACCCCCACTTTGACACCCTTTCCCAACAAAGCCTGTCTAGGTCCAAATCCGGTAGTTTTGTCACTGAAATCATTTTCGACCCAACCGTCTTGCAACCCCGAACCCTCGAAGTTCTATCTCCCACTGCTAACCAACACACCACTCCCTTGGTGCTATCCAATCCCTCCTCGTCCTCATCTTCAGTCGCTACATCGCCGATCATCCAGTTTACTATCCCACCTCCTCCACCCATCATGGCAGGTAGATATGCTCCCTTGGTGTTGGTCACACCTCTTCATGCTATGCCTCAAGACTACCAAACCAGACTCCCACAGTTCGATGGGACAGGACCCTTGAATGCCCAACAACATGTTGATAAAATTAACGATTATTTTGACCTGCAAGAAGTAGATGAGGCTGACGTTCAAATGAGACTGTTTGCTCAAATTTTGACAGGTGAAGTTAAGAAGTAGTATAAAGGTTTACGTGCCGCCTCAGTCCTTGACCTTACTGCATTTCAAAGAAGTTTTCTAGATAGATGGGAGGTAAAGAAAAACCCTCTCCAAATACTGTCAGAATACGAAAATATCAGAAGAAATCAAGGTGAGACAGTTCAAGATTATTACACCCATTTCAATAACCTATACAACGCAATTCCAGCCAAAATCAAACCTCCACAGGGCCTTAAACTGATAAAGTTCCCTGACAGTTTTGACGCTGAAATGTCATACCAACTAAGGGAAAGAAATTCTACCACCCTGGAAGACATGCAGAAAAGCGCAATAAGTGTGGAGGCCAATTTGTTGGCAAAAAGGGCATGACAGAGGTCAGAAAGGATAGTTACAATTAAAGAAGAACCTTCCACTTCAAACTCCGATTCCAAATTGGATTCTTTGGCCAGAGCAGTGGAAAGAATGATGGAGAGACTCACTGTGTCAGAAAGAAATCCTCCGAGAGAAAACCCTTTAGCTCCTCAAGTTCGGAACCCCAACTTCAGAAGAGACCCTCCTCAGATCAAACAGAGAGATCCTAGATATCAAAGAGAGCAGAGAGGCCCGGATCAATAGATAAAGCCTCCCCTTTAGGATAATTATACTGATGAAGGAGAGGAAGTAATTGAGGAACTAGAGGATACTCATATAAATCTCATGGGCATTCATGATAATGAAGCTATTTTCCTTACCCAAGAAGAGAAAGAAATTTTTCTTCTCAATCAAACAAAGGTAAGTGAAGAAGCTGAAGACTCAGAACAACAGGCATTTGAAAGTGCCATTTTGGAGGTACACCGGCAGTATAATCTGCGAAGTAAGAAAATGGAGGGGAGTTCCCCAAAAAAGGTGGTTGAAACAAAGAAGGTAGTCGAAACCAAAAAGGCCTCTGAACCATCTGCTGAGAAGATTTCTGAGAAGAGTACTGCCGAAGTTCCCGCGAAGAGAGACCTTACTATTCTAAAAAGATCGTCACAGCCCGAGGTTTCACCTACTGATTCACCAAGCACTTCTGGCCAGAAGAGTGTAGTGGACAAACCAGAAGTGACAAGCCAAGGAAGAACTCCTGCACCTTTCAGCCTTGAGGGGGAATTGGCTAAAGTAAAAATTCCCATTCCACTTTCTGAGTTGATGAACAAGGACGTTTATCGTTCACAAGTCATTAAAGCATTGACCATTGAACCTGACATAGGCACGAAGGCCTTAACCATTGGATCAGCAAATCATTCCGACACTGTGAACCTTACAGATGATCAACCTGAACTTACGTTCGGACCTGAAATGGACGGCCAAACCGATAATGGGGATTTATCTCCCTTTTACATCAGTCTAAATATACATGACCTAATCCTTCATAATGCTATGATGGATTCGGGTGCTTCTCATAATCTGATGCCGAAAGCAGTGATGGAGAAACTGGGACTAGAGGTCACTAGACCTTATAAAGATCTACATTCGTTTGACTCTAATAAGGTTAGATGCATTGGTTTGATAAAGGATCTGTGTATCACCCTGGTCCAAATTCCTGCAAAGAGTATGGTCATGGATGTGGTAGTTGCAGACATCCCCCCAAAGTATGGAATGTTTCTATCCCGGTCCTGAGGAGCTAAGTTGAAAGGTACCCTGCATCTAGATATGTCCTATGCCACTATCCCAGTTTTCGGGCAATAAAGAAGGCTATACAGAGAAACATTGATGAAGTACATGGTCAGTAGACAAGAAAAACCGCACAATTATCCTCTTTACTCTGCACATTCTGACCTGGATTCTTTTATCCTGTATAATGATAGTGACATGGGTGAGAAAATTACTCAACTGGAGGAGGACACATCTGGCCCGAACGAAGGTCAAGAAATCATCAGGGTAGAAAGAAAGAAAAACGTGATAACTGAAGAATTACCAGCAGACTTCTGGAGCATGGATTTTGATGGAGCAGTGAGCAAAGAAGGAGCTGGAGCAGGTGTCTGGCTACATAATCATAGATCCAGGTACTCAGAAAACCATTCTTACAAATTGAATTTCCAGTTCACTAACAATATCGCCGAGTATGAAGCTTTGATGCTCGGTCTGAAACTTTTGAAAAAGGTTGGTGCTAAACAGATTATGGTAAGAGGTGATTCTGAGTTGATAATCAAGCAGATCAAAGGTGAGTATGTTGCGAAACACCCACGTCTTAGAGCTTATAGAAATGTTGTTCCTGATGCCCTGAGATGTTTCACTGAAGTTGACTTGCAGGTAATGCCTCGGGGACAGAATGTTTTGGCAGACGGATTAGCTACATTGACAGCCACATGCAAAATTCCTTTCCGCTCGACTCGTCCATACACAGTAGAAGTGAAGTGCCGACCCACTGTTCCCGACAACATCATGTATTGGCAAGTTTTTGGTAATGGTGATCAGATCGAGGACTTTCTGCAGTGTAAAAATGACTTTGAATGTACACATATAGATTTAGACAATGAAAATGAAAATGTAAATAGATTTGGTTCTGAAAATGATAGTGTAAATAGCATAGATTCAGGAGTGTTAGGAGATGATGAGATGGAAAATGATATTTTGCATTTGAAAAGTAACGTTTTGCCTAGAGGTTTAGTTCCTTTAGAGGACTTGTTCGATTTTAACGATGTAGCCAAAAAATCGAATATTGAAGCCAGTGCACAAGAAGTAGAAGATTGTAATATAGGCACTGAAGAGAAACACAAGATGGTCAAATTGTCCAAATCTTTACCCCCAGAACAAAAGCTCAAATACATTGAGTTATTCAAAGAATATTCAGATGTGTTCGCCTGGGGTTATGAGGATTTGAAAGCTTATGATACCAGCATCATACAACATAGGATTCCAATTAAGGAAGATCAAAAACCATTCAGACAAAAACTTAGGAGGATAAATCCCAAGTTACTACCTCTGATAGAAAAGGAAATTAAAAAGATGTACGATGCCAAAATCATTGTCCCGTTATGGTTTTCCAAATGGGTCTCAAATTTGGTTCCAACACGTAAGAAGTCTGGAGAAATCATGCTCTGTATTGATTTCTGGAATCTGAATAAGGTCTCCCTGGAAGATAATTACCCCTTTCCGAGAATGGACCATATTTTACAAAGGGTGGTCGGATCTAGTAGAATCTCTTTGCTAGACAGGTTCTCGGGTTATAATCAAGTCCTTGTTCACCCAGATGACCAAGAAAAAACCACTTTCACCACACCATGGGGTACTTTCATGTATGTGAAAATGCCCTTTGGTCTGATGAATGCAGGAGCCACTTTCCAAAGAGCGATGGACATCGCTTTTGTGGAAGAATTAGGCAAATTTATCGTCATCTACCTGGATGATGTGACTGTGTTTTCTCAATCTGACGACAAGCACCTTAGGCATCTCAGACGTGTTTTTGAGAAATGCAGGAGGTTCGGGATCTCTTTAAATCCCAAAAAGAGCCTTTTCGGACTGGAGGAAGGCAAACTGCTAGGGCATATAATCTCTAAATATGGAATCAAAATAGACCCCAGCAGAATTGAAGCCATACAGAAACTAGAACATCCAAGAAACATCAAAGAATTACAGTCTTTTATTGGAAAAATAAACTTTCTACGCAGATTCATACCCAACCTGGTTGATCTCCTTCGAAACATTACAAACACGTTAAAAAAGGATTTAAAAATAAAATGGGACATCGAATCCAGACAGTCTTTCGAACAAGTCAAACAAGCACTTACACAGGCCCCCCGTCTTAATCAGTCCTAACTTCACAAAAGATTTTTATCTTTTTTCTTTCACCTTTGAACATACCATTGCAACAGTATTACTACAGAAGAATAGTGAGGGGTATGAACAACCCATAGCCTTCTTCAGTAAAGCGTTAAGAGATGCTGCTTTGAATTACAAGATAATGGAGAAACAAGCTTTTGCCTTGGTGAAAGCTATAAAATATTTTAGAGTCTACATTCTCCACTCCCACACCATTGCAAATGTTCTGAATGTGGTGGTAAAAGACATTTTGACCCAAGAAAATCCGGATGGAAGAAGAGGAAAATGGATTGCTGTCATTTTAGAATACAACATAGAGATTAAGCCTACGAAACTAATTAAAGGTCAAGGACTTGCTAAATTAATGGCTGAATCTAATTTCCATGCTCTTGGCATTAATTTTTTAGCTGCAACAAATGAACAGGGTGAGATGGCGAATCCAAGCGTGAGAGAGGTATTTCTCAACTCTCCATGGTACGCAGACCTTATATTTGTTTTGCAAAATTTACAAGCTCCCCCTGGTTTGACTAAGACTAAAGCTACATTTTTGAAGTTGAAAGCCTTGAAATTCTGTATTCTAGAAGGAAATCTGTATTGGAAAGATCCTGGAGGTATTCTGTTAAATTGTTTATTGAAAGATGAAGCTGACAAAGTGTTACAAGAATTTCATGCAGGAGAATGTGGTGGACATCTGAACTGGAAGGTCACAGCCAACAAAATCCTGAGAGTTGGTTTCTATTGGCCCACCCTATTCGCTGATGTACATCGTACAGCGACCGCATGTCATCAATGTCAGTTGTTTGAAGGCAAAAGGAAACTCCTCCCTCTTCCTATGAAACCGATCTTAGTTGAGGCCCCTTTCCAGCAATGGGGATTGGACTTCATTGGAGAAATACATCCCCCTTCTTCAGGCCAACACAGGTGGATTCTCACTGCCACAGATTACTTTACAAAATGGATCGAAGTAATACCAAGCAGGCAAGCCACTGATTCTGTTATCATAAATTCCTTGAAAATAATATCTTGTCTCGTTTCGGATGTCCTAGAAAGATTATAACTGATAATGCAGCTGCTTTTCGTTCAAAGAAACTCATAGATTTCTGCAACTAGTATCACATTGGTTTGGGACATTCCACATCTTACTACCCTCAGGGGAATGGGCTGGCGGAATCTTCCAACAAAACCTCGGTAAACATCATCAAGAAGACGTTGCAGGAAAACAAGAAATCGTGGCATAACAAGTTGGTGTTTTCCTTATGGGCTGACAGACTGACCACCAAAAGGTTAATTGGTATGTCACCATATCAGCTAGTCTATGGCACAGAAGCAGTTTTCCCCACTTCCTTAGGAGTCCCTGTCATGAAGTTGCTTCAAGATGTACAAGCTGAGCCAAATGACTCACAGAGAAGGATCAATCAGATGATCCATTTGTAGCAGTCTAGGTAAGAAGTTTTCAACAGGACTCAGGTAGTTCAAGAAAACATCAAAAATATTTTTGACAAAAGAACCAAGGAAGATGATTTTGAGCTAGGCGATTTGGTGCTGAGATGGGACGCCAGAAATGAAGACAAGGGAAAGCATGGTAAATTTTATAGTTTGTGGAAGGGACCATTCATGATTCAAGCATTCATAGGTAACACCTCTTTCTTGCTGAATAATGCTGATGGGACAGATCTGCCAGGAGGACCTGTAAATGGAAGAATGTTGAAGCATTACGTACAAACTCAGTAGAGACTTGAGTGTTCACTCACCATTGTACATACCATTTTTATCTTTCACCTGCATTTTCTGAGTGAATAACATTAGTCAGTTGGTTGAAGCCCAAAGAGAAGGACCTAAGCCCCTGACCCATGTTCTTCCATTTGTTGAGAATAAAACCAATCAATCAACGAAGGCTACTAGGTAGAAATTTTCAGAATGACAGGAACCAGGATTCTTGGCACTTCACAGGGAAGTACCATCCCCAGGTGGAGCCACTGTTATCACCCTATAAGTTATAGGATCAATTGGTGACTGGGATATTATCTATCTCTAGTGTTTTTGTTGACAAATGATTTTTCATTCTGCAAATAATTTGAAAAGAAAAAGAAAAGAAAAGAAAAAGAAAAAGAAAAGAAAAAGAAAAAGAAAAAAGAAAGAAAAAGAAAAGAGGGCATAAAAGAATTCCAATAAAAGCCCCATGCAATAATAGTAACTTGGTCCATACCTTTCAAGCATGGCCAAGTTCTTTTTAAATTGATGTTGATAGGATTAGTGAATGAGTTTGGCTAAACAGTTTAATCTTAGCCAAAGTTTCTAGGTTAGATTAGTGAATAAATCTGGCCAGACTGTCTTATCTTGGTCAGATAGCCCCAGGGTAGAGTAAATTCTTAACCCAACAGTTTAATCTGGGTTAATTGTCATAGGAAGTTAGGGTAGAATATAGGCTAGTTTCTTTATTGCTTCATTCTAATAAAACCAGCTTCATGTAAATTTTGCACCATGTTTCAGATTCTTAAAAGGTCTTTTGTCTAACCTCTTGGTGGTGTTGACATGAAAAGCCTTGGAGAAACCCGTGAAAAAGAACTTATCCTAAGTCTCCT
>JASDQU010100121.1:171860-202624 GCA_032191745.1 Picea mariana
CCGGAATTGCTAATAAGACCCCCGCACATCTGGACGGCTCAGAATCAATCATGCAAATCTACTATCAGTGTTGGATTCCAGACCCCCCATTCGTTCTGCCTTTAATGGAGGGGGGGTGGGGTCCAGAATGTGTGATAAACAGCGCACATAGATCTATGGCTCAAAAGCAGGCGCGCAGGTCAACGACTAACGATGTATTTTGGATGCCCCCGACTGTTCTGCTTTTAACTGAGGGGGGGGGGTCCGAAATGGGATCTTTTCTCTGGAGGGTCCCTCTCTATACATGGAAACGATCTAATGCCCCGAGTCCCATCATCTCCTATCGTCTGACATACCTTCGTCATCTCTAGACGTCACCATCCACCTTTTCCCGAAATAGTCACGTCCCATAACTGTTGTCAGTCCTCCCCCCCATTCGTTTGTGGCAAGCCCCATCACCATAAATTTTATCCCAATCAATCCTTGCCATGTCACATGTCCGTATTCCTTCAGTTACCGTCACCTTCCATATCACACCTCAAGTGGTCCGTTGGCCATTTATTACTGGATGACCTATCTGTTAACCAGTTGACCTGTCTCCCGCACCCAACGGACATCCCTGTTTACTCAAAATTACCCTCACCCTTCCTATTTTCACCATTTACCCATTTATCGCACCAGAGAGATTTACACCATTTCCTCCTCTGTTACAGTCAGTTTCCCCCACCATCAGCCACCCCGCTAACATTGTTTTTCTTGAGGTACTGTTGCAGTAATGGTGCCAAAGTCCAAACAAGCAGAAGGAGAGGAGAATCCGTTTCTCCCGCCTCCTATCGACCTTAACAGGATCCCACTAGTCGACAAAGACTGATTAATTGCAGATACAAAGTGCGAATTTGATTTCATAGACCTTCAGTCGTGGCTCAAGGAAGTCTCCTTGGACCAGAGTGATGAAATCAGACTCAGGGAGTCCAACTTACCCCTTTACCTCTTCCCTCGGATTCACCCTTTTCCAGAGTTCACCCTCAAGTTCCAAGCCCACTACATTCCCGAACAAAGAGCCATCATCTCCTCATCCAGGGAGATTCTCTTCCTCATTATGCTCGAATCTATCGACCAAAATATGCAAATTCCCCGAACCGACTTTACATCACCCTTCAACCTGGAAATTCTTACAGAATTATACCAAAAAATGAACTTCCCCCAAAGAGCTCAAATATTCAAGCTTTTCCTTCCCCCATCCGCTCAATTTCCCTCCACAAATCCTCCTTATCCTTCTTCCATGTTCTCAACTAAAGGAAACCAGATCATATCATCCCTTTGTGCCTTGTTAGGATACTATTCAGACTAGTGGGTAGATGAGCCCATTCTGGGATTTTTATCCATCTTCTCTACCAATGAAAATCCCACCACCCAGTTCGATTTCAACACGTTCCTGGCGAACAATATTCACGAACAGTTTGTGAATTTCATCACGGAATGCATGTTTCGATACTCGTCCATACTGGCGTACTTGTTCATCTTTTTCCAAGCGGACAAATTCGTTTTTTCCATGCAGAAGATGGATGGAGATGGTAGACCCCAAGCAGTGACAGCATGGACCTCCTTGCTCAAACGCAACTCCTTAGAGTTCAGCTTCAAGGAGTTCATAGATCAATTCTACCACCCAGTGGTAAGTGCACTTAGAGGCATGCCCGAGCCTCGAATAAATGATGAAGTTCAGAGGATCCTGCATCTCTCGGATAACACAAAAACAGGGGATTGGTATTTATACCAAGATTACACCGAGATCAAAGTATATGGGTGCGAGTTGGCACCGTATAAGCTGCCCAAGTATCTGCCTGTCAGAATTTTTGCTTTGGAATATATAAGGCAGATAATAAATTTCGATGATATCCATTTTGTGTCACTGAAGAAAAAGCAGTTGCTCAGGATCAAAGGGCAGATTGGCTCCTTCATCTGCAACGATCGTGGTGCTTGAGAAGAAGAAGACAGGCTGCTGAGGGAGATGAATTTCTCCATGAGTTTCCCATGGCATTACGATCCATATGGGATCATCTCTGAGATGAGAGTGAAGAATAAGAACATTCCATATGTTCACGACTCCAGGCCTGAATTTGAAAAATTTGCAAACCAGACAGTATGGGAGCCTAACACATTGGTCGAAGTTGAACAGCAGGATCCCCCGGCCACTGTGTCTCAAACAACTACACCGCAGGTTCTGAAAGAGAAAAGGCCTAGACAAGATCTGTCTCCGCCTGTCACTGAGGTATCATCAGAGAAATTCTAGTTGCATACCAAGAGGCCTAAGACTATTTCAGTTCCCGGCCCGACCGGAGAAAAAGAAGCCCCGTCTACTACACTGACCCAAGTATACAAGCCTCCCCTCAGTGCAAGTCTCCAACTTATCATAGCATTGGTTTTGCCGAAGAAATCTACAGAGTCTCCATCAACCACCCAACCAGGCAAGGCAGGGTCAAAGCTGAGTATCCTTGAAAAATATGATCTAATCAAGAAAAGGAACCAGACCCTGACCAACAACACTTGCGCCCAAATCTAGAAGCAGACGTCGACTGCACAACATAGGCTGTTGTCGGCATTCGACACTGAGAAGGGCAGAATGCATATGGCATTCCTCCAAGCACAGGTGCCAGATCCAAAGGCGATCATTGATTACAAAAGAGACACCTTCGAATTCCAGATGAAGGATGTGCATTCGGCCGATCAAATGGATTTGCATAAGTAAACAGGGGAAATGGTCTTTTACACACTGGCACATGCTTCCACTTCTGCCTCCAAATTGCAGGTGTCCCTGAACAATGTTCAAACACAACTGAAGTTAGAGAAGATATCGTCCTTTGCCAAGGACAACAGGATCAAGACTCTGGAGGAGATAGTCCTCAAGATCGGTTACGATCCTTCGAACGTGAAAGAAGCAGAGGAGATGATTAAGAAGAAGAATGCTGACATAGCCACCTTAAGGAAACAACTGAAGCTCCCGCCCACAGAGGATTAGTAGGCGAAGGAGATAGCAGAGAAAGAAGGAGAGAAAGATGAAATGCTCAAGTTGCTCATGGAGCAGAATGCACAAATTAAGGAAATGGAAGCTGAAATGGAGAAACTGGTGAAAGAGAAAGAGGAATTGAAGCCAATGGAAGTCATTCCATTGAGTGCCATTCCAATTTTAGGAGTGAGTACAAAATCAGTGACAGAAGTCCCATCTGCTACTCCATTAACATCCCTGGAAAAAAATGAACCTGCAGGAAACATAGATCAGCAGGCTTAAAAAGGAAATTGAGAACCTTCAGGAACTCAAATCTTCCTTTCAGATTAGCCTCTCCAAGGAAACGCAGGTGTCAGATCAGCTCAAACAAGAGTTGCAGCAGCTCCAGAAGCAAACAATGGAAGGGAAAACTTTGGCCGAGGTTAAAGAAAGTGTATGGACAGACATCACCAAGTCCATGAACGAGATATGGCCCATGATACAGATCATGCTTGAGCAGAATGAATTGGTACAGAAGAGCAAACAGGCCATTGAGAAGATCAGATCAGAATTGGGAGACATGCCAACTCAGGCTAATGAAATCATTAAGTTCCTAAATTCTAAAACCAAGGAGGAACTGGAAGAGCTGAAAATCGAAGACAGAACAAAGACCATCCTCAAAGTCAAAAGAGTTTTGACCAAGAGGGGATTAATGCTTCAGCTAGAAGAAAAGGTTCAGGTTATGGAGCTAGGGGTACAAAGATTCTTTAGTAAGATTGAGGCTCTATAGAAGAAAGGACTTCCTGTTCTGAAAGTAATCAACGAAAAACTGATGACACTCCCGGATTACAAGAAGAGACTGGCTGACGTGGCTAAGGATAGTTCGAAGTTTTCGGGAATTCAAGGCAGCATTACTGGCAAGGCGTTTCTTGATGCGCTTCAGTATGACATCAGTATTCAGCATGAAATTCGATACATCTTCATCACCAAACCTACCTTTGCCAAGTACACAGAAATGGATGAAGTTTATCGGAGGCTACTCAAAGTCAACATGCCCAGTCATCTTCGATGGGAGGAACTCTGTGATCTGATCGATTAGCGGATGAGCTGTCCCAGTCCAGTCATTTTTCCAGTCAAATGAAGTTGTGCAGAGGCTTCACCAATGGCCCACCCAGAAATCAGCATGCAGTTACACCACATCATCAAGCGGTTCCCAGATTTATGCAATTGGTTAAGTTAGTTAAGATAAAAATAGATTTAGCACATCCTGGTCATTAATGATAGGGTCGTTTGTAATTTCAAGTTATAAATACTTCATTTTTCGAAGTGTTGGTGGTTGTTGATCTTGACACCCTGAAGTTGTCAGACTGTAATATTTTTAAAGAAAACTTCCATTAATACAAAGAAGCACTTTTACAGGATTCTTACGTGTATTCACTGGTGACGTTGTTCTCTCTAAGTTGAATGTTATTCTTGCTTTGTTATCATATTGTTTTCTAAATATAATCTTTAGAAGTAATGAAAGTGGTAGGATTTATCTCAGATACCTTGCTTCTGACTCAAAATATTTTCGTGTTATATCTTCTGGTTATTTCATTAAAGAAATTCTTAACTGCTTCTTTATTGAAATTATCTTTCTCGTCTTTTCTTTTGTCCATCATATATGCTATTGAAGAATCCAGTGATTATATTATCTCGCCCTGTGAAAGGTTTTCTTTGCTTTCTGGTTTAGATTTCATTTTTAAGACGCATACCCCATAGCCCAATGGATGTGTAGACTGTCTCAACCAACTCGACAAGCATTACGACAACAAAATCAACTTATTTATTTACCTAGCCTAACATTTAAAAAATTTGAAACATATTTGAACCATATAAGAGAGATCCCTCTCTGAAGTTGGAAGGGCTAGATCCCAGCTTCAAAAGTGGTTGGATAAAGTTACCTTTGTAGATTTCTTTTGTTGTCAACCTCTGGGAAATTTACTGAGTGCTAATAGGGTGCATGATAAGACCATAGTATTATGTGATTTTGAGACAAACTGAGGGTATGGCCGACATGTAAAGTCAATATTTATGAGGATTGGTTGACACAGGTTGATAGAATTCCTTTGAACAAGAGCATGAGACATATGGTGGACTCTGGCAGCATAGACTCAATGATGTGACTATTAGATGCATGAGGCATCAATAATGTTCTCTATAGGGACTGGAAGAGTAACCAATCGGTAGAGAAAACTCTATAACTAGATCAACTTCCTAAGGCCATGCTAAACCCAAAATTATGATGACGCAAGGACTCAATAACTTTGTGCTCTGTTCAAAGGTGACACAGAGGAGGGAACGAGTGTTGCAAGTAAACAAAACTAGTTCCAATAGTGGAATGTACCTATGCTCATTGCAGGGGAATGCATGTGGGAGATGGACACTTGTGGTGATGTTCCTTCCAGGGTATAGGGTGTCAAATTGAGAAGGATATAAAGAAGTCTCTTCTTGGTTGAGGATGCAAAAAATGCTTAGGAAACAGTTTATAACACAAAGTAAGAACCGACTAAAGGCTCAATATTGCAAGCAAGGGCATGAGATGTAATCACAACTTAATGCCAAAAAATATCCTTTTTTATGTCTTTTAGTCTACTTGATGTGAAAAAGGGGTAAACTTGTGCCAAATAGACGTCTTTTTAGATCCAATTTACGAGTGTGAAAAAGACAAGTTCACTCGACAATCTTTTCTATTTTTGATAATGAGTCGAACAAGAGCTTAACTAAGACTCATGACCTTTCAAATCCAATTTTAACGAGTGTGAAAGGGACAAATCGCTCAACAATCTTTTTGGTTTTTTAGACGAGTTAGAAAAGAGCTTAATTAAGACTCATTTTTGGGAGTCCGCGTGTAATAAGGCCGCATGTGAATGAATGAGAAATGAGGTTCATCATAAAGTCAGGTATCAAATTATAATGGACTCCCAATCCCAAGGAAAAACTCGGCATGGGCACCAAATGACAAAAAGGATTTAAATAGGGACCCATGTTTGGTAAGTCTCTACGATTTATTAATGACGCTATTTATAGCAGATGGAGGGTCATGCGTTGCAATAAATGGGTTCGTACCTAAGGAAGGTTTATCTTGGAGGAGCACAACCCTTTAGTTATTTTATTCCTTTCTTGAATGGTGCACATATGGAGGAGGATTTTATATTATTTCTTGAAACCTTAGCATGGTTAAAACCCTAATTCGTCCCTCTCGTCTTGAGCTTATCTTGTTGGAGGTTATAACCACTTCATTATTTTGTTGTTGTTTGATTTATCCCATGGAGTCGGTTATGGAGCATTCTCCTAGGAGAATTATTTTATTCTTTTATCACTCATGCATCTTGGAGGACGCACTTATTAAGCACATACTCCCTATTACCCCTCATATTTGCATGAGTGGTAAGTGTGGATTTTCATCACATGACAAGATTTTCAAGGGCAACTTATAGGGATGATGATGAGACTGAGACGTGCACCTTTTATTTTTGCTTAATGATAATGCATCTTCGTTGGAGGAAGTGATGACTGTGGATCCTCCGTGATGTTGCATGATATGTTGATTCAATGGACTATGTGGTTGATTGTCTCGGTTCCTATTGTTTTCTTCATGGTCACATGGTCCTTGGTGTTGATAGATGGTTATGATATGCTCCTAGGTGCTATGATATGACGTTGGTTATCTTCATGCCTTTGGTGTTTCTCTTTGCATGTTTGCATGATGGGATATGGCTCTTGAGGAAGATCGCTCTAGCATTTTATGTGTCTATTTTACTATTATGATGATGCTTGACAAAATAGAAAAATGGCTTCATGGAGCTCCCTATGGTTTTGATGATGATATGTGTTATCACAAAATCTTGCAGTTGTGCAAAGCCTTCACAAGATGCTTGACTAGTGTAACAAATGGAAGTAATTGCCACTGTCACCTAAGCAAGTACTTCCCTCGTTTTAGTGAAGGATAGGAATCCAACACAAGGGAGGCTTTCCTGGGAACCTCAAAGGATTCTATAGCAAGCCTAAGGAAAGTCTATGACCCTCTACATTGGTTGCTTGACTAGCTAGGTCAAGGTTTAGGGAAAGGTCAATGTGAGTTAGACAAGGCAAGTTAATTGTGCGTGTGTGAGAGGTGTTATTGAGACAATCAATAATGTTTATTAAGCTAAGAAAGTAAAGTAAATAACTCAAAACACTAGCTATCAAAAGAAGGATAAAAGTTGTAAATAAACTTGAATGATAGATAAGATACTTGAGCATGTAAAACGTTTATAATAGCAGCAATAAATCAGCTCTAAAATCAGCAAGATGACTATGGAAAATATGTCAAATACCAAGTAGAAGACTTATAAACCACTAACCAATGATTGCATGACAGAAAGAGCATGAAACTATGTTAATTGAATGCAATATGACAAGCCCTAATGACTGAAAATGCAAATATTACAGCGATGATATTAGGGACTATTCTAAATAACCAATGCAAAGTGTTAGGCTAAAAATGATAGTAAATGAAGATGCAAATGCAAAAGGTCCTAAACTAACACAAAGCATTGAAAAAGGAGGAGAGATTAAGCTAGGGTTTTATCACTTGCAACAAGAAGACTAGTGTCACCTTCAATCCTTGGGCATATAGAGTCAAAGAAACAACTTCAATGGAGGCTAAAAGTCAAAGAAGACTTGAAGATCAAAACCCGATTATACCATCATAGGCCTAGGCTTAAACTTCAAGGAAGGAAACCCTAAAGTTTATACAATCATAAACCCTAGGTGTCGTCCTACTTCTATGGCGTCTAGCAAGAGGATCAAGTGGAAAGAAGTTAAACCCTAAAGTTTATACAATCATAAACCCTAGGTTTTAACTAACAAGGACAAGGTTAGGGGATATACAATCATAATCCTCCATTAAGGTCAACAAAACAAGGGAAGGGGATAAACAATCTTAATCCTCCCTTACAGTTTCTAACAAAATTAATCAAGGATACAAGATAACATGCAACTATTAACCATTTAATAGAGAATTCACCAAAATATACCAAGAACAAACACTTAAACTTGGCAAGAACACTTACTTTACCAAGTCGCTATGAATGAGGAAACCCTAGTTTCATGAAACATCCACCAAAACAAGACAAAGCATCCACAAGATCACTCCTCCAAAAGTGCGCACAAGTACTCCATTATGAAAAAGAACAAAAGAGAGCTATAGAAGTGATTATCCACGAGTGTAAGTTATGATTCAACAATGAAGCAGTGCTAGCCTTCTTAGTTGTAGTCTAAATGCTCTACCTTTTTGCCCTTTTCCAGGGATATTTGCCCGAAATTCGACGATAAATTGTTGGATCTACATATTTGAGTGGTTAATTGTGTATAATCCAAGTGCTCCAGGGGTTTTTCAGCATGCTGAATCAATTTCTGCATTCAAAAATGCAATTTAAGCAACAAAAAATTGTGATTTCGTGCAGATTTATGTCGTCGAATTCTGGCGAAAAGGGCCAAAACGTAGAACAATTAGACAATGTCGTATTCTTATATGAGGCAACCCTAGCGCTATAAATCCTCAAAGCCCCCTAAAATGTAAAATGTCCATGATACAACGTGGATAGTTGATGGTCGATCCCCAAAATAGCCTAAAAAATAAATAAAAACAAGTTAATACACCAAAATGTCACCTCAAAGGTGACACGAGTGAGTGTAGGATGCCACAATGAGGGTGACGTCGTGCTCTAGAAGGGTGTAAGGGCCTCCAAAGGCCACATCTCATCGTCAAAAGGTGCAAAGCATGGTGAAAAGTCACACCCCCTCATCAAATGTCACATCTCATCGTCAAAGGACCCCAACCCATCATCAAAACAGATGCCCTAATGGTAGGTCGGCCCCACCTTCATCGAATCATCATAGTGCATGATGTCATCATCAATATGCTCAACGTCCAAGGTGAAAGAAGGGTCCATCATCTCTCCAAGGGGTGTCCAATCATCTCCAAATGCAACGTCCTCAAATCAAAGTCTAACATGCTCTGGGCTGCACTATCCAAGGTGTGGGCTTCCTACCCATCCGATAGCCAATCTGACCATATCTGCAATATCCGAGCTCATTTGTCCAACGTCCAAGGTCCAAGAGGTTTGGGAAGGTGCCTCAAGGAATGGAAAATCATCTAAGAACCCAACGCTCTATGTCAAGTGTACAACGTCCTCTGAAAAGTGCATAACATCCTAGGTGTCATAGTGAAAACGTCCTCCAAAGGACCATGTCAAGGTGCATCATGAGCACACAAGGCCCACAAAATCAGGTAAAACCAATAACTACAAGATACAATAGCCATTAGAATCATACAAAGTAAGCCACCACTTAATACAAAATTGACATAAGCAATTCACATTAGGTATCTTCTTCAAACTTCACATTAGCTCAAGACTTAATGCAATTTGCCAAGTTTAGGTATGGGAGGAACATCAAAAGACCATATTAGGTGTGCCAATACCTAGGTAGAGAGATAGTTTCCAGAAAACCTATCAAAGTGTAAATATAGTGAATGAAATGGCATGGGATTACTTCATGGTGATGGAGTCATTGACATGCAAGGTACCATGCTCCATCCATCTCCATGAGCGCCTTTGTAGAGGGAGCGCTTGCTACTTGAGATACCCTTCCTCGACAATGTGTGTATTCCGAACCCATTTCTTTCCTTTTGATATTCTTTTATTGTTTTTTGCAAGTCCTCTTTTCAGGTTTCAAGCATTCCTTTGCAAGTTTCAAGCATTCATTGTTTTTCTTAGTGGGATTAAGTCCTTTTAATTGATATGCATTCAGTGCATTAGGACTAGGGGTGATCGCCTCATAGCGAGGGGGTAGAGCTCAAACTAACCTTTGGATTTTGACTTGGTCATTTATTATCACATATTTCTTCTTTCTTTTATATCATGTTTTCTTTGTCTTATTCATTTTTTCTAACAAGTGCATCAACCTCAGCATTCTAACCCTCCTTCTCATAGGAAAATGAACCATGGACCTTTTTGGTGTACATGTAACAGCCATTACCCGAAGTTTAGTACACTGTGAAAGGCCCTCGGATGAAAAATGTTAAGTATGGGAGGGAGAGGTACATTACCCTTATTAAAGCCTCCCAATAGTACCCATGTTCCCCAAGAGTGACAACACTGGACTAGGACACAAATGATGGCCACCAAGGTGAAACAAGGCAAAAAACAAAACTTCCAAGCTTATAATCCATTATCCAACTTCAACCCATGATCCTCACCTAAATGCCCAATGCATTAAATATGACACTTTATATGAAACAATGTCTAATGTACCCCGTGTGTGTTGGACCACCATCATCAGATGAACCATGTTGATCAAGTGCAATTATCTAAGCTGGATGAGTGGGGAGGCATCTGAGGGGATGTTGTCTGTGGAGAATACCGATCATCATCATCATCATCGGGATCATTGTCTTCATCACAGGCCATGAGTGACAAGACGTGATCTCCTCTAGTTACCACTAGGTGAAAGGTGGAGTAACAATATGCAACTTGACTCTTGTAGAGGAGCACCCTAAATCCTAGAAAAGTCTATTGTATTTCTACAGTGATAATGTTAGCTTTTGGGGTAGCTCAAACAAGTACTTCTGCATTGGCGGTGCCTAGCATGCGGAGGTGTTCGAGCGACACTCTCTAGATTGTTAAAGTGGCTTTTATTTAATGACTAAAGTGACCTTTTATAAATTTGAGTGACTTAAGTCATCTCAACGAGAGATTAAGTCACAGTTGTTGATCTCAAGAGATCAAGATCAGATCTTGATCGTTGATCACTTTGGAGATAGGGTTTTAGTCATTAGAATGTTATAAAAGCAGATCTAAGGAGAGTGAGAGGCACACAATGAGTGCATAGGTGCAAGAGGGAGTCTTGCTCATGTACTTATGTCTGAGTGGGAAGGGCTAAGGAAGTGTGCAAAGGGGTAGCGAGAGAGATAGCAGTCAGGTGGGCTAGGCTGTCAGCTGCAACATTGTAATCCTTTGATGGGCCATTATCCTAGGATGGGAAATCAAGATTTTTAGCAATAAAATCAAACTCGGAACTAGTTTTCCCGCAAGGATTTTTCCAGGGGTGTTTACCCAAAATCTCTTGTGTGATGCGTGTTATGGTTTCTGTTGTTTTAATGCTTCCACTAAATGTTAGTTGACAACCTACTGTGTTAATAATCAATAAAGCGAGTTTATTTGGATTGTTAGTCATGTGTTGGGTTTGATAGGAAAATCAACATGGTATCAAAGCCGAGACTCTAAAGAAGTCGGGTTTTGCACAAGATCGAGGTTAGCATAGAGTTACAGGTCTGCGGGAAAATTATTTTTCAGTCTAGTAAGCTACAGGATAATTAAAAAATTTTAAAAAGGGAAGAGGTACAAGGTCGTACAGTCGCCACCGTACAACCATCATAGGCGTTGTCACGTGTTGTAGAACCGGTCACGCGGGGAACATGAGAGTTGGGTTGCAGCAGATTGGGTCGAGCAACCGCTAAGGTGCTGCAGTGAATTGCAGCCGTGGGTCATGGAGCAGCGCTGGTCGGGGTACAGGTAGCAGGCGGCGTCGCCGAGTGCCATTGCAGTTAGTGGGATGGCGTAGTAGTAGAGTGTGGAGCGTGCAGACTACTGGAGCGGCGGCTATAGGAGGATCCGCGGCTGAGTAGAGTCTGTAGCCACGTGAAGGTCAAGAGGAGCGAGCTGGGCGAAATCAGCGAAAAGGATCGGTCGCTAGCAAAGAGTGAGAGCAGGGCGGATAGAGGTCGGGGGGCGCTAAAGGGTCGAGACAATGCGGCAAACATAGGAGTTGGGTGAGAGTGCTCACTGAAGTGTAAGTCGCGGTCGTGCTAGGGGCAGAGCACGAAGGGTCGTTGAGTGTGCTCGGCAAGCAGAGGTGAGAGCAGTTGTTGAAGCCGCTAGGAGGTCGAAACTGCACGTAGGAACAACAAGCTCGAGCCGTCGGTTTGACGTCTGCAACAGTCACGTAAGAAGTCATCGGGAGGGTGGACTAGCGGGTAGCCACGTGGACTGTTGATTAGGTGCTACAGAGAGTGCAACCGGAAAGCAGGGCGGTGGTGTGGTTGCAGGTTGGGCGCACGAGCGACTAAGAGGCGATTAGCCATCGACAGGTAGAGGACTCGCGGGCAAAGCACCAACATCTATCAGAGGTTGTCGTGGATGTGGGCGAGAGGGAGTTGAACGTAAGGGAGGCAACCACCAAGGTTAGTTGGCCGACAACTGGCCTAGTAATCACCAGCTAGGGGAGCACGAGCCACTAAACCAGTAGCTACCAAGTAGCCAGAACAACCATAGAACCACACAGCAGGGGCTAGGAAGCCGCGGGCTGCCTAATAGAGGTCCAAGTAGCTCCCAAGCAGTGGGAAAACTACGCAGAATTCTTCGGGCAACAAGCAGGTGCCCCGGGCAGTGAGCATAACTGTCAGGCAGCAGGCTGAGATAGTCGGGCAACGCAGAAAGGCTCTATGCAACCCAGAAAAGGGTCTGGGCAGCAGGAAGCAGGCCCGAGGAGTGGGCAACAGGCCCGAGTAGCAAGCAGTAAAACTGGGTAGCAGGTCCGAGAGGCCAAATTTGAGTAGGTTGCCGGGATGGCAGTGTTGGGGATGGGTTATGGGTAGTGACTCGTCTCACCATATGAGGGGAATGAGGTCGATGTTCCTTAGTGTTTCAGAGAAAGACTCGGACTATTATGTGAAGAGTGGGGCATGCACCATGCATCCAGTGAAGGGGGTTGGATGTGTCAAATTCTAGCTAGAGTCAAGAGTTTCTCTAGAGGTGGTAGGAGTGATGTATGTCCCAAGGCTAAAGTTGTTCTCAGTATCAGCCTTGGAGGACATGGGGTATGCAGTTATGTTCGAGGATGGACAGGTACTCATACGTTCAATGGGAGCAGATACCCAATATGCAACAGTGAGGCTTGGCATCAGGGAGGGTATGATAGACAAGGGTGTTGGGACAACCTGTAGTGGGGTCCAAGGGGATCTTGGATCGTAGATCAGATCAGAGTGCAACGAAGGTAGCAAGAGGGTCTTCCAGTTCAAAGGGAGCAGCTACAGTATCAACATATTTGATGGGTCAGAGATTGATCCACGAGGAGGTTCTTCTAGAAGTACCTTCCTTGCTAGGAGGGAGTGTTAGCTTTTGGGGTAGCTCGGACAGGTACTTGTGCATTGGCAGTGCCTAGCATGTGAAGGTGTCTAAGCGACACTCTCTAGATTGTTAAAGTAGCTTTTATTTAATGACTAAAGTGACCTTTTATAAAGTTGAGTGACTTAAGTCATCTCAATGAGAGATTAAGTCCCAGTCGTTGATCTCAGGAGATCAAGATCAAATCTTGATCGTTAATCACTTTGGAGATAGGGTTTTAGTCATTAGGATATTATAAAAGCAGATCTAAGGAGAGTGGGAGGCACACAATGAGTGCATAGGAGCAAGAGGGAGTCTTGCTCATGTACTTGTGTCTGAGTGGGTAGGGATGAGGAAGTGTGCAAAGGGTCAGCGAGGGAGATAGCAGCTAGGTGGGCTAGGCTATCAGCTACAACATTGTAATTCTCTGATGGGCCATTATCCCAGGACGGGAGCCCAAGATTTTTAGCAATAAAATCAAACTCAGAACTGGTTTTCCCGCAAGGGTTTTTCCAGGGGTGTTTACCCGAAATCTCTTGTGCAATGCGTGCTATGGTTTATATTGTTTTAATGCTTCTACTAAATGTTAGTTGACAACCTAGCTATGTTAATAATCAATAAAGCGAGTTTATTTCGATTGTTAGTCGTGTGCTAGGTTTGACAGGAAAATCAATAGATAATTAATGAGATAGACAACAAATCTTGCAGAGCACTCACCTCCTTGGTACATTTTGGAGCAACCTAGGGTTTCAAGTTGATATTGGCAAGGTTGATGGCATCACACTTCTTGGAGAGAGTGCCCTTGGGTTTGAGGTGTCTATTGTGGTCCTATGTTGATACTTGATAAGAAAAACTCTCAATCTTGGGGAGTGCTCCACCCTTTCATGGATTTCCAACATTTGGCACAATATTCAAGTGATTTTCAACTATTGGAGGATGGCTCCTTTCTCAAGGACAAGCTATTCCTCACCTGCTAAGAGAATCATGCCAAGCATTGTGGCCTTCCTTCTCTTTGCTCAGTAACTTGCTTCTTTGCTCAGTGAACTTGGACTTAGGAAAATCTCCACCTTTCTCCCTATCTCCAACTCAATCTTCCATGGGACTTAACCAAACCAACAATTAAAAAACTCTATGGGAAAACGGGCTTCATAAAGCATATCTAAAATCCCAGTGTTGAATTCTTAAGGAAGTTGAAGGGTCCTAATACATTTAAGATAAGCCTCAAACATAAACAAGGTGGAAATTTCAACACCCCCACTAGTGGATGATGCCCATTACCCACACTTCACTTAATTGACATCATTGATGGCATCATTTTGTTGACTCATCATAACAAGTGAATTGCTTACCTTGCAAGGCATGTGGCAAGACCAGCCATTTGGACATCCAAAACAATCATTATATTCTATCGTACATCTATACATGGAGAGAGGATGAATCTGTCAGTTTATGTGTCCATCAGTCTAGAATTTTAAAGATGGATCGTGAATATGTCCTGAAGATGGATCACAAATTGGCGATCCAAAACATTGACACATTCTCATCATGCGTGGTGAATCCAGAAAACTCATCACTAGACATATTCCACTGCAAAGCTGGAGGGAACCGATTTTAAAGATACTAGGAGCCTTAGGACGAGCCACGTTTGCTAGCAGCATCACCCTATGGACCCAAAAATCTATTGAAGAATTTGTATGTGCATTAGATATTGATTTGAAATAGACTGATACTAGTGTGTGTAAAAATTGAAAAATGAGACCTGGGTTTCGTTTTCTCAGCTTTAAATATGTGTGCATCTACCAAAAAACCTAAAAAACTGAGATTTCCAGGAAAACATGAGAAAAACTATATATATATATATATCCACTGGATCTGTCCTCACTTAAAATGAATGATGGTCAATGGATTCATGGTTTATTGGTGAAGACGGTGGCATGTCAGGCCACCCAAGGTTCAATTCTGTGAGAGACGAGTAAGATGTTAAGACTAGGTGCAAGTCCAGGTGACTTTGATGGAATAGCATACCCTGTCATGGCCTTAGTTGAGCTGAACTGTTTATGTTAATGGTTTGCCCCCCTAGAGGACCATTTTGGTGCAAGTGAGCCACTTGTGCTACATGGTGTGCCTGACCCCTTCTGGCCAGTAGGGGTATTAAGATTGAATTTTAACTATGGGTTCCGCCTTTTCTTGTTAATCATAATAATGTTGTTCTGTGTATACAACACCCCGAGAAAATATTTCTTGAAATATTTATTGTAATGAGAATTTACCCACCATGCATGTCTACATAGTGTAATTTTTATAGAATGTGAATGTGTTGATTAGGCTATGTGTTCATTTATAATAAATTTAATTTAAATTTAATGTTCTAATTAAAAATAGGTGTTGACTATAATACGTAAAATTATATGATATGATGATGGTGTAGTATTATTTGAAATGTTGTGTATTAAAGTTGAATTGGTATTTCTCTTCTTACGAAGAGGTGTTGTTTAAGTGAAGACATTGTCTAAAAATAGGTGTGGAATATAATATGCAAAAGTATATGATATGATGATGTTGTAGTATTATTTGAAATAATGTGTATTAAAGTTGAATTAGTATTTTTCTTCTAGGAAGAGGTGTTGTTTAAGTAAAGATATTGTGTCACAAAAGTTTTGTTGTTGTTACAAGATCAATTTTTAAGAGTGGTAGTTTAGTGACCAAATTTGTATTGACCAAAGGTGCATAACTTTGGTTGTTAGTACATGTGTATCAGAAAAAAGTGACACTTGGTCCTCTTTTAGGTGTTGAATTGGCATTTCTTTTTTTAGGAAGAGGTGTTGGATCACGTGGACATACCATCTTACAAAAGATTTAATCATGTTCTACTTTACAAGATATATTCCCAAGGGAAGAGAAGCAAACTCATATCAAACGATGATGAATAGCTTTTATTTTTTGTACATGTATATTAGAAAAAGTGACATTTGACTCTATTTAAGAGTGGTAATATTAAAGTTGCATTAACACTTCCCTTCACTTTTAAAAGGTGGTGTTAGCTCAAATAGATATATCATTTGACGAAAATTTTAATCATGTTCAGATCAATTCCCCAAAGGGAAAAGGGGTAATCTAGTAACCAAACTTATATTTTGAAATGATGAATAACTTCAAACTTATATTAAGTGAATATGAATAACTTTAATTATAGGTATGTGTATACTTAAAAAATAATACTTTAACCCTATCTATGTATGTGTATACTTAAAAATAATACTTTAACCTTATTTATGTATGTGTATACTTAAAAAATAATAATTTCAAACTTATACTAAGTGATTATGGATAACTTCAATTATATGTATGTGTATACTTAAAAAATAATACTTTAACCTTATCTATGTATGTGTAAACTTAAAAAACAATAATGTAATCCTATTTTGAAAGTGGTGATGTTAAAATTAAATTGGCAATTTTATTTTATGTTAATGTTATATTATCATATAACATTGTTGTGACTCTTATATACTATATTAATGAATATTTTTATTTTTTATTATTAAATTTCAAATTTTTTTACATGTTTTATGTTAATGTTATTTTATTAAATAAGAGTTTTGATTATTTTTATATATTATATATTAAAAAAATATGAAATTGTTATTTATTTTGACTTTCAACTTCATTAAAATAAATAATTATTATTTTTTTTTCTTTTAATATATGTTTTATGTTAATGTTATTTTATTATATAAGAGTTTTGATTATTTTTATATATTATATATTAAAAAAATATGAAATTGTTATTTATTTTGATTTTCAACGTTATTAAAATAAATAATCATTATTTTCTTTTCTTTTTACATATAATAGTAGTTATTAAAATAAATAATCATTATTTTCTTTTCCTTTTACATATAATAGTAGTTACATGTGTTATATTTTAACTTTCAACTTCATTAAATAAATATTCATTATTTTCCTTTCTTTTTACATATAATATTAGTCATTGTTATCTATTATTATGTAGTAGTTACATGTGTTATATTTTAACTTTCAACTTCATTAAATAAATATTCATTATTTTCCTTTCTTTTTACATATAATATTAGTCATTGTTATCTATTATTATGGTTGCGATGTATTTTGAAGGTTTATCTCATTGTTACAATTAATTTAAATTGATTCAATTACATGTTGTTGTTTTTTTTCAATAGAAATTACTCTTTATATATATATATATATATATATATATATATATACACATGGCCAAAAGCTTAGCCAAATATAACAATCTCAAAATTATTCTTGACAGTTGTAAATAAAAAACTTGTGACCAAATCAGCTCGCAAGTTGGAGGGTGTGAAAGCAACCCTATTCAAAAAAAACTAATCAGCATTTTTCACTTACATCTTACAAAAAGTGTGACCAAAATTATGTTGTGACCTTTCTATAGGGTTTTGTAGGCTACTAAAAGTAAATATACAGGCTAATATAGATCCAGAAATAGAGGAGGACCCTCATTTCCTTCTATCCATTGATTATATGATATTTTCCCCTCTTGCATATGGATAGCCTTCCTGGAAAAAAAATCTACCTCCTTATTTTGATCCTGATAAATGTGAGAGAAACTGATAGTATTGAAGGACTTTATGAGTTCTTTAATTATGTCCCTCCAACCCACTAAGGAGATTACCTGCAATTTCCCTTTGCTATTCAACCAATCAAGAACTATTTTAGAGTCTCCAAAGACATGAAAGACATCAATATTTAACTGAGATGCCAAGCTAAGAGTAGCCCAAACACCTAGTAATTATTCCCTAGTGTTGGTACTTGGGCCATAATTGTAGGTCCATTTGTAAATATATTTGTCACTAATCCTTATCAATCCACCTGCCCCACTTTGATGTCCATTTGAGAGCGTTGCTCCACCAAACCAACAAATGGTTGTCCTTCCTTGAAGAGGTATCTGGAGTGTTCTGGATATGGCCACTTTCTGAGAATCCAAAGTGCTAACAACTTTCCCTATTGATTTGTAAGCAATTGAAGAGATAGAGGGATTGTCATTTTCAAAAAAATTCTTATTACGTTCCAGCCAAATAAACCAACTAACAAGAGACGGGAGAGTGATGTAATTTCGCTCCTTTTTTACCTAACTATCATAACAAGCATTTAAAGAGCTTCCTTCCCAATCATTTTTTAAATTAAGCCCTCCTTTTATCCTATGCCAAACTTGTCGAGTAAAATTACACTTGATAAACAGATGCATCATTGACTCTGTTTCCTTTGAGCATAAATGGAAAATACTTAGACCTTCCCAACATTTTTGTTGCAGATTATCCCATGTAAGGATTTTATTTTCAGCAGATAACCAAGTGAAAAGTCTAATTTTTAGGGCAATGTCCTAGGACCACAATCCTCTCCTCCAGCCACCAATAGACTGCTACAAAAAAAAATTGTTATGGCACTATAAACATTATTAACTGTAAGAATACCTAATTTATCTCCTCCAATCCACATAAGTGCATCTTCTTTGTTATGTAGTTGAACCCCCGAGCCAATTAAGCTCTAGAATAGAAGTCCCATTCCTTTTCCATATCTCCAGAGAGTCCAAGCTCATATTTCTCCAATGTATAGCTATAATCCCTGGCCTGCTAATACCTCTAGCATGATAGAGGTAGTTAATGTTTTTGTGCTTTAAGACTGTTAAGAGGTCTCCAGAGAGCAAGGAGGAGATCCCCAAACCCAGAATAAAGTTTTTTCCTACTAAAACTGAGTGCTTAGACCCAGGACTCCAACTCAACCCATGAGTAGTCAGATGTAAATACTTCAATAGATTTTTCCAAGTCTGAGAAGTAGAGATCGATCTAGTGGAACCGATCTGAACCAAGTAGAGACCAAAACAAAAGGTAGATATTTGTCTTTGATTACCCTATGCTAAATACCATCCTTAATCCCCAAAGAAAAACATTTTTTAATCCCCAGCCACCAAGGAGCTTAGGTTTGGCAATAGTTTCCCGACTACACGGGTGCAAATGTTGTTTTTCACTACAACCAGACCAGAAAGTTGAAAATTAAAATTCTGATCGTATTGAGCATAGAGTCAAGAATGGTAGCCAGTGTCATCCAATAAACTGGTTGGCTTTGAAGTACAACTTTGATAAGTATGAAGCGACCTCCAAGAGATAGCCATATGTTACACCAATACCCGATCCTTTTTTCAAACTTAGCTAATAACCATCTCCATTCAACGACCTTGTACTTTCCAGCTTTTATGAAGTACTCGAGATATCTGAAGCCTTCCGAGAGATCAACAAATTTGTAGGGAAAGGCTTCTTTAAAATTTTCTAAAATCTCCCCTTGAATTCCAGAAAAAATGAAAGGTAGACTTTGTCAAGTTTACCTTCATACCCGATGCACTGCAAAAGATTTTTGGAAGGTCATTTATCTCCTTCCATTCCTGTATAGAATCCTTTGTCATGATAAGTACATCGTCCACAAAAAATAGATGAAGTATCTTAACAATCCTGGAAACCTTCACTTCTAACAACTTCCCTTCAACCTGTCCTTTCTTAAGCAATAGACTAAGACCTTCCATTACTAAAATGAACAGTAGCGGAGATAATGGACAACCTTGTCATAGTCCTCTTCCACTCTGAAAAAAATGGAGTAGTCTCCCCATTTATTAGAACTGCAAACTTAGCATTGATCACACAACTTAGAATCCAATTGGTAGTTTGAAGACTAAAACTTGTTTGAAGGAGCATCCATCTTAAAAAGTCTCAATTAATATAGTTGTAGGCTTTCTTTAGATCTAGCTTCAAGATTAATGCCTTCAACTTTTTCAACTTAATACTATGCAAACATTCATGAGTCATGTCGATGGCATTCAGTATCTATCTACCTTTTAAAAAACCCAATTGTTCTTCCAACAGAGTCCATGAAAGTATAGGTTTTAATTTATTTGCAATAATCTTTGCTATAATTTTATAACACAGATTTACAAAGAGATATAGGTCTATAGTCACCAAAAGAAGAAGGCTTATTTAATTTTGGAATTAGTGCAAGAAAAGTCAAATTTATGGAGCTTATCATCTCTCCTCGCATCCTAAAATCCTCCACCACTTTTAGCAATTCATCCTCGACCAAGTCAAAAAAGTGAGTGAAGAACTCAACCATCCGACCATGAGGCCCCGGGATTTTTTCCTTTTCAAAAAGTTTGAGTACTTCCCATAATTCCTACTTTGTACAAGGTTTATCAAGAAGTAAAGAGTCATCCTCGGTAACTAATCAGTGATAAAGTCTATCTGTGAAGACTTGATCAACGATATTAGAGTGTTAAACTTCGTCAAAAAAACTTGTAAAGTGTCTGGTTGCCTCTTTTTTTATGGCATCTTGTCCAAAATGGACCTGCCCATTCTCATCCAAAACTTCCCAGATATGTTTACTATTCCTTCTAGAACTTGCAAAGTGATGAAAAAATTTTGTATTTTGACCTCCACTTTTTATCCAAATGGCTTTGCTTCGTTGTCTCCATAATTCTTCTTCAGACAAGAGAAATTTATTGTGCTCTTCCTCTAATATATTTATGTGCCTAACCATACCTCGTCTCCTCATCGTCCTCGATGCCTCCTGATATGCATCTTGTAGTTCCCCCTTCAACTATTCTAATCTTAAAAGCTTTTGCTTTATTTGCTCTTTTTCCCAAGCTTTGATGTGTTGCTTTAATAGTCTCAATTTCCACACTAGTCTTCATTGAACTCCTGGTTCTATCCCAAATTGTTGATCAGTCCAGACTTCCTTCACAATAGAAGTAAAGTCTTCTTCTTTCAACCACATCGAATTTAACTTGAAAGGATAAGTTGTCGGATATAGATTATTTTCAAATTGCAAAATGACAGGTGCGTGATCTAATAGATAAGGGTAGGCCACCCAGGACCTAAATCTGTTAGCACCATTTATGAGATCTTCTGACAAATAAACCTGATCCAATATTTTTGTGATACTCTCATCTCTAGCTCTACCATTCTACCAAGTTGGGGCTAAAACATCCAGAATTATATCCACGAGTCAATTATCCTGAAAAAACTCTTTGAAGTACCCTGCCAATTGGTCCAGCTGTGTTGAAGCACCCCAAACCTCACCAACACTAATTGTGAAGTTTAAATCCCCTACTACTATCAATTTTTTGTGTTCCAACATACCCCTAGATGCCACCTTTCCCCCCAAAAAAAATTATGTCAGTACAAGGTCCGTAAACATTTAAAACAGAGAGCGAATTTTTGTTCTCCAAACAAGTACCTGTCAAAAAAAATCCACCACAACAAAGATAAGGATTTAGCACAAATTTATTTGGATCCCAAGACACTAAAAGACCCCCATAATTGTCAACTGAGCTTACAACACAAGTTAACCAAGAGGGACGAAAAGTGTTCATAAAAATCCTAGTCTTGTTTTCATCCACTAGTGTGTCTTGTATAAAGATGATATCTGGAGAAATCCTAAACAATAGTCTTCGCATGGAGGCAAATTTCAGGGTCCCCCCCACCCCTCTAATATTTAAGGAGAGAAAGATCATGATTTAGCCCTGGCTAGGGATTTCATGCCTCTAAGAGCCCCAATATCAATGATAGTGGAAATGTGCAAATCAATAGATGTAGAAAGAGAGACTGCTTTTTTACGTGCACTCCTAGTTTTTATGGGAGAGATTTCAAATCCCAGTCCCTTCGACCAAGTAAAGTCTTTCCCAGGGCCCTCCCCAGTCTTTTTCGAAGAACCTAATTCTCCAACAGGGTCACATCTTCAGAATTCATTCCTCTTCTAATAGGTTGGAATAGGGATAGGAGTAAGAGCCTCTTTGTAGGTAGGAACCAATGAGTCTAGAACTGCTCCAATGAAGCTTTCTCCGAGTTATGATTCCCGAAATCCCAATAAGATACTAAAATCCCCCTCCAACTCACTAGTCACACGATCAACTCCCCTTGAGGCCTTCGCCGCTCTAGTAGAGGTTCCAACAAGCATGGGACAGACCCCCTAGGGTCACTTGGAGAACCGCTTTCTCTCCGAGGATCCAAAACCTCATACAAGGTATTACAAGGAATCCNCCTGAACTGACAACTTTTCAGCAGCAGACCCACGCAAAAAAATGGCACCCAAGGTAGTGGAAGAATTTAATGTATCTCGTTCTGAGGCCGATAAATAAAAAAAGAGTGATGGAGAGATAGACTTTAACTTACCCAGGATTGTGTCCAATGTTTCGGGCTGGTTAACCCCCTTTGTTGCTGAGTTAACTATGCCTACATCAAAAGAATCCACTTATGGTGAAACATATCTTATCGCATTTCTGAGCATTGTTTCTTCCGACTCCTCCTCCTCAAAATAGCCTTGGCAATCTCTTCTTAGATGGCTTGTCCTTTGACAAAATGAGCACTTAAAAGGGATACCAAGATAATCCAGTTTTTGGCTCCAAGTGTGCCCCCGCCAGACTATCTCTAAGGACTCCAACAATCCAAAATGTATATCAAGTCCAACCAAAACCTTAACCATTCTTTTATCATATGCATTTAGTGACAAGCTATTCCTCACCTGCTAAGCGAAGCATGCCAAGCATTGTGCCCTTCCTTCCCTTTGCTCAGTAACTTGCTTCTTTTCTCAGTGAACTTGGACTTAGGCAAATCTCCACCTTTCTCCTTATCTCCAACTCAATCTTCCATGGGACTTAACCAAACCAACAATTAAAAAACTCTATGGGAAAATGGGCTTCATAAAGCATATCTAAAATCCGAGTGTTGAATTCTTAAGGAAGTTGAAGGGTTCTAATACATTTAAGATAAGCCTCAAACATAAACAAGGTGGAAATTTCAACACYCCCACCRGTGGATGATGCCCATTACCCACACTTCACTTTATTGACATCATTGATGGCATCATTTTGTTGACTCATCATAACAAGTGAATTGCTTACCTTGCAAGGCATGTGGCAAGACCAGCCACTTGGACATCCAAAACAATCATTATATTCTATCGTACATCTATACATGGAGAGAGGATGAATCTGTCAGTTTATGTGTCCATCAGTCTAGAATTTTAAAGATGGATCATGAATATGTCCTGAAGATGGATCACAAATTGGCGATCCAAAACATTGAGACATTCTCATCATGCGTGGTCAATCCAGAAAACTCATCACTAGACATATTCCACTGCAAAGCTGGAGGGAACAGATTTTGATATTGATTTGAAACAGACTGATACTAGTGTGTGTAAAAATTGAAAAATGAGACCTGGGTTTGGTTTTCTCAGCTTTAAATATGTGTGCATGTACCAAAAAACCTAAAAAACTGAGATTTCCAGGAAAACATGAGAAAAACTATATATATATATATATATATATATATATATATATATCCACTGGATCTGTCCTCATTTAAAATGAATGATGGTCAATGGATTCATGGTTTATTGGTGAAGACGGTGGCATGTCAATTCTGTGAGAGACGAGTAAGATGTTAAAACCAGGTGCAAGTCGAGGTGACTTCGATGGAATAGCATACCCTGTCACGGCCTTAGCTGAGCTGAACTGTTTATGTTAATGGTTTACCCCCCTAGAGGACCATTTTGGTGCAAGTGAGCCACTTGTGCTACTTGGTGTGCCTTACCCCTTCTGGCCAGTAGGGGTATTAAGATTGAATTTTAACTGTGGGTTCCGCCTTTTCTTGTTAATCCCTGAACTCTTAATCATAATAATGCCGTGCTGTGTATACAACACCCCGAGAAAATTAAACATATTACATTTGTGTAAATATTTCATATTTAAAATTCCCCGCAGGAAACTGAACCTCTGAATACTTAATGGTGTTAGCAATATTATGAATGACAGGTATTGTTTATGACAATACTGCAGTACATTCAAAAAAAAATAAGAGAAWAARAAAAGTTTCAGGATTTGGGCACCTGTAATTCCTCCCGTAGTCTCTCAATTTCYGCATTTTTCTCACTGATTATGTCATTTGACAGCCTCTCATCTCTGATCTTATGAAATCCCTGGAAAGCCACCAAAGCAAACGCCATGACCAACAGAAGGAAGCACGATGGTATTCTGGCTTTGTAGGTCGCCATGGCTAGTATTTTTCTTCTTCTGCTCCTTCCTTCCTTAGCCTCTGCAGGCAATCAGTCAGAGACTGTTCACCAGCAAAATTTATGCGATTACTTCCATCACCAAATTTGCTTGCAAGCTACGAGTATACCACCCAGACGAGGACTACCCAAGTGAGCAAACGAACTGAAGAAATGAATTTTAGTACAAACAATGGGAATTGTTAGGTGTGTAAAAGCTCAAATGGCATGGTCACGCCGCCTATCCCGGCCACAGTACCCACCTCCAGAGATGAATGATGATGTTGTTCTAATTTAATTAGAATATATTTTGGAGTAGTGTCACGAGGAGCGACTCCCTCTCTAGAGAGCGACATCGTTGGTCCTTTCTATGTCCTTGTGTTAAGGTTCGGGGAATGCGTCTCACACGTGTGTCCATTGAAATTGAAATATTTTATGTAATAAGATTGTGAGCAGTGTTGAAATAGGATTGTGCCCATTACATATTGAAATATTTCTTGTAATGAGAATTTACCCACCATGCATGTCTACATAGTGTAATGTTTATAGAATGTGAATGTGTTGATTAGGATATGTGTTCATTTATAATAAATTTAATTTAAATTTAATGTTCTAATTAAAAATAGGTGTTGACTATAATATGTAAAATTATATGATATGATGATGGTGTAGTATTATTTGAAATGTTGTGTATTAAAGTTGAATTGGTATTTCTCTTCTTATGAAGAGGTGTTGTTTAAGTGAAGACATTGTCTAAAAATAGGTGTGGAATATAATATGCAAAAGTATATGATATGATAATGTTGTAGTATTATTTGAAATAATGTGTATTAAAGTTGAATTAGTATTTTTCTTCTAGTAAGAGGTGTTGTTTAAGTGAAGATATTGTGTCACAAAAGTTTTGTTGTTGTTACAAGATCAATTTTTAAGAGTGGTAGTTTAGTGACCAAATTTGTATTGACCAAAGGTGCATAACTTTGGTTGTTAGTACATGTGTATCAGAAAAAAGTGACACTTGGTCCTCTCTAAGGTGTTGAATTGGCATTTCTTTTTTAAAAAGAGGTGTTGGATCACATGGACATACCATCTTACAAAAGATTTAACCATGTTCTACTTTACAAGATATATTCCCAAGGGAAGAGAAGCAAACTCATATCAAACGATGATGAATAGCTTTTATTTTTTGTACATGTATATTAGAAAAAGTGACATTTGACCTTATTTAAGAGTGGTAATATTAAAGTTGCATTAACACTTCCCTTCACTTTTAAAAGGTGGTGTTAGCTCAAATAGATATATCATTTGACGAAAATTTTAATCATGTTCAGATCAATTCCCCAAAGAGAAAAGGGGTAATCTAGTAACCAAACTTATATTTTGAAATGATGAATAACTTCAAACTTATATTAAGTGAATATGGATAACTTCAATTATATGTATGTGTATACTTTAAAAATAATACTTTAACCTTATCTATGTATGTGTATACTTAAAAATAATACTTTAACCTCATCTATGTGTATACTTAAAAAATAATAATTTCAAACTTATATTAAGTGATTATGGATAACTTCAATTATATGTATGTGTATACTTAAAAAAATAATACATTAACCCTATTAACCCTATCTATGTATGTGTAAACTTAAAAAATAATAATGTAATCCCATTGTGATGTTAAAATTAAATTGGTAATTTTATTTTATGTTAATGTTATATTATCATATAACATTGTTGTGACTCTTATATACTATATTAAATGAATATTTTTATTTTTTATTATTAAATTTCAATTTTTTTTACAAAATATATATTTTATGTTAATATTATTTTATCAAATAAGAGTTTTGATTATTTTTATATATTATATATTAAAAAAATATGAAATTGTTATTTATTTTAACTTTCAACCTCATTAAAATAAATAATCATTATTTTCTTTTCTTTTAATATATGTTTTATGAGTTTTGATTATTTTTATATATTATATATTTAAAAATATGAAATTGTTATTTATTTTAACTTTCAACCTCATTAAAATAAATTATCATTATTTTCTTTTCTTTTAATATATGTTTTATGTTAATATTATTTTATCATATAAGAGTTTTGATTATTTTTATATATTATATATTAAAAAAATATGAAATTGTTATTTATTTTGAATTTCAACATCATTAAAATAAATAATCATTATTTTCTTTTCTTTTTACATATAATAGTAGTTACATGTGTTATATTTTAACTTTCAACGTCATTAAATAAATATTCATTATTTTCCTTTCTTTTTTTACATATAATATTAGTTAGTGTTATTTATTATTATGGTTGTGATGTATTTTGAAGGTTTATCTCACTATTACAATTAATTTAAATTGATTTAATTACATGTTTTGTTTTTTTCCAATAGAAATTACTCTTTATATTATATATATAATGTGTACACATGGCCAAAAACTTAGCCAAATATAACAACCTCAAAATTGTTCTTTACAGTTGTAAATAAAAAAATTGTGACCAAATCAGCTCGCAGGCTAGAGGGTGTGAAAGCAACCCTATTCAAAAAAAACTAATCAGCATTTTTCACTTACATCTTACAAAAAGTGTGACCAAAATTATGTTGTCTTCTTTCTATAGGGTTTTGTAGGCTACTAAAAGTAAATATATAGGCTAATATAGATCCAGAAATAGAGGAGGATCCTCAGTTCCTTCTATCCATTGATTATATGATATTTTCCCCTCTTGCATATGGATGGCCTTCTTGGAAACAAAATATGCCTCCTTATTTTGATCCCAATAAATATGAGAGAAACTGATAGTATTGAAGGACTTTATGAGCTCTTTAATTATGTCCCTCCAACCCACTAAGGAGATTACCTGCAATTTCCCTCTGTTATTCAACCAGTCAATAACTATTTTAGAGTCTCCAAAGACATGCAGGACATCAATATTTAACTGAGATGCCAAGCTAAGAGTAGCCCAAACACCTAGTAATTATGCCCTAGTGTTGGTACCTGGGCCATAGTTGTAGGTCCATTTGTAAACATATTTGTCATTAATCCTTATCAATCCCCCCTGCCCCACTCTGATGTCCATTTGAGAGTGTTGCTCCATCAAACCAGCCAATGGTTGTCCTTCCTTGAAGAGGTATCTGGAGTGTTATGGATATGGCCACTTTCTGAGAATCTAAAGTGTTAACAACTTTCCCTATTGATTTGTAAGCAACTGAAGAGAAAGAGGGATTGTCATTTTCAAAAAAAATCTTATTACGTTCCATCCAAATAAACCAACTAACAAGAGACGGGAGAGTGATGTAATTTCACTCCTTTTTTACCCAACTATCATAACAAGCATTTAAAGAGCTTCCTTCCCAATAATTTTTTAAATTAAGCCCTCCTTTTATCCTATGCCAAACTTGTCGAGTAAAATTACACTTGACAAACAGATGCATCATTGACTCTGTTTCCTTTGAGCATAAATGGAAAATACTTAGACCTTCCCAACCTTTTTGTTGCAGATTATCCCATGTAAGGATTTTATTTTCAGCAGATAACCAAGTGAAAAGTCTAATTTTTAGGGCAATGTCCTAGGACCACAGTCCTCTCCTCCAGCCACCAATAGACTGCTACCAAAAAAAATTGTTATGGCACTATAAACATTATTGATTGTAAGAATACCTGATTTATCTCCTCCAATCCACATAAGTGCATCTTCTTTGTTATGTAGCTGAACTCCCGAGCCAATTAAAGACCTACAATAGAAGTCCCATTCCTTTGCCATATCTCCAGAGAGTCCAAGCTCATATTTCTCCAATGTATAGCTATAATCCCTGGCCTGCTAATACCTCTAGCATGATAGAGGTAGTTAATGTTTTTGTGCTTTAAGACTATTAAGAGGTCTCTAGAGATCAAGGAAGAGATCCCCAAGCCCAAAATAAAGTATTTTCCTATTAAAACTGAGTGCCCAGACCCAGGACTCCAACTCAACCAATGAGTAATCGGATGTAAATGCTTTAATAGATTTTTCCAAGTCTGAGAAGCAGATATCAATCTAGTGGTAATCGATCTGAACCAAGTAGAGACCAAAACAAAAGGTAGATATTTGTCTTTGATTACCCTATGCC
Organism: Picea mariana; assembly: GCA_032191745.1. Lineage (NCBI taxonomy): Eukaryota > Viridiplantae > Streptophyta > Pinopsida > Pinales > Pinaceae > Picea > Picea mariana. The sequence goes on from JASDQU010100121.1 coordinate 200,233, forward strand.
AAATACCATCCTTTGTCAATGCTTGCCACAAAGAGTTTGTTTCCAATGCTCTATTAAAAAGAAAAACATTTCTTAATCCCCAGCCACCCAGGAGCTTAGGTTTGGCAATAGTTTCCCAACTACACGGGTGCAAATGTTGTTTTTCACTACAACCAAACCAGAAAGTTGAAAATTAAAATTCTGATCGCATTGAGCATAGAGTCAGGAATGGTAGCTAGTGTCATCCAATAAACTAGTTGTCTTTGAAGTACAACTTTGATAAGTATGAAGCGACCTCCAAGAGATAGCCATCTGTTACACCAATACCCGATCCTTTTTTCAAACTTAGCTAATAACCATCTCCATTCAATGACCTTGTACTTTCCAGCTTTTATGAAGTACCCGAGATATTTGAAGCCTTCCGAAAGATCAACAAATTTGTAGGGAAAGGCTTCTTTAAAATTTTATAAAATCTCCCCTTGAATTCCAGAAAAAATGAAAGGTAGACTTTGTCAAGTTTACCTTCATACCCGATGCACTACAAAAGATTTTTAGAAGGTCATTTATCTCCTTCCATTCCTGTATAGAATCCTTTATCATGATAAGTACATCGTCCACAAAAAATAGATGGAGTATCTTAACAATCCTGGAGACCTTCACTTCTGACAACTTCCCTTCAACCTATCCTTTCTTAAGCAGTGGACTAAGACCTTCCATTACTAAAATGAATAGTAGCGGAGATAATGGACAACCTTGGCATAGTCCTCTACCACTCTGAAAAAAATGGAGCAGTCTCCCCACTTATTAGAACTACAAGCTTAGCACTGATCACACAACTTAGAATCCAATTGGTAGTTTGAAGACTAAAACCTGTTTGAAAGAGCATCAATCTTAAAAAGTCCCAATTAATACAGTCGTAGGGTTTCTTTAGATCTAGCTTCAAGATTAATGCCTTCAACTTTTTCAACTTAATACTATGCAAACATTCCTGAGTCGTGTTGATGGCATCCAGTATCTGTCTACCTTTTAAAAACCCCAATTGTTCTCCCAACAGAGTCTGTGCAAGTATAGGTTTTAATTTATTTGCAATAATCTTTGCTATAATTTTATAACACAGATTTACAAAGAGATATAGGTCTATAGTCACCAAAAGAAGAAGGCTTATTTACTTTTGTAATTAGTGCAAGAAAAGTCAAATTTATAGAGCTTATCATCTCTCCTCGCTTCCTAGAATCCTTCACCACTTCTAGCAATTCATCCCTAACCAAGTCAAAAAAGTGAGTGAAGAACTCAATCGTCCAACCATCAGGCCCGGGGCTTTTTTCTTTTTCAAAAAGTTTGAGTACTTCCCATAATTCTTGCTTTGTACAGGGTTTATCAAGAAGTAAAGAGTCCTCCTTGGTAACTAATCAGTGATAAATTCTATCTATGAAGACTTGATCAACGATACGAGAGTGTTCAACTTCGTCAAAAAAACTTGTAAAGTGTCTGGTTACCTCTTTTTTGATGGCATCTTGTCCAAAATGGACCTGCCCATTCTCATCCAAAACTTCCTAGATATGTTTACTATTCCTTCTAGAACTTGCAAAGTGATGAAAATTTTTTCTATTTTGATCTCCACTTTTTATCCAAATGGATTTGCTTCGTTGTCTCCATAATTCTTCTTCAGACAATAGAAATTTATTTTGCTCTTCCTCTAATATATTTATGTGCCTGACCATACCTCGTCTCCTCATCGTCCTCGATGCCTCCTGATATGCATCTTGTAGTTCCCCCTCCAACTATTCTAATCTTAAAAGATTTTGCTTTCTTTGCTCTTTTTCCCAAGCTTTGATGTGTTGCTTTAATAGTCTCAATTTCCACACTAGTCTTCATTGAACTCCTGGTTCTATCCCAAATTGTTGATCAGTCCAGACTTCTTTCACAATAGAAGTAAAGTCTTCTTCTTTCAACCACATCGAATTTAACTTGAAAGGATAAGATGTCGGATATAGATTATTTTCAAGTTGCAAAATGACAGGTGCGTGATCTGATAGATAAGGGTAGGCCACCCAGGACCTAAATCTGTCAGCACCATTTATGAGATCTTCTGACAAATAAACCCGATCCAATATTTTTGTGATACTCTCATCTCTAGCTCTACCATTCCGCCAAGTTGGGGCTAAAACATCCGGAATTATATCCACGAGTCAATTATCCTAAAAAAACTCTTTGAAGTACCCTACCAATTGGTCCAACTGTGTTGAAGCACCCCAAACCTCACCAGCACTAACTGTGAAGTTTAAATCCCCTGCTACTATCAATTTTTTGTGTTCCAACATACCCCTAGATGCCACCTTTTCCCAAAAGAAATTATTTCAGTACAAGGTCCGCAAACATTTAAAATAGAGAGCCGATTTTTGTTCTCCAAACA
>JASDQU010100121.1:217118-231295 GCA_032191745.1 Picea mariana
TTTAGGGTTTTTCGGTGACAGTGGTGTGGATTTCAAAGTAGATATCTTTTGAAATTGTACCCATATTTTTTCCAGACCATTGCTAGTATATGCATAGTGACTATGACATTTCATAATTGTGGTCATAACATAAATTCCAATCAACATTGAGGGATTTTTGTCTATTTCAATTTTTTCCACCTCAAAACTCTAGCTCTCGTACTTACAATGGCTAATGGCCTCTTAAATGGATATATTAGCTCCTGTCATTGAGGAGTATCCAGTGTTATATGTAGATTGCATGGAACATACAAATCATGTGGTAGGATTCTCTCCTACATGTTTTCTTGAATTTGTTATGGTTTATGAAAAACATAACAAACAATGGTTACTCAAAGTAGAATATTTTCCACCCCCTGAAGGAGTTCATATAGTGTGACTCAATATGGAGAACTAAATACAAAAAAAATACAAGAAGCGTGTGAAGCAATCTAAAGGATAGAAATTTGGGGTGATACTGAAGAGGAATTTATAAGTGACATATGTTACAGTTAGTGTGATTTAGAGAAGGCTTATGAGGAATGGTATATGGACAATTATCACTTATGGGAAGACAACTACTTTCACCTTATCTTTGATGACTCTACTCCATCATATGAAGAGAACATCATTGAGGGAAGAGATGAGATGGTTATAAGTACTAGTTTCTAGCTTGCATATTCTCCAATAGTAGTGTTCCTTCCAGATCCACAAATGACCTTTGACAATTATGTGGATCTGGTCTTTTAGGCATGGATGGTTCTATTTATTGCGATCCACATGACTATGGTTGTAATTTGGAGCACAATATTGTTATGTATCAAATGCTTAAAATACCACAATAAACCAAAAGTACACACCATGTACCCAATGTGAGCGTGGATCATAACTCCAATAACGATAAGATGTATAAGTTACATAATGAATCCTTAAAGAATAGGAGAACCTCCTCCAAATGCCCAAATATATTCATACATCACAATTCAAATCTCCTCAATAATGAGTACACGATCTCTATATATACCTATTCACACTTACACATGAGGCCACTTTACTATTAGGTCGACCCTAATATCTATACATTTACACATTGCATGTACATTTGGAACCATATATGCCTCTCCTTGGGGTCATATCATACACATTTAACCCCATATATGCCCCCCCTTGGGTCATAACATAGTACCCTCCTTCAAAAATATTTTCCCTCAAAGATTTGCAATTAAAGGATTCACATGTGATGAAACCAAGTACTATGATTTTCTTATGTTGTTGCTTTCTTCATGAGGATATAGGCATGGGACCCAAGTTTATGCATGAGGTTCTTGGACTACTTCAGCATTGAGACTAGTATTTGTACATGGGACCCCTAGCTTATGAATGAGCTTCCAAGATGAGTTCAACATTGTGGTCAACACTCATACATGCGACCCAAGTTTATGGACAAGCTTCTTTGGCTACTTCATCGTTGTGGCCAACTCTTGTATATGGGACCCTGGTTCCCTGGATTACTTCAACATTGTGATCAACACATATACATGGGACCCTAGTTTGTGGTTGTATATCCTACTACAAGCATTAAGGGCAATGCTTTTCGAAGGGGGTTGGAAGGTTGGGATCCTCCCTAAAGGTCTAATGGGGGGGGGGGGTGTGAATGGCCCTCTAAAGTAATAATAGTGTACTTATGATGGCCATTCAATATAAAGTGAACAAGGCCCACTATGTTTTTTATTATTAAACAAGGCCCACCAGTCAATCGGAATGGAGTAAATGCAATGTGACCTCATTAAAGAAGGTCCACTAGATAGTTAGGAGGTGATTATGATTAGGGTTTCATAGATAGATATAAATAAATATGGAATCCTCCTCATGGAGCATGTGTTGTAGTATTTTGTATTCAAGCTTAGCTCATTGAGAGGTCACCCTACCTTAAGAGGTAAGTGAACAAGAGTGGATTCCTTTCATAAAAGGATAAGTGTAAGGTGTTTCACTACATTAATAGTGTTTTAATATAATCAATTAAAGGGGATTGTTCGTCTTATTCTTGCATATCTTGTGTGTGATAGCATTTCATATTAAAGGTACACCACACTCACAACCAATGTAGGAAAACATGTGAGAGGAGAGGAGAATAGTCATAAAAGTGATTCCAAGACACCACAAGATAGGTGTATCTAATTATTGTTTCACATACACTAGTACATAAAATATTTCATGGAAGAGGAAGGGAAGGCTGAGCAAGCAAGCAAACTCTCCCCACAACCATTATATTACTGGGAGACACCACTCCTTTACCTCATTGACATAAATATCATGATATATTGAGACTTACATGTTATCACTAACCAATATTTGTGACTTAGCAACATTGATAACTTGTACATGTGTCATCTATAACATGTTGTGAAACCACTTTCATGAAATGTCATTTGTGAAAAGAACTCCTTAAAAATTGTAATATTTGAATAATTACATCATAAGGCATTAATACTATGAGAAAACATTTCACGTCATTTTTTTGAAACAAACAAAAAAGGCATCTTGTTAATCTAATTTCATTTATGGAACTAATAAGAACCGACCATAATAAAATGAATTACACCATAAATTGAGTTAGACAATGTAATTATCATGTAATCAAGCATTGAGGCATGCAACACTTCAGTAAGCCTTCATGCAATACTACTGTTATCTTCATCATGTCTAATCATTGGTTGACAATGGATAGAGGGTGCATGTTTTTAGTCATTTGCTCACTTACACAAGATTTAGCCTTTGATAGGTTGATGAATTCTGCTCCAACTCCATGGTGACAACGATAATCTTCGATTTATTTTCCTTCATTGAAGTGGAAACATCTCAACTATAATAATTGCATGATGTGGTTCAGAGAAGCAAGATGTTGCAAGACATGCAACATCAAAAATTTGTGTTCTCATAAGCAAGCATGTACTACATGCACTTTCCAAACAAAACAATAATAAATGGTTACTAATACCATAAAAATGATCCCAACATTAGACACACCAATAACAAACAATTGTGTATATTTTTCAACCTTCTTTGTGGCTATCGTTTCAGACACTCCCCTGAGGCTTCCATCTCAAATTCCCATTGTGTGGTCTCCATCATCCACTGTTCAAGAACATTCAATTCTCATTGTGCTTTGTCATCTTCTAGATTCATCTTGGTCTCACTGTGGAACTCGAGAAATGTCCCCCAAAAAAGATCACAACACAACAATTTTTTATAAAATATATCAAAATTTTCCATTTTAATCCTCTAGCTATAAAAAATTGTTAGTTTCTCCAAAAACAATGGCCTAATGAAACAAATTATTTCCTAACAGAATGAAAATTCACTCATTGTCAAAATATTCACACTCAACGAAATCCACTGACACAGTGGACAATCCCTTTCTAATCCCTCAATTTAGTGTCAAATTACATTAGAATCTTCACAAATTTTGATATGTATGCATAACAAACAAAAACAACCATGAAAACCATAACGATTGTAATACCCATGTTTCCCCCAACTTGTAAATGTAACTATATTTTGCTAAAAGGGTAGTGTAATTATTTATGCTACTAATGTAAAAAGGAAAGTGTTGCATAACTGTTGAAGGGGTTGCCAAGTTAGATCATGATGCATGAGAGGAAATCAAGGAGGAAATTTTCCTTTGACAATTTAATAATCAAGAAAAATCCAGATTGCCCATTTTTCTAGAATTGTGGTTAATTGAGGGAGTATGTAGATGAACTATCAACTTCCCACATTTATGAAAAGGAATGGGTGTTGTACTAAAACTACCTTGTCTAAGAAGCATGGGTAAAAAAGTATCCATCTAGGGGATTCTGGACTGACCCATGAATTGGGGGATTTGACCCATGAAAATCTTACTGAAGAAGCCAAGAGACAAGGAAAAAAATGGAGTGCAGAGAAGAGGGGAGACAATGGGTTGAGTTTGGGAGCCATTTTTATGAGTAGAGAGGAGCTAGAATAATGAGTCTTGTGACCATTTCCCAAAGAGGGAGAGCATTTGCAGCTCTATGGTTCTGAAGAGAACTGAAAAACGAATTTGTTCTAGGTACAAGAATTTGCTAGGAAGTGTTTTCAGTGCAAGATGATAAAAGAGGTTGTAAGAAGATGATTAACTGAGGAAGCACTCATTGCATACCCCCTTTATTGGTGGAGAGAAAACCAATCTACCAAGTTCCTGTGGGACGAGGAGAGTGGCCTCTGTCCCTGGATGTTACTGTACAGAAGGAAGAGTCTCTCTCAGAGCATCATGATCTAGCTAGGGGTTGGCCAATGGTAAATCAATCCAGGAGTTGTTGTGCCTATGGTTGGGTGGAAAAGGGCACCCCTTTCAGCAATTGCATCACTATCTGGTTTCTAGATAAGTATACTTGGTTAGATCTTTGTAGTGTTTAGATCAAAGAAAATTTTATACTATGTTCCAGAATTGTGTAAGTTTAATTTCTGACAAAAGTGACTTGAGAAATTTAGGCAGAATAAAGAGAATGTCTTAGCTGAAGCTCTTCTGATTTAATTTCTTATCTCTTGACTATCTGTGTGCTAAAATGAGGATTCTGAGAGCGGATGTTGTGGTTGAATGTGCTGTACAGTTTAATGCATGTTGGGAACTGATGAATAAACAATTAAAAACATCTATAACACCTCTGAAAGAAGAGAGAGTGATTTTTTTGCATAATAGTGCTCCATTTTAGTATGTTCTCAAATCCCCTACCAGAAAAGTTAGAAGATATCATATTTGTGTGGACTTTAGAAATAATCCCAAATATGGGAAAACATTAAAAGTGCTTATAAATAATTATCGAGGAAAAATAATTAGGACATAAACATGAAATTGGTCTAAATGAAATAAAATACAAAAGTTCTCAAAATTCCATTTGGGGCATAAATAAACATTTGTGTTCAAATTGTGTTAAATCTCCTAATTTTGGGAAGAATCCCCTTAAATTTTGGTGGGCGGTAAATCTTGGTAGAAACACTTAATTTATTGTGGAGCTAAATCTTTGTATTAGGTACATTCTCCTTAAATTTAGTAAGAGTAGTAAAGCACAGTAATAAGGAAATAAAATTCTACTCATTTACCCACCAGAAGGGTGAGGTTATAATTATATTTTAATTTCTAGGATGGAGAAATTTCCTTCGAATATAAACTTTTATTAAATCTCTCTATAAGACTAGAAATTTATATTTATCATTTTCTTATTTCCTGTAAGAGAAATTAAATTCATTTAAATTCTTCAATTAATAAAACCATACACGAACATGGAGATATATGTATATATATGTATGTCTATATACATATACATATTATTATTATTGTATTCTGAAAATGGAGGCCAAAGTCCCTCGAGCGTAATAGACCCGAGAGCAAAGAGAAGAGGGTATAAACGGTGACCACATGCTTAAACCTTCTCATAGTCTTCGGAATTTCGAGAGTTCGGAGCTCCGGGGCTCCAGGATGTTTGGGTGATGGGATTCCACGAGCCAAAGTTGTTGAATTCCCAAACCCTTTCTTTCCCTAAACAAGGTTGCATATGTAATAAATACAATTGATTATATTGTTGCACTTGACGTGATCGATTAAAGAAATTGATTAATATGTGACACCTTTATGTGTATTTAAATTACGTGATAATATGAGTGGGTGAACTCCAGAACTACGGGTTATATGAGAATGAAGAATTGCGTGAAAGAGTCGAAGTTATGGATCCATACATCTTTCCTTCTCTCCAACATTAAATTATTTATTGGAGAATTTTAAAACCTGGGCGTAAATTTCAAGAGGTATGATAAATATATTATATTATACTAAGATTTATTAAATTGATCCCAGGTGAATGAAGCCAACTCCTTTGAATATTAAATGGTGTGGTAATGTGTGCAAGTGGGGTCACTTCGGAGCTTTGGGACTCCAGGGCTCCGGGAGATTGGAGTATAACAGATGTGTAGGATGTTAGAATATAATGGATATGCTCATTTAACCATAGACAATATAGAAATATTATCACCCAACCATAGGATGAAGCCACCCCCGAGCACCTTAAACTTGACAGAGAATCATTCTGGAAGCAAAACCTAGACTAGATAGCCAAACAAAGGTGGCACGACTTTCTCCAAGGATAGCACACCAAAACAAGAGTAACAAGAGTTGATCAGAGATTCCAAACCATAACCAAGAGAGAGTCCAAGCCAAAACCAAAATCTTCTAGTTGGAAAAACTGCAACAACAACTCTCCTCCAAACTTGCACACAAACTGGCCAACTGTAGTGTGCACAAGTGTTGCTTCTGCAGTTCTGAGAATACTGACCAGAATGAAGACTGGCCTCCTGTATTTATACTAATTCTGGCAGATTGTCTGGGCCGACTTCTCATTCTGGGTACAAATTCTTTAGTATATAAAATTTCCTTTAGCCGATTTCTTCTCTTGGAGGCTAATAACCTAATACAAGTCATTCTCTCAAGCCAACTTGTCTTCTAAGATTATTAACCAATTAATTAGGGTTTCTTCTTGCTTCCCGAAATATTTTATTCTAGTCAGGTTTACACATGGAGGTAAATTCCGTGTAGCTACCATAATATCAACACTCCCTCCTAGCTAGGGAGGTATTGAAGGTAATGGTCTTGAGCACAAACATACCATTCACCTGGTAGCATCAACATAATCGTATAGATTAACCTATGATTATATCATGAGCACCATCATCACTATTAGTGTCATCAACTGCATCATCTCTCGAAACCATACTCCATATGAGTAATCAGACATGATGCTGTATAATTCACTCACTCCACAGAGTGACACAAGAACCATTCTTCTAATCCAAACATATGTCCTAGAAGAATAAATGTCCTGGACCATTTTCCATTTAGGGAATCTTTGTCCATTGATCATCCATCTAGTTGATAATCATTTCTAACACTGCTGATAGTCTTCAAGGCAATCAGAACAATGTCATTCAATAGAACATAACTGTGTCTATCCATAGTAGTACACAACTACAATCTAGTGGTACACTACCACACCAAGTATCACACAATTACTTAATCAGTGACATATAATCACAATCAATGGAACACATCCATCACAGTAGTATACATCTACTGTCCATAGACATACAGTCTCCATAACAATCATATCATTTGATATCAACCTGCACAGAAAACATTGTTATGATATAAACTGAATCATCTGGGCCATTCTTCCACTCACATCTCTGAGATCTAGACAAGCATCTGCCCTCAAAAGGTAAAACATCAATGATGAGCCATCTAGACTATTCTTCTCAAGCAAGGAAGAACAATGGTCCCGATTTTTGAGCCTAGACCATTCACCTATCTAGGCCATTCGTCCAACACTAAACAAAGTGCAACCTAGAGAGAATGAGTCTTCCCTAGGGAATGCCTATCCCTGATTGTTGAACATCGACCATTCACCTATCTGAGCCATTCCTCCGGCACTAAAAAGAGTGCAACCTGGAGAGAATGAATCTGCCATAGGGAATGACTATCCGGACCATTTCCTAAAGAAATGACTGTCCTGCACCAACCTCCAAAATGGACCATTCTTGTAAACTGATCACAACTGTGAGCTTCGAAAGAATAACTGTCCGACGAGGTGGACCAGTCTTCTTGACCACTACTGAGAGTGACCGTTAAAAAGAAAGACTATCTTAGACCATTCCCCCACACTGGCCACAAGGGGAATCACTGGCTATGGTACATCAAAAATCCATCGAACTATTTTCATTACGAAAATGACTGTTTGATCTAGACCATTTTTCGAACTAGAAAATGCTTGTCCGTCAGAAATATCAAACCACTTTCTGAACTGGGAAGGAACTGCTCATCCTGGACCAATTTTCGAACTTGAAAAATGATTGTCCATAAATCAATAACACATCAGAGCTCCCTCCCAACCTCAGAATCATATCTTCCCTTTTCAATAAGGAAGTCGTCTCCACGAGCTCTAGCTTGTTTCTTGAGTATGCAAACTCTTTCATCTTGGATAGAGGCTTTACTAGAATATCTACTTATCTTCTCATCTGTGGAGATATATTGGAGAACCCCTTCTCTTTTCTGGACCTCATCATGGAGAATGTAATGCTTGATCTCAAATGTACTTTGGTCTTTCTGGAACACTAGTTTTCTCTGAAGGCTTCATATAGCTCTAATCAATATAGTATATCATTGTTGGATTCATCTTTTGTTTCCTACTAGCTCATGACATCGTGGCAAGGGTCAAACTGGAACATATCCAAGTGGTACTTCTTCTGCCATCATGAGAGTTTGTCATGGATTATAGCAATCCATCATCATGAGCTTCCGAGTAACCATTCTGATACAATATCTCTATTATAGAAAGTTTTTCACCACGCTTCTGTTGTGCATTGGAGGTTCTTTAACAAGTTGTCTTCTTTCATCTACATACAAGGGTCTCTTTCTAGTATACCTTAAAGCCTTGAGGTTTCTCTTCATACACTATTTGTTCAATTATTCTGGAGAATAGTCTTTGCATTCATCTGATGTAAACTCCAACCCATGGATATTGCATATGATATAATGGATCATGTAGAGGTATGTCTGGTTTATTGGAACAAACAATCATCATAGTCTTCTCCCTCCATCTAGGAGAACCCCTAGTTCTAGATCTCATAATGCTTTCGTTCATAAGTCTTCCATACACTATTCTTCATCACAACTTTCAGTTCCTCTACTTGATTGCTTATAGTGAGTTCATATTAGGTTGGTAGTCTTGTGATTCTTGATACAATGACTGGTTGTTCTCTCTTTTCTCTCTTTCTTGGAATCTTCATGTTCTTCGTCATGTTTCTCTTTAGCTCTTGGGTCCATGGAGTTTTCTATAGATTCCATGCCCTGAAGATTCCAACTTCTTTTCTTTCATCATAGGATCATGGATGTGGATGGACAACCAAGGATATTTTTAAGGCCTCTTTTCAAAGAAGACTTCTTCTAAAGTCAAAATGAACATGTGTTGCTTTTCATGGTTGCTACCATTGATGGGAACATGGATAGATACTTCATCATCTTCAATGGATCATATTATTTAGGATTAGCTCCCTCCTAATCCTTGCTTCATGCATGAATGCATGCTCTTCTTTTGGAAATATATAATCAACTCCCTCCATCTAGGAGAGTCCATTCTTCCGTCTGCATCCTTATTGCCTTCTGCAAAGTGTCACAAATCTTTTTCCAATTTTCTCTTGATTGTTGACTTCTTTCTGTCTTTACTTCTTCTAGGTTTCTTGAAGATTGATTTTGATTTCGGCTTATCTTGCAGATGTTACTTATGTAATAGCTTCCACATGAATTGTTACCAGGGTTGTTGATGTACTTCATCCTTTCATGGGTATTGCCTGACTTGTAGTCATTGTGATAGAAATTCTTATCTTGTTGTTCTTCCATAGGTATAGTTTCTCTTTGAACATATTATCTTCTAAAAAATAGATATGCAAGATATGCACATAAAATATGGTATGTACAAGAACTATGAAGAGTATTGTTACCTTGTCTTAGAAGAAGAAGTTTGTTTTGTCCTGCTTGGTCTTCCTTGAGGGTTTCCTTTCTTCGACAACTAATGTTTCGTGTGTCTCCTTCCTTTTCATTAGCTCAGGACGATGATTCTTGTAGTGACCATACTTTCGACAGTTGAAGCATTGTATTTCTGACATATCTTTCTCTTGATTTGGCTTCTTCCTTGAACCAAACTTCCTTTTGTTCCTAAAGTTCTTGAATCTTGCTGTGAAGGCTTGATCATCGTATTTCTTTTGAGGTTTCTATTTTTCACTAATCCTTGATTCTTCTTGTGCACAACAAGTCCAAAGTTCTTCAAATGTAGGATACTCCTTCCTATGCTTGCGGAAAATGCATCCCATGTCTTGGTAAGACCGTTGAGTACTAAAATTACCAATTCCTTCTCTGAAATGTTTTATTCAATATCTTGTAGTTGATCTCTTGACTGAGAGATTCTCAAAAGGTATGTTGTTATGCTGTCATCATCATTCATCTTCATGTTACAAAGCTCATTATTCAGACTCATTACTTGTCCAATGTTTCTGACTGAGAAAAGGTTTGTTGGGGAGTCAAGATGGGAGATGTAGGGTATCAAGTGGTATTTTATAGACTCCACTATGATACTCATGGCATTGATGTCATTGTCTTTTAACTTCTCCATAGCTGCAACGTTTTGTAGTTCCTTCTCTTTTCCTTCTTCAAACTTTGGTTCCAAAATCTTTCCTTTCACAATATTCAACACTTTATTCTTGGCAAGGATGAGATCAATCCTTGTCTTCCATGCTCCGAAGTTAGAAGCCCCTTCTAACTTGTTTTCTGACTTCATAGAGTAAGTCATGGTTGCTTTGACTTGGTCAAACCTAGATTTGACCAAAAACTCAAACTTGACGTCTTATCTTGCTGAGAGTACCAGGAGATGCACTAGGCTAGGGCACACTAGTCTATCTAGAAAATAGGTCAATCCCTTCACTTAAGGTGCCTCAACGAGAGGGTTAAGGTTTTGTTGTTGCAGCAAAAACTGGCTGCAGTTGCAATTGCAACTGAGCAAATCCTCCCAATCTATCTTCCAACGGTTAGACTGTCAAACGATAGTGTGGGCCCATAAACTGTTAGAATATAATGGATATTCTCATTTAACCATAGGCAATATAACAATATTGTCACCCAACCATAGGATGAAGCCACCCCCAAGCACCTTAACCTTGACAAAGAATCATTCTGGAAGAAAACCCTAGACTGGATAGCCAAACAAAGGTGGCACACCTTTCTCCAAGGATAGCGAACCAAAACAAGAGTAACAAGAGCTGATCAGAGAGTCCAAACCATAACCAACAGAGAGTCCAAGCCAAAACCGAAATCTCCTAGTTGCAGCAGCTGCAACAACAACTCTCCTCCAAACTTGTGTACAAACTGGCCAACTGCAGTGCACACAAGTGTTGCTTCTGCAGTTCTGAGAATACCGACCAGAATGAAGACTGGCCTCCTGTATTTATACTAATTTTGGCAGACTGCCTGGGCTGACTTCTCATTCTGGGTACTAATTCTTTAGTATATAAAATTTCCTTTAGCCGACTTCTTCTCTTGGAGGCTAATAACCTAATACAAGTCATTCTCTTGAGCCGACTTGTCTTCTAGGGTTATTAACCAATTAATTAGGGTTTCTTCTTGCTTCCCAGAATATTCTATTCTTTTCAGGTTTACATGTGGAGGTAAATACCTCCCGCAGCCACCATAATATCAACATGGGAGAGCCGAAGGAGATTGACCCGAAGAACTCTCTCTCTCTCTCTCTCTCATGTCAAATATTAATAAAATATTGGAGACTTTATAAACTTGGGTGCATTTTCCAAAAAGGCTAATATAATATATGTTAAATTTTTATTATGGTATTTGTACGTGATAAAGTACCAACTCCTTTCCCTTTTAATTTAATATTCAATACAAAATAACGTGTGAGTGTGGACATTTCGGGGCTTCGGGACTTTGGGGCTCCAGGAGATTGGAGCATAAATAATTTGGTGGAGAGACGAATGAGATTGACCTGAAGAACTCTCTCTCTCTCTCTCTCATTTCAAATATTAACATAATATTGGAGACCTTATAAACCTGGGCGTGATTTCCAAAAAGGTGTAATATATATAATGAATTTATTATGGCATTCGTACGTGATAAATTATCCACCCTTTCCCTTTTATTTTAATATTTAATGCATAATCACGTGTAAGCATGGACCCTTCGGAAGTTCGGGTCTCCAGGAGATCGGGACTTCGGAACTCTGGGATGTTTGGGGAAGATAGAGCGTAAGAGAAAAACGACCGAAGGCCGAACCTATTTTTCACGTATTCCAATTTATAATAAATATTCAAGGGAATTAATTGTATTATATGGTTGTATAATTAATTGTATTAGCATAAAAGAATAATAGAGGTGGGACCCTCTCCGTAGCTCCAACGTTCGAGAGATTTGGGTATACTCATAAAAACCCGATGAGGAATTTTTGCCTAAATCCGAAGGCTTAGGTATTAATGGATATTAATAATCCTAAGTGCTCCTTTGATATAATTAATCATATTATAATATAATTAAATATAATTATATTATAATATAATTAATAAAAGGATAATTTGTGATTGAATATAGTTAATCATTTTCCCAGTAAATAAATAAATATGCATATATTTATATATGTTAAATTACATGAAAATGTGGCATGGAGTTGCGTGCCCGGGAGGAATTGAATTATATACCTTAATTAAGGTTAATCAACTTAAGTATATTATGGAGAAATTATCCTCATTGTGTTATAATATAATTACTCATAATTATCATATGATTAATTTATTGAGTTAGTGTTAAACTACTTCTAAGGGGGAAAAGAGAAAGTAAATATTTTAGTAATTATTGGGCGATGGGTATTAGGTTAAGCGAAAAAAATTATACCCCATCCCTTAAAATGGTACTTAGGGGTCAGGTGTGTGACAACGATGCACCAAATTCTCCATGAAAAACTCCAAATTTACTATAAGCACTGAATTACTACACTAAATTATTAGAAAAAGGTATTGAAATGCAAAACTTTTCCTTATCTAAATGCTCGAGGAATATTCCAAGTGATCATGAGCCTGAATTCCATGTGTCATGGGAAAATTCAAATGCATACAAATGAGGGTTTCTTATCTTAGTACAAAGACCATGTAAATCTTTCAAGAGATGATGATCCAAGCTCTCCCATCGACTCAAACATGTGAAGCCCTTTCAATTTGGGTTCTAGGCAACTAGCTATTGTTAGTTGTAGTAAAATTTCTAATCACAAATGTCATGTGGTACCTCTCATAGGTCAAGTTTTAATTATATCGCGCCCTTCCTATTCATCATTCACCACATAAAATATTCCTTAACCAACACTCTCACTATTCTTTCCTATCCCATGTCAATTGCATTTTATTCTTTAATTCCTTGTAGTTACATGTTGCTCATCCTAACTTCTCATTAATATTTGTAGTTGCAAGTCACCCCAATGTGTGGATTAAATCTACGACTGCTACCATCAAAAGGGCACCACGAGGGTTTACTATATGTTGCCACATCAACAAAAAGTATTTCCATCACTCAACAAGGTTTTTACCTACCCTAATGGTGTGCTTTGGATTCAGATCCCATAGAGGCTTTAAATTGTTTATAAGAGTTTGACAATGCTACACAAAGAATTTTCCTACTATAAATCCATTTGCCTAGTGACAAAGGAGTTATTTTCCTTTAAAAATAAAGAGTTAGCTCATCCATTAAAGAAGAAATCAACTTCCTTAAAGAAATAATTAAATCACCTAGAAAGGGGGTTCAACAAAGTTGCTTTTAATTATTGTTTTGGTTTTTGGAGACAACAAGATACTATTAAAAAAAATCAAGGAGACATCTTAGATCCATGCACATGTTGATGATTTCAAGGAACAACAATAGAACCTTCACGCACTATCAATTTTTAGGTTGGAGATAGAGAAATGACCTAGTGGATGAAAGTCAAGACACTCTAAAAAAAATTAGATATTGTAAGCTAGTTTTAGTTGGTTTGAGTCAATGACTTTAAAGAGTTGTATTTCTCTCCATGGTTTTTGTTGTGGTTGGACATAAGAAAAAAACAACTATGGTCATGTCCACTAGATAGTTAGGAGGTGATTATGATTAAAGAAGGTCCACTAGATAGTTAGGAGGTGATTATGATTAAAGAAGGTCCACTAGATAGTTAGGAGGTGATTATGATTAGGGTTTCATAGATAGATATAAATAAATATGGAATCCTCCTCATGGAGCATGTGTTGCAGTAATTTGTATTCAAGCTTAGCTCATTCAGAGGTCACCCTACCTTAGGAGGTAAGTGAACAAGAGTGGATTCCTTTCATAAAAGGATAATTGTAAGGTGTTTCCCTACATTAATGGTATTTTAATATAATCAATTAAAGGGGATTGTTCATCTTATTCTTTCATATCTTGTGTGTGATAGCATTTTCATATTTAATGTACACTACACTCACAACCAATGTAGGAAAGCATGTGAGAGGAGAGGAGAATAGTCATAAAAGTAATTCCAAGA
>JASDQU010100121.1:278583-294135 GCA_032191745.1 Picea mariana
TTGCTTTACTTTTAACTTCGTGCATACATTTTAAGTGAGGCTTAATTTGTTTCTTCCTTAGATGGAAATGACATTTCCAGTTTTTTATTGGAAGTGGTATGTTATTAGTTTCGTTTATCACGTTGCTCATACCTAAAAGGAGCACATGTCTTGATAGGGTTCATGTGTCGCCCCACTAACATATCAATGATAATGGTATCTATTAACTTTAGTTTTGCAAGTTCAACATCTTGTTAGGTTCAATCCTTACGACACAATAAATGTTTTTAAGTCATTCATTACGTTAATAATTCGTGAGAGAATAAATCCATTAAGATTAAAAGAGATTCAAAGAGATTCAAGAAAACTAATATCATGCCTTGATACATTTTGGAACATAAAGCAAACTAACTCAATCAGTTGAGTCATAAGAGAATGAATTCGTTAAGATTCAAAAGAGATGCAAGAATCTGAGATGTTCATGTTGGTGGATTGGAAAGTGTGTTGTTTTGGTTGGTCAATGGTAGATCAAATCTTCATACTGAACTATGGTCTTATTGGTGATATTATACATTCTTTTCGTGTTGGTCTGATGGGCAGATTTAAAGAAGTTGTAGTTGCATGTGCATACATAACCATTTAAATATTCAATTGTAATTGTTTGTGTAAGACTTTTATGTTGTGCAAATATGATTTTGTTACAAAAGTTGGTTTTCACACTTTCTCATATACCATGTCTTGTCATAAAATCCAAAAGGTTGCTTTCGACAATGTGTTTATGTGAAAAATGATCAAAATGTTAAATTTCCTTTTCATATATGTTAATTTTTAGAGAAGGTCTCTTCAATCAACATGTTATGTGCATATATATTAATTTGAGGGTTTCTTCATTTGTAACATACACACAAATGTATAGTTGCCTCTAGCTTGGATCACATAGTTCATGGAAATTTTTGAAGAGATCCCAGCTAATTCAAATGCTCCCTGGGATTACTCATGGCATGCTAATGTGTGGAATTGATTGTTGAACAAATATTAAATTACATATTTCTAATTATTACTTTTTATACAATAACTCTTTTTACGACATGTCTTTACACCTTTTGAGACAATTGTTAGCAATAATTGTAAATAAGATAAACCATTTTTTTTAAACCTTATGGCTTAAAAAAAGTTAGAATGGAACATGAATTGCTTTTGAGAAAATTCATAACTTTGATTATATTCAAGACAAACAATAAAATGTTCTTATATTCATGAGAATTGGATTAAATAATTAATGTTTGAAGACTAGTTCAATGTAAAACCTACTATATTATGTGCATGCACTCATATACATATAATTAATAATGTGAGATTTAATGGTTGTTGGAAAGCTTATCACTCATAAAAACAATGTATACATGGGATGGATTACAATACATATGCATGAATAAACATCCTCTTATGTGGAGAAGGAGTTTGGGTAAGTTAGGGTTTTGGATATGGCCTGAGATTTATAATTTGGTGTTAAATCTTTATATTATACATTTTTTTTTCATCTTCATTATTCATCTAATTGGTTTTGACAGGGTGTGATCATAGGATTATAAGAGCCTCTTTTGACTAATCCATCATTAAAAACACCATTCTCACAATGATAACACCAAGACAATGGAAAGGAGCAATGATGATTCCACTAAAGGCACCCCAGAAGCTTGTACCCAAAGTTTATCACGAGATAATTTAAAAAATAACCCCTTTGTTACATTGAAATTTCATGTTGCTTGATGTGATAATGCTTGTGTTTCTTATAGGAAGGAAACCCCACTAGGTTACTTTGTACAATGAGTTCTCCCTAAGGATATTATCCATAAATGGGTTAGGGAAGCCTGCAATCCCTTTGGTTGGCACTATGTGAACCATGGATTTGCTAATTTTAATATGTGAACCATGGATATGTAAGAATATCTTAGTGATATTCTCTACCCGGGCTTAAGGTTTTTCTATTGACCAAGCATCCTTTTGGCTGCCCAACTAGCACCTTGTTTTTCATTGTCATTTGAAATACAAAATCTCTTATATACTCATTGCCTGGTATGTATATACGTCAGATTGAATGTTTTTCTTTTACAAAGGTGTGTTGTTTTATGCCGATCAGTGTTGCTTGAATTCTTATCATTTTCACAAGAGTATGTTTGTGTGATTTATTGATTGTTCTCCCTCTTTAATTTCATGACTGCAAAGCATGAAATTGAAGCTTCTTTTCGTACAAATCGTTGATCAGACTCTTGTGACAATATCCCATTGCATGGATTAAAGATTATCATTTGTTTTCTTTAACTAATCTAATGTCTGTGTAGAAGGTCTTTGAACTATGTTTTTAATGAAGAGTCAACAACCTAAGTATGATTCACTTACTAGAAACTAAACTCAATTTGAGATGTGTAAGTTTGATTTAAACAAATTTATGAGCTAAGTGTCGAGCCTAAATTAAAGCCTTGTTTAAAACTATTGATAAATCAAAGTGATATGGGGTTCATTTAAAACTATACCTCTCTAAACAGTCTTGACATAACCTGTTAGCACTCACCATTGTCATATCACGACATGATGTTTAGTAATGCTTACTTACCCCAGCCTGAAATTTCGGTTATCAAATGAATCATTACTCTGTGTTGTGTTAATGTCCTCGAAATCGGGTCAGTGGTTCGTGGCAGGCCGCGAGGGTTACATGGGTTTCTTAGTTTCAAACGTATCTTTCCTCTGGTTTGTAAGAGGTAATAAGGATTTAGAGTGCATTCTCAAACCCTCAAGTGTTTGTTTATCACCAAGTATGTTCGTTCAACCTCCTTCGCTACTTATGGGATTGGTCTTTTGAGTTTACGGTATTGTCCCCTTGATGAAAACTGCTTCTTTTTCTTATGGTTTACCTCTGTTAAGCTAATGGCCCCTTCTATAAGGGAAGAACCGAACGACCCTCAGGATTTACTTACCCGTAATGGCATAACAAAAATATTTTTGTGGGATGAATTATGGGAAAACGGTGAAGATTTTGACAAAACCGCGAAAAACCCATCTCCAAAATGGGGTCATTTACTTTCCACATGGGCAATTTCTTCACAAACAAAGCGATTTTAGAGATATGCCCCATTTTCGAGAGAGTTATTTCTCAGAAATTCTGTTGAGGTAAAGTTTCTGTAGAATTTTGTAATCTTTCACCTTTTCTCAGAGATTGAAACTAGTTCTCAGTTGTCTAGGATAATTTCGAGGTCGATTTCAATAATAAAAGGGAAATCCACATTCTGTCCAAAATGATTAGAGTCGCCAAAAAAAAAGAGATAATCGAAAATTGAGGTCTGAAACGCAACAAAGCGTGTCTCGAGCAAATAAAAAACCCAGGAAATTTGGAGACATTATTATTAAAAAATTAACAAATGTCAATGCTATTACTGGATCAGAAATGCACAAATCTTCATTTTCGAATATTTAAATTGGGTAACTAAATCTATGGTTTTATTTCTGTTTAATTTATTTTACTAAGCATTAGTTGTTTGCATTGTTTTTAGACTAGCTACAAAATCGAAGATTCTATAGCTTGTCTTAATTTATTTAATGTGATTTTAATTAGATTTTTATTTTTATTTTCATGTCTCAAATGGAACAGATAGATGACTTGTGTGCTGCTTGGTTAATGAAGATCATGAAGTATTTTGTTTAGAAGTAGGATCTATCTCAAAATAATTCATGACATATTTTTGATTGTTATAACAAACTTTTTATAAGTTGTTATAAACATTATTATTGTAAACTTGGATTAGGATTTGGTTTTAAAACTCTCTATTTTTGAAGATTTACCTCTATCCCGTGGATATGAGAGTTGATCACTGTGATGTTTAAAACCGTTAATAACCCATCTCTAAAACGGGGTCATTTACTGTTCACATGGGTAGTTTCTTCAAAAACAAAGAGATTTCAGAGATATGCTCCATTTTCTACAGAGCAATTTCTCAGAAATTCTATTGAGGTAAAGGTTCTGTACAATTTTGTGATATTTCACCTTTTCTCAAAGATTGAAACTAGTTCTCAGTTGTCTAGGATAATTCTGAGGTCGATTTCAATACTAAAAGGGCAGGCCACATTATGTCTAGAATGATTAGAGTCACCACAAACAAAGAGATAATCAGAAATTGAGGTCTGAAACATAACAAAGCGTGTCTCAGGTAAATAAAAAACCCAGGAAATCTAGAGACATTGTTATTAAAAAATCAATAAATATCAATGCTATTACTGGATCATAAATGCACAAATCTTCATTTTCAAATGTTTAAATTGGGTAACTAAATATATGGTTTTATTTCTGTTTATTTTGTTTTATTAAGCATTAGTTGTTTGCATTGTTTTTACACTAGCTACATAATCAAAGATTCTGTAGCTTGTCTTAATTTAGTTAATGTGATTTTAATTTTAATTTTCAGGTCTCAAAAGGAACAACTAGATGACCTGTGCACTTCTTAGTTAATGAAGATCAGGAACTTGGATATGGCTCTAGTGCTTCACAACTGCTTCTGTGGCTAGGGATTAACCCTGACCGCCTCTCCTTCTGCAACTCGATCTCTTGGTCATAGTTGTTCTCTCTTCCATGGTGGCGTTGGCTTCCACTCGCAGTAGATCCGGCTTTAGACCTCACAGTGGTTCTGCTCAACCTTGCACTGTTGTTCAGCCATGCGTGCCTCCTTCTTCCGGCCCTTTGGATAGCGCCTCAGTTTATTTCATTGAGGTTGTTAAATCTCAAATTTCACCTCGTTCTTCCCCCTCTGCTCCATGCTAGGTTCAAGAAGCCCCAACGATTTCTCTTCTCATGGGTCAGGAAGCTAAAGATGAGGAAGTTTATTTTCAGGAAAATGCTTTAATCTATCGGTTCAATGGGATTTGGCCGCAGCTCGTGGATCTCAATGGTTGGATCTCATCCCATTGGAAGCCTCTCATTAAGGAAGATTTGATCATTCACCCCTGCTCGAAAGGTCTCTTCATTGTTGATTTTGATCTTGCATCAGATCAGGATTTGATCCTTGACTCTTGCCCTTGGTTTTGGGGAAACTCAGGTTTGTGTATGATGCCCTAGACTCCTTGCTTCAATCCTCTGACTGCTTTTCTTTATTCTGCTCTAGTATGAGTCAGACTTTTGAATCTTCCCTTGCATTTTTGGGATGAAACTTCTCTTAGAGATATTGGATCAACATTAGGAAAGTTCTATTTTGCAAGTAAAGAAACTATAATTCATAGCATCACCTCATATGCCGGAATTTGTGTGGAAATGGATTTTAGCAAAGGGTTTCCAACAAAAATTATTTTGGGCTACAAAAACTACTCCTGGACCCAAAATCTAGACTATGAAAGAATCTCCCTGTGATGCAGGGCTTGTTTTGAAACAGGGCACATATCAGTGCAATGCACTAAGGGAAATAGGAAGGCAGGGAAGCAACAACATAAATCAACCTGGTGGGATGGCTCCATTGAAGATCATCAACTAATTATTACAAACAACTGAAAATCTTCTCCATACCCAGATTCTTTGAGCCATTATTCCAAAGGCACGTCTACTCAGGAGACACCTCCAAATCATTCAAATATTGTCCCTCAATTGAAGAGAAAAGCTTCAACTTCTCTTTATCTGGGAATAGAAATCTTTAAGGCTTCGTATACTCTTGATACGAGAATAGAAATCAAGGTTCTCCCCAGCTCCCCACCTCTTTCAAGCTAGGTAGATGAGGCCGATAACGATGAAGCAACATTGACAACACCAAAGAAAAAAAGTTCTCCAGATCAGGAAAATATGGGGATAGTTGAATCAACAAAAAAATAACCATCTGTCAAAGAAGTTTGGACAATAGTTGGGAAGAAGAAAAATANAACAACTGAAAATCTTCTCCATACCCAGATTCTTTGAGCCATTATTCCAAAGGCACGTCTACTCAGGAGACACCTCCAAATCATTCAAATATTGTCCCTCAATTGAAGAGCAAAGCTTCAACTTCTCTTTATCTGGGAATAGAAATCTTTAAGGCTTCGTATACTCTTGATACGAGAATAGAAATCAAGGTTCTCCCCAGCTCCCCACCTCCTTCAAGCTAGGTAGATGAGGCCGATAACGATGAAGCAACATTGACAACACCAAAGAAAAAAAGTTCTCCAGATCAGGAAAATATGGGGATAGTTGAATCAACAAAAAAATAACCATCTGTCAAAGAAGTTTGGACAATAGTTGGGAAGAAGAAAAATACATCATCAGTAACACAACCAATGATGACCAGAAGTCGATCCCAAAATAAAAAATAATCATCTGTTTCTTTTGTCAATTATTAGGCCATCAATTTGTCTGAATTTATTCATGTAAGGATTTATGGAATGTAGTATTTTTGGATAACTGGAAACATAGGCAAGCGAACTTGGAATCCGTTACGATAAATCGAAAAATTAGACTTAGGATATTTTTTCTATGTACTTCTTTTCAGTGAGGTCATTGATCTTTTATAAATACAATATCAACCGTTTCTGTTAAAAAAAATGAAGATCATGAAGTGTTTTGTTTAGAAGTAGGATCTATCTCAAAACAATTCATGATATGTTTTTGATTGGAACAAACTTTTTATAAGTTGTTATAAACATTATTATTATAAACTTAGATTAGGATTTGGTTTTAAAACTCTCTATTTTTGAAGATTTACCTCTATCCTTTGGATATGAGAGTTGATCACTGTGATGCTTAAATACTCAGTTTGCTTTGATATCAAAGAAGGTGAAAATTCTGGGAGATGGACTACTGAATATTTTTTAGGAATATAGAATTATGATTTACTTAAGCCTTTCATCCTGTAAGTCAAAGCATGTTGTTTACATTATGATGTCTTGAGTTACGGCTCATATTATTCAAATTAATTGATTATGAATTGATTAAAATTAGCTTTAGCCTGTTTTGTCAATACATGGTTAATTGCTATCATTTATATATTAATTCTTTCAATCTTTAATAGTCCATGATCCCAAATTGTTTAATTCCAGGTGATTTTATTATTCTGATGCAAATCTTGAACTGAATTGAGTTTGTTCATATATTTCGAGTTTGCAAAGATCTATTTATCGAATTGAAGTTTATTTCTTATTGCAAATTGTCATTTATATTTTCTTTGTGAAAGTAGATTCACCCTTGAACTTAAAAATACTTTGCTTATTTAAGTGAGAACATTATCATTTACTTTCACTCTTTTCTTTTCTTTTATTTTCAAAGGTAAAAGTAGATTAGTAGTATATCTTAGATCTGTTTACATTCTGCTTGAGATTTGGATCTCTTGTATAATCTTTGTTCCAGGGTTTCTCGTAAATATTGCAATCTGTATATTTGTATACTTCATATATAAAGAACATAAATATACATAGTAGATAATTAGTTAGTTATTTTATTTTTATAGTTTAGATTAGATCCCTTTATCGACCAATGGAGCCGTAAAACCTGTCAGGGTGAGTCATCCCAAACGACTTAGGTTATTTAGACAACCTCAAACTGGGATTTCCCTCACATTTGACAGTGTGTTCATATATGATCGTCAACACATCCCAACTCTCCTGTCTAATATGGGTGGAATTCCCTAGTCCACCCATGAAAATGTGGCCCTTTTTGGAACAAATATCTATCTCACTAAGTGGGTTTATCTGCCATGATCCAAATAGGTTATTCAATCCAAGCCCCTATGTCAAGTTTGCATTGAACTCAACTTGTCTAAGGACTTGAAGGAATGTGTCTATGTGAAAGTGAGTGAAAAAATACAAAGGCACTTAGTGTGGTATTTTAACCTCCATAACACCTGCATTTATTGCCAAAGTTTAGATCATCGCATCCACAATTTTCCTCTAATGAATCATCTAGAGTCTTAGCAAATATTATCCTCGCTGACCACCCAAAGCCTTGTTGATACACATACCTAAGATACTTCCACAAGGTTGACTAAAGTGGTGAGAAAAGGTAAAGATAGTTGGTGTAGTGGATGTGTTGTGTTTTCAAGAAGTTAGAATCGTTAGCTTTATGTTGTGAATGACCTTATTTGTTTCTAGTTGAGTTCTAGTTATTTGTTTCCAACCATTTTGAAGGCAAGGGAAGGCTTGCCATTCTTATTTCTCCCCATCTTGTGAGGGTTGTAATAGACTTGGGGGTATATCACTTGCAAGTGTTTCTATGGATTATTCTCAAGTTGGATGGTTGCATTCTAGGCCTCACTAATATTTATGCACCAAATGACTTGAGGGAAATAGTGGCAAGGTGGTGATTCCTGGTAAATGAACTTTCAGATGTTTTATGGTTATTTTATGGGGATTTTGATATGGTAGAACACTGAGAAGATAAAGAGGGTATATTGCTAGCCATAATTCCATGTGCAGATAAATAGGTCTGGTTCTCCCTTGGAGCCAAGAATGGGTCATATGATCCCAACAAGTCTCAATGATATGATTCCTCGAAACTTTCGTTCACTTGGAATAATTTTTGGCAGGGCTAAGAAAGAATGCTACAATGGTTTGATAGAGCCATGTTATTGGAATATATTTACTTCTATTTTGATGCCCCAAATAAAAGGGAATTGCAAGTCGCTAACATGTCCCCTCTATCGAACCATCAACCAATTTGGTTCTAGATTTCATGGGAAGCACACCAAATGCATATCGAAGGAACTCAATACATAATGAATACCTATCACCTACAAAATTTGGGTTGAATTGATTACATCCAAACAATGTGGAATCTTATTCCTATGCCTATGAGATTATTGGGTTAGATTTCTCGGTGGGTTGATGCTATGTTGTGCATTGTGCCATTATTGAGAGGATATGGGTGGAAAATTGTTGCTAGCTATTAAAATTGTAACATAACCATTTTTAAATAATTTGAGGAAGTCTCCCAAGAACTCAAGACCAATCCCTTTGACTTGGATCAATAGGAAAATGTTGCTAAGTTATGCCATCTATTGAATGTGGCAAAGCACATATGTGCATGAATCCACTAGCTTCAAATTGGAGAAACTTATAGCCATCAAGGTTGGGGGAAGATGTATCACTTAGAAAGAGGTAATTGAATGTGAGTTTGTCGCTCACTACAAGGTAGTTTTCCAAGCCCAAGCTTATATGAAGAGCATAAAGTGTTCCTTGTAGAAGTGCATGGATGTAATTCCCATCAAAACATAGAAGGAGAAAAAAAGGTAATGTGACTAAGCTTTCACTTTGGATGAATTGGCAATTGACCTCAATGAAATGTTAGACAAAAAAATAACTAGTCTCTATGGCTTCTCACAACGCGAGTCCTATAAGGTTAATTTGGCCTTTGTTGGGCCAAAACCTCGTCCAAGTGCACCAAGAATACTTACACAAATAGTTCTTGGAATGATATCAACTGTAAGTTTTATACTTGTGAAGTAAAGAAATGCATATATATTCTTAAGTAAAACAAAAATTAATCAATGGCTCATACACAAAGTACACAGAGATTTTATACCGGAAACCCTCAACCAGGAAAACCTTTCTTATATTCATTATGTTGAATTTCACCATTCACTATACAATATATATACAATGTTTTTAGGTATTCCGTAGATACCAAAACCCTAATCCCTTAATCCGGGATTAATTTACAAAACTGCTAAAAATAGCAAAAACTGCCCAAAAAAATGTTTCGAGGCGTTACCCCGGGCTACTGCCCGTTTCCGAACGCTGCACGTAACCAAGGGGGGGGCATACCTTCCCCCCCTTAGGAAAGCGCCCAATGCACATGACACAAAGAGAACTACTAGAGGGATCGTTAGACGCAATTGTCATATCTAACGCGCCCACACACACACATGCAAAGAATATAACATCTACCCAACATTCTCCCACTTGTTGTTTTCTTTGCATCCAGGGGTCTAGGGGATTATATAGTCAACAATACACGGCAACAATGCCCATTGTTACTCTACACCAAGAGTATTTTTCTATGCTCACAGACTTTGTCAACGAATTTGCAACATTCTTCAAAGTGTCAACCTTTTCCAGCAACACCTTCTTTTTCTCAACCATGTCTCTCACAAAGTGATACTAAACATCAATATGCTTTGTCTTCAAATGATAAGCTGGGTTATTTTCCAGGAAGATTGCACTCTGAATGTCACAATCTAATCTCATTGCTTGTTGTACCAACCCAATACCTGAACACAATCTTTGTAACCATACTGCTTCCTTGCTTGCATGACTGGCTTCCATCTATTCAGCTTCTGTAGTTGAGAGTGCCACTACAAATTGTCTTTTGCTCATCCAAATGATTGCTCCTCCTCCAAATAGGTTAAACACATACCCACTTGTAGATCTTCTGCGATCCAGATCTCTAGCCCAGTATGCATCAACAAAGCCATGTATGTTCACCACTCTTTCCAATCCTGGTCTTCCTTGGTAGAAAAATCTATAATTGGTAGTGCCATGCAAATACTTGAAGACCCTCTTTACTGTTGTCCAATGCTCCTTCCCTGGTTTTGACATATACCTGCTCAAAACTCCCACTGTATGTGCAATGTTCGGTCTAGTACAGACCATTACATACATCAAACTGCCAATTGCCTTGGCATATGGAACATGGGACATGTCCTCTTCTTCTTCCTATGTCTTGGGACACTGATCTACAATTAACTTTACACCTATAGGAATAGGAACCTTGACCAGTTTACTTCCATGCATATTAAACCTCTGTAATATCATCTCAACATATTTTCTCTGATTCAACCAGAGTTTCCTGTTTGCACGATCTCTTTTAATTTCCATTCCCAGAATGAAGTTAGCAACACCGAGATCCTTCATCTCAAATTTGGAGGATAGCTGTGATTTCACCTCCTTGATAACATCCATGTTATTTCCTACCAACAACATGTCATCAACATACAACACTACATAAATGAAGTGATTACCAACCTACTTGGAATATACACAGTGATCAAGCCTGATTCTTACAAATCCCAATCCAAGGATGTATGTGTCAAACTTTTGGTACCACATCCTAGGTGATTGCTTCAGACCATATAGTGACTTCTTTAGCTTACAGACCAACTCTTTTTTTCCCTTCACTACAAAGCCTTCTGGCTGCTTCATGTAGATTTCTTCTTCTAGATCCCCATGTAGGAATGTTGTCTTCACATCCATCTATTCCACTTCAAGATCAAAAGCAACAACAATAGATAAAAGAAATCTAATAGAAGTTAACTTAGCAACAAGAGAAAAAATATCACCAAATTTAATTCCCTCTACCTAGGAATAACCTTTTGCTACTAACCGAGCTTTGTATTTCTCCACTTTACCTTGTTCATTAAACTTCTTCTTGAACAACCATTTGCTACCAACCGATTTTCTTGCAGCCGACAACTCAACTATATCCCATGCCTCATTCTTATCCAAGGCATCCATTTCTTGAACCATGGCCTTCTTCCAGATTTTACTATCCTCTCAATTCACTACTTCCTTGATAGTTCTGGGATCATCATTAGTAATAGATAAAGAAAATTTGGAACGAAAATCAAGTGGACTATACTTTTCTAGTTGCCTTCTATCTCTCACTGATCTCCTCAATACTGGGGTATTAGGTTCTTCTTCTTCTGCTTCCTCTTCTTCATATGATTCAGATTTTGCATCATCCAACTCAAGCTCTATTTTCTCAGGTTCGTCTTGCGTTGGTAGGAATTCTTGTTTGGACACATCTTTTACCTCTCTGAAAACAACATCTCGACTGTAAACAATTTTCTTAGTTTCTAGGTTCCAAAGCTTATAACCTTTCACACCATATTTATAACCAATAAAGATACACTTTTCATTGTTTTTATCTAGCTTACTTTTATTTTCCTTTGGAACATGTACATAAACATCACAACCAAACACTCTAAGATGTTGAAGAGAGGGTTTCTTTCCAGACCATACCTCATGTGGAGTTTTATCATCCAACGCTGATGAAGGTGATTGATTGACCAGGTAACATGTTGTACCCACTGCCTCTGCCCAAAATTCTTGTCCTAACTCGACACTGCTGAGCATGCTCCTTGCTTTTTCCATCAGTATCCTGTTCATCCTTTTTGCAACTCCATTCTGCTGAGGAGTGTATGGACTAGTCTTCTCCCTTACTATACCACATTTCTTACAGAATTCTTTGAATTCATTTCTGCAAAATTCTCCACCATTATCTGTTCTCAATAACTTTATTTTCTTCTCTGTCTGATTTTCTACCAGAGCCTTAAACTCTTTAAATTTATCAAATACCTCAGTTTTCTTTCTAAGAAAATAAATCCATGTGTTCCTTGAAAAATCATCTATGAATGAAACATAATACAGAGATTTACCTAGGGATGGAACAAGAACAGGTCCAAACACATCACTGTGTATCAACTCTAAGATCCCCTTTGCTCTTGTAGCACCAGATGGGAATCTTACTCAATTCTGTTTACCATATATGCAATGTTCATAGAAATCAAAATCCAAAGTGCAATTAGACATACCTTCAACCATACATTTACCGTGTAGTGTTCCTAGGCCCTTTTCTCCAATATGCTCCAGTCTTTGATGCCACAACATGGTCTTGTTTTCTGGGACAGTATTGGTCTTGTCACCTTCATTTCTCTGCTTAGGGACAACATAAATGTTACACCCATTAGTATAAGTTCTTCCCAGCAACTTGTACAGAGTTCCACACCGAACGCCCCTCATCAACACCATTGCTCCTCGTACCATCTTGCAAGTGTTATTTTCAAATACAGTTTTCACTCCTGCATCATCCAACTTGCTTAGATATATTAGGCTTCTGGCTAGTTTTGGAATGTGCAAAACCCTAGGGAGAGTTCTAATCCTTCCATCTTTTAGCAGCAACTTAACCCTTCCACATCCCAAGATTTTGGCTGTCGATTCATATCCTAAGAATACATCACCACCATCATATTTTTCATATTCAGAGAACCACTCCCTGTGAGGAGTCATATGGTATGATGCACCTGAGTCGATCAACCATACATCACTATCTGCATGTGTAGCTGTAGGTAAACATCACCTCCTTCTTCAGTGTAGGTTTTTGCCTCTGTGGAAGAGGTACTATCAGATCCCTTTGGTTTATCAACCTTCTTAGACTTGCAATCTTTCTTATAATGTCCTGTTTTACCACACTTCCAGCATTTCCTCAAAGATTTTCCTAGAGACTTAGATCTACCTGTAGATTTAGATCTCCCCCCCGAAGGCTTACGGGGATTCCTATCTCGGGGACGACCTCTTATAAATAAATCATCTGTGCTATGACTATCCATGCTTTTCCACCTCATCTCTTCAGATAACAAGGATGAAACTACATCCTCATACTTCAATGTAGATTGAGTGGTACTACCAATTGCTACAACCAGATTATCCCAAGAGTCTAGCAAAGAACATAACAAAGTAATACACTTATCTTCTTCTACAATCGTAATATTAACAGAGACAAGTTGACTTACCAGATTATTAAAGACATTTAGATGTTTTGTCACAAAATCTCCATCGTCCATCCTAAGATGATACAACTTGTTTCGAAGAAACAACTTATTTACTAGGGACTTTGATTGATACAAATTCCCCAACTTATCCCATAGTTCCTTGGCTGTAGATTCTCCCGAGACATTCAACAAAACCGAATCTTCCAGGCAGAGTTAAATAGTACTCCTTGCTTTTCTGTCCAACTTCTCCCAATATTCCTTCAACATACCAGTAGGTGGTGTACTAGTAGTTTGTGTACTAGTAGGTTGTGTACTAGTAGCATGTCTTCTAGTAGATGGTGTACCAGTGGGCTGTGTACCAAGATCCACAACAATCCATTGTTCTTTGTCTATAAGAAGGTCCTCCATCTTGAGCTTCCATAGCTCAAAGTTTTTACTGTTGAACTTCTCTATCTCGATTCTAGATGAGCTCGCCATTCCTCTTTCTATACTCGAATCTCCACTACGAAAGCTCCCACTAAACCCAGGTTTATCATAGACCCAAGATAAACTTGATCTATCAAGACTCAGCCAGACCCTCAACAACAAAGGCGTCCCTCTAAAGCCAAAAACGAGCTCTGATACCACATGTAAGTTTTAAACCTATGAAGTAAAGCAATGCATATAAATTCTTAAGCAAAACAAAAATTAATCAATGGCTCATACACAGAGTACACAGAGATTTTATACTGGAAACCCTCAACCGGGAAAACCTTTCTTATATTCATTATGTCGAATTTCACCATTCACTATACAATATATATACAATGTTTTTAGGTATTCCGTAGATACCAAAACCCTAATCCCTTAATCTGAGATTAATTTACAAAACCGCTAAAAATAGCAAAAACTGCCCAATTTTTTTTTTCGGGGCACTGCCCTGAGCTACCGCTCATTGCCGAACACTGTGCGTAACCAGGGGGGGGGGGCATACCTACCCCCACCTAGGACCCCCTAGGAAAGCACCCAGCGCACACGACACCGAATACACTACTAGAGGGATCGTCAGACGCAGTTGTTATATCTGACGCGCCCACACACACACATGCAAAGAATATAACACCTACCCAACATCAACCAAAGTTGTTGGATTACTGAGAGGGGGGTGAATTAGTAATAAATCATTCTAATCCTTTTTAACCATAAAATGCAAGTGTTATATCAATGTAGCATTATCATCCAATAGTTTAAGAGTAAATAAACAATGAACAAATGAGCAATCATACACATACACAGTACATCGATGTTTTTACGTGGAAACCCAAGGCGGGAGAAAACCACATAATTTTTTTTCTTATATGTATTTAAGAATTACATTCATTGGAAGCACCAACTTCCTTTATTTTCTAGCTGCAACTGAAAGGAGGCTCAAAACCCCCTAGTTTTTCAGGATACAACCTGAGGGAAGCTCCAATTCCCCAATTCTCTGGCTACAACCAGAAGGAGGCTACAACCCCTTATGTTCTTTGGCTACAACCGAAAGGTGGCTACAACCACCTGTCCTTGCCCTGTCCAACCACCCTAACGTAGAAGTAGAATGATGGAACCAATTTCACGCTATCACTGTGAGATATACTTCTATAAACCTGTACCAATCAAACAACACCAAAAAACCTGTAATCAACTTGTACCATAAACAACCTATAATCAACCTGTACCATAAACAAGTGCATCAACCATGCACCAACCTGTACGCCAATTTGTACCATCAACAAGTGCATCAAACATGCACAAAATATGTACCAATCATGCATCAAATACATATAAACTATGACTCATCAAGATGTATCAACATCAACTATGCACCTCATGTATGTACCAACTGTTAGTAATAATTCTAGTCATGGGTTCGAGAAGATTTTGGCCCCGCTAGTTGCACAAATGCTCAAGCGCAGCTCGGAGAGTTTCTGTTTTGTTTTTCCAAGTAGCGGGTCAAGCGAGTGGGCAAAGTTTTGATATTGGCAGCCGTGATCCATCCACGAAGCAGATCAACGGTCATCGGGATCTCGGGGTTGTAAATTCACCCGACATTTAGCAGTAAAGGGGTCCT
>JASDQU010100121.1:337276-375212 GCA_032191745.1 Picea mariana
GATCAACCAAGATTTTAGAAAATGGGCTTACCCATTCTTGCCTCCTGAGCGTGCTGATCGCCTCCCATCTGCCTTCTCTTCATCTGGATTTGAATGCAATGTGGCCTTTCCTAAAGAAACCTTTGCAGTAACTGCTGCTGCTGCCACGTTCTTTGCTGTCTCTAGGTCAGCATTCTGTGGAGATTGAATTAACAAAAGAACATCAGAATTACAGAACTAGACAAAGACCAATGCTTCAGAGAATCAAAGGCCATATGTAATAAAATAAATGGCACCTGGCAATTGAATCTGTACTTACTATCTTGTTCTTCCGATCCTGCTCCGCTTCCTTTTCCTCTTGTTCTTTCTTCTTTTGAACTTCATAATTGATACGATCAGTTTCTGCCTGCTCGCCACCAAGAAAGACTGGTTACGATGAACTGCTAACAAGAAGCACGGCTCAGCAAAATAGCTCTCCTCAAATATCAAATCAGTTTTAATCCTACATGCATAACAACATCAAACAACAGGCCACCTTTATCAAACTGAAATAATATTAAATGCAACCTTTAGAAAGTAGGAATCACCTTTTTCTTCCTTGTTTCCTCAGCTTTAGCATCCAGGAACTGCTGAGGTATACCACTAGCATTTTTCTGTGCACTAGTTAAAAGACTCCACAGTTCCTTCATAAATTTCCCTGTATTCTTTTCCATAAATCCTGTGAGTTGAATTTGAATTTGCTTGCCATCCACCACCTATGGAAAACAGAAATAGAGTATGAAATTATTGGTTTATAACCAGATAATCCTCCCTAATCGATCCACCTCCTATGGAAAACAGAAATAGAGTATGAAATTATTGGTTTATAACCAGATAATCCTCCCTAATACAGATTGTGTTGTGATTCTCTAATTCTTTCCCGTAATTGATAACAATGAATCTCATAAGACAGATGATTAAAAGACATCACCACAGAGCATCCATATCCTCCAATAACAACTAGGAAAAATAAAAGCATAATTGATTTTGCAGATAGAAAAAGAAATCGGCATACTTTTCCCTCCAAGAGTTCATTTATGAAATTAATCAACACTTCATCCTCGAAGCCAAGAAACTCAGTAGCCCTATTAGCTATCCAAGGCCTAATAACATCCATCTTCACTTTTGTCATGTCAACCTGCATGTTCAGGTAAAGAAGGAACTAAAATCATATGATGGTTATAAAAAAACAATTATAAAAGCACCATCACACTCGTTAGTTCAAACTATAACTTGAAATGTTGGAAAAGTCAACTTCAAGAAGAAAAAAGAACTGTTTTGAGTTTTAAACAAGCTATTGAAATCATAAATGGAAGAAACATCTGCCAAAAATTGAAATCGATAATCAACGATGCAGAAATTCTCTAAGACCCATTTTTCTTTGGCTAAAACAACTCTACAACATAAATTGAACAACTTCAATTCCACTTGGTTAAAATATGCTCCCATGGATTTCCCGAAATAAGTTAAGCTCTAAACCAAGATTGGGGAGTATTAAAACATTCAGTTTATAGATTAAAATTAAGCATTGAAATAAGCTTCACCAACGGGGATCGACGGTTGGCCAAAAGGGGATGATGGTATTTAGCCACCTGGGTTTAATTCCGACACAAGAATGTGGTATGTTTTATCCAGTGAAATAGAGGGCAAAGCAATCATGGCCAATAAAGTTAGGTCAAGTGTAGCATTAACCATACATTATCACAGTGTTCCATCTCTTGACAGACAGTGGATGCTCGGCACTGAAGTTTAAGGAAGCATCTTTTCATATTTTACATTAGATAATAAGTTATTGTTTTTGCAACGGGCCATGGTTCACTGTTGAGATTGTCAGGGTGTTCAGCTGTCTACAAGGATTTCATTCCCTCTGTAGTCTGCACCGGCCAAACGGCATATTCAATAGGGACGAGACCAGATACAAGTCCAAGCCAAATTTGACAGAGAAAATAACCCTCAGATCTGGCATGTAAACTGGCGAAAGTCCATGTTATGTGGGGCAGCCCATTGGGGCAAAGGTGATTTTGTAAGCATTTCTAAAAATAATAAGGAATGGTTTCCGCTAGTTTTGAATGGCCAAAAGCATGCAATCCCCCTTTCCAGAGTCCCTGTCTTTCAGTGATAGTTCATACGAAAGAAACTTTAGTTAGGGCATTTGATTAATACTAATAACATTTCATTTTGAAACCAATCTCGTACCCAGGATCGCTCGGGTTTTTTACAACTGCTTTTAAAGACAAAATTGCTACCAATTACAACTTCCGGAGAAGCTTTCGGTAATGAAAACCACAACTGTGGGGTTTCAGCCATCAATTTTGGCAGTGGATGTTTTATAAACTAGATAGGGTAAATTTCGATACCATTTATTTTCACGGGGCTAGGGTTTCAAACATCGAAACCCTGACCGTAGGATATCAAACACAAAGTTTAAAGAACTGCGAAGTAATTTATCTTCGTCGCTAGGGTTTGAAAAAATTACTTACCAACTGATCCAACTCGGGATGAAACTTCTGGGACTTCAACAGCTTCGCCTGCTTGTTAGAGAAACGGGTGTCCTGATCTGCAGAGGTGCCCTGAAATCGAAACCAGAGAAATTCGCCGAAACATCAGAGAAACGGCTGAAAATAAAGGCTCCTAATAGCCCATAAAACTGAGGGCTACGCTTCCGAAATTAAGGCCCGGCCACAAACTAAATGGTAAAACATCCCCAAAACCCTCAGAAGCCAAAACATTTCAGGGAACATAAGCGAGATTGCTTACTCTAAAGAAACCGCCCGACATCTTCGAAACACTCTAGAGCTCGGCTGCGCTACTGTGAATCTGGTACGAATGGTGGCTCTCTTCTCCTCGTTCTAACAAATCCGGTGAGAAATCACCAGGTCCATCCAATACCAGGGATAATTTCCAAATCAGGGTTACAACGCACACGATACCTCTCCTTTACGAATAAAATTTCACTGCACAGAAGTAAATGACACGGCTATATCCATATATAGAGAGAAGGACCGACCCATTTTACAAAAGGCACGACGCTTAATAGAGGCTTTTCATTGCATCAAGAAAGGTGAAGTGCATTGGACAACTGCCAGCATGAGCGGTGTGTCCTCTTAATGTTAATAAAATAGTGGGGAAAAATCATTTGTTTTGGATATTTGATATATATTATAAAATTTAGAATTAAAAAAAATGAAGGATTAAGAGTGTTTCTTTAACCTGTTTTATTTTTAATAATATAATAAATTAAATATGGTTGATTTTTATTACTAAATATTATGTTATATATGATTTTTAATTAACCTGTTTTATTTTTAATAATATAATAAATTAAATATGGTTGATTTTTATTATTAAATATTATGTTATATATGATTTTTAATTAACCTGTTTCATTTTTAATAATATAATAAATTAAATGTGGTTGATTTTTATTATTAATTATTATGTTATATATGATTTTTAATTATATTGGGATGGAATGTGGTTGCTTTAGCTACAACATGCATATTCAAAAGGGGGAGATGGACTTTGTTGTTAGTTATCGGTATGTGGTTAGGGATTGTGGTTAGGGTTAGAAGGGTTGTTTATCTGTGGGATTTTCTGTGGTCTTTTTTTCTCGGCAATCACGGAGTATGGTGGTAGTGGAGCTTTGGGGGACCTAAATGGAGGGGAAGTCAGAACATGTGGCCACCTCGGGTGACGAGTTGGACAGGGATGAGTTGTGGTTGGAGACAAGTGGAAGTTTTGGGGATCGGGTGGATGAGAAGGTGGAGACAAGCAGACCGGCACAACAGCTCCCGGTTTATGTCAAGGAAACTCCCCCACCCCCTGGTAAGTCGCTTTCGCATACACTCTTTCAGTCTTCTTTGGGTGAAGAGGGTTTTGAAGGTTGTTTTGGGGCATTTCCAAAGCTTTTGTCATATGAGTCATTGCTCACAAAAGGAGGTTTACCACCATCCCTTAGCCCTCGAGAAGATCTTGATTTCGATTGGATTTCCCAGTCAGAAAGAGGTTTTATCTTTTCATCGCCCTGTTCCAGTCAGGAGGGCCTTAGAAGCGGAGCAAAGTATCATGGGTCGAAGTTTTTATCAGAGATAGATCAACGCAATGCAGAGGGTTTCAGTTCATAGCTCTCGGGCGCACAAGAGGAATTAGCAAAGTCTACAACCACAAAAGACTTTATTTCGGCTTTCCTAAACGTAGAGCAACATCAGGGTTTTGACCTGTCTAAGGAGAAAGGTGGAACTGCTCAGACTGCTCAGAGGACTACAGCTTATGTCGAAGGTTTTTGTGATCAGAGGAGAAGGACAAGTGAAGGATAGAGACAGAAGAGGAAAAGTTTAAAAAATAAAAGAAATCTGGGGAGCTTGGTTCTCGGGGAGGATGTGGGTCTAAGTCAAGTTATTCAAATGGCAATCCAAACTCTTGTAGGAAGAGCAAGTGGAAGAACTTTTGTTCTCAAAATTGTGATCGATTGGGTGCATTTCGCATGGAAGGACCATCTTGGTTACGCTCCAGAGATCATCAAACTAAATAGGAATTGGTTTGCTTCTTACTTTTTGCAACCAGATCATGCAAAATGAGTTATGGGCAAAACTTGGAGTGTTAATAATTCACCACTACTTTTAAAGCCATGGAGTCCCCTTTTTTATGTCAGTGGAGAGAAATTGGACAAATTTCCGGTCTGGGTCCGCCTTTCGGCCTTGCCTTTACATTTTTGGTCTTTGGAACACTTCAAAGAGATAGGAAATTTCTTGGGGGATTTCTTAGAATCAGATATGACCTTTGAAGAAACTAAACAGAGAAAAGTGGCAAGGATCTTAGTCAATTTGAATGTTAGAGAAGGGCTAGGAGAAGAAGTCAATCTGAGATGGGGAAGCTACACCCATACCCAGAGCTTGGACTATGAAAATGTTCCCTTCAGATGTCGAAGATGCCATCAGTATGGTCACTTGTCGTTAAGAACCAGAGGAAAGGGTCTCAAAATCGAAAAAGGAAAAAGAATTTTACAAGAGGAGGAGAGAAGCCATACAGGGGCTTCCAATGATGAAGTCCAGGACCCAATGAAGCTTAGGTGGTCTAAAACTATAGAACAAGGCATCTCTTTGCAGGAACATCAAGAATCCCTCTTGAAAGGGGTAACAAAGCGACAGAAGGGCCCGAGGTTTTAAGCATTATCAAGTCTGGGACGAAAAACACAAGGAACTTGATCTCGGGTAGTCCTTTACCTCTCTCTCCTCCAATTATTATTTTAATTAAAAATTTAACTTTAGATGGCAATGAGTGGTTGGAGGCTCTCAAAAACATGTCCCTCGACACCAGTCCCACACAATTCACCCTAGACATTCGAATTCTTCTGAGATGGATTTATCGTCGGTAGATCCCCCAAACCCAAAAAGGCTCTGCAGCGCCGAGGATGAATCCTCATCGACATCCTCTGAAAACTCGTCTACCTGCTATTTTCTTAGATCCCAGAAGAAAACCGCTCCCTCGGAAGGTTTGGGCAAGGAAGTGATTTCGACGTTGGATAGAGGTGGTCGAGGAAAGAAATCATTGATTTCAAAAGCACAAACCAAAGCCAGAATTGACCTCCTGGTGGGGAAGCAACAGTCAATTAAACGGGTGCTTAGAGCAGTGCAGACTCGGGGAAAGGGTTCCAGATGAAGTGCATGTCTTTCAACTGTAGGGGTTTGGCTGGCCCCCTTAAAAAACAGCTTTTAAAAGGGTGATTTGCTCTGAACACCCTGATGTTTTGTTGTTACAAGAAACTTTGGGGGAAGGGGGGGAGGTAAAAACTAGACTGGAATTGCTACTTCCTCGATGGGAGTTTGAAACTTTAGACGCTTTGGGAAGATCTGGGGGCTTGGCGATAGGATGGAATACTCAAACTATACAAGTCTCAAATGTTTGGGGTATGGATTATGGGCTAGGCATTACTATTTCGGTATCAATGATAAGGGAAGATCTACACATTCTAAATGTCTATGGCCCTTATCATAACAAAATCCCTTTCTAGGACACTCTCTTCAACAAGTCTTTTCTGAAAGACCACTCAGTTATCTTAGGGGAGATTTAAATTTTTCCCTGGGACTTTCTAAACTATGGGGTTTGCATGCTAGAGTTGATCCATTGGCAGGTTACTTTGGTCAAAAACTTGCAGAATGCAAACTAATTGATCTCGAGCCCACCTTGCTCAAACCAACCTGGAGAAACAATAGGGTGGGGGAGGACGAACTAGCTAAAAGGTTGGACTAGTTTTTGATAGTTGACTCTTTTTTGGAAAAGAAACTGACAATGAAACAGTGGATTGGCAGCGGGGGTATCTCTTACCATTACCCGATCTTCTTTGAGTTCAAACAAGGTCCAAAAAAGCCAGCTAGTCCTTTCAAATTCAATAAGACATGTCTAGAGGATGAATCTTTCATTAAACTTGTAAAAGAGAATTGGATACCCTTTCATTTGGATAGCCACCATTCGGCAACCTTTCACTTTGTTGAAAACCTAAAAAGGATCAAAGCGAAAGTAAAGCCTTGGGCTTATCAAAAAAGTCAAAATGAAGACAAGGAACTAAAAGAAATTGAGTCTGAGCTACAAAGTTTCTCTGAAGAAGAAGGGGGGGGATACACCGCACTTGAGTCCAAGATTTCACTACTTCGATTAGAGAATAGGATAAATAAATTACTCAAAGAAAAGGAAGAATCGTGGAGATTGAAAAATAGAGCTACCTGGTTGGCAAGTGGAGATGAGAATACAAAGTTTTTCCAAGCTTTTGCTAAAGGCAGGAGGAGTGCCAATACCGTTTGGCAACTGAGAGACCAAGAAGGAAATCTGGAGAACTCCTTTGAGGGAATTTCAAGACTGGGGAAAATCACTTTCAATAGCTCTTTAAAGCAGAAAACCAAGCAACTATAGAAGAAGTGGTTCGCATGGCCCAACTTTTTCCAAGATTTGTTGATGAAGAAGATAATAGATTATTGATGGAAGAAGTAACATAAGAAGAATTAAAAGAAGTCCTACACAGATTTCAAAAAGACAAAAGCCCCAAGTCCAGATGGTTGGACTATTGAATTCTTTCTAGGTTTGTATGAGCTTCTGAGACAGGATTTGCTAAAATTGGTAGAGGACACTAGAGTTACAGGGCGAATCCCTCAAAGCTTAAACTCCACCTTCATAGCTTTAATTCCAAAAACGGACAATCCGATGTCCTTGGACGATTTTTGTCCAATTTCCCTTTGTAACTGTGTCTATAAAATTGTTTCAAAAGTTATAGCAAGAAGGGTGAAAAGAATACTCTCA
The DNA here is from genome assembly GCA_032191745.1 of Picea mariana. Taxonomy (NCBI): domain Eukaryota; kingdom Viridiplantae; phylum Streptophyta; class Pinopsida; order Pinales; family Pinaceae; genus Picea; species Picea mariana. The sequence goes on from JASDQU010100121.1 coordinate 344,585, forward strand.
AAAAGAATCTCGGGTGAGTAGTTTGGTTTCTTGGAAGGTAGACAAATTCATGAAGCAATCGGGGTAGCACAAGAAGGACTTCACAGTATGAAATCTAGAAAATTGAAAAGTGCAGTGCTAAAAATTGATCTCTCCAAAGCTTATGACCGAGTAAGTTGGTTTTTTATTCGTCTATTGCTAACGCACTTGGGCTTTGTAGTTCCCTTCATCAAATGGGTCATGAATTGTCTCACAATAGTTTCCTTTGCAATGCTTATTAATGGCTTTGCCTCACCTTTTTTTCCTTTGAAAAGAGGCTTAAGGCAGGGTTGCCCTCTCTCACCACTGCTTTTCCTCTTAGTCGTTGAAGGACTTAACAAAGCAATCTTGGAATCAAAAAGGTTAGGATCCTTATCCAGAATCAAAGTTACACAAGCTTTGCAACTTACTCATCTACTCTTCATAGATGATGTGTTAATTTTCAGTGTGGGATCCAAAAGGGATACAAAAACTTTAAAGAATATACTAAATCTTTTTTCCAAAGCAACTGGCATGAAAATTAAGTAAGGAAAATCGTCCCTTACAACAAATTTACTTAATGAAGAAGAACGGCTTGTCTTTAGGCATTTCTTCCCTTTTGAGGAAAAGAAGCTAGACAATGGATTGAAATATCTAGGGTTCTATTTAAAACCAACTGACTACAGAAAGGAAGACTGGAAGTGGCTCCTGAAGAAATTGGATAAAATATCAAACACTTGGAGCCATAGGTGGATTTCACGTGCAGGCAGACTTGTTCTAGTCAAGATGGTACTGGAAGCAATCCCAGTCTAGTGGATGTCACTCTCTTGGATCCCAAAAGGAATTTTTGAAGCTGCAAGAAAACTTACCTTCAGATTTCTTTGGAGTGGTAAGAAAGAATCACATGTGACTCCTTGGGTTCGCTGGGAAAGGATCATTGTTCCCAAGGCTCTCAGAGGATGGGGCTTGAAAAATATGTTTCTCTTTTCCAAAGCATTGGCGAAAAAAGGAGGTTGGCGACTTCTAAACTCTTCCAGTCTCTAACTAGGGTAGTGGTGCAAAAATATATAGAGATGGTTCCCTTGGAGAGTTGGATCGGGATTCCACAAAAATCTTTGAAAGGTGCCTTGGTGATTTGGAAGGCGGTTATCAAATCTTTCCCGGTCATTGGAGATGGGCTTGCCAGGAAGATAGGGAATGGTCAGCGTTTTAGACTGGGCATAGATCCTTGGTCGGGTTGTGAGGGACAACACATACTCTCTGAACAACTTATCAATCATTTGATATCAAGTGGGTTTGATACGTTAAATAAACTCACAGAGCCGAGACTTACGACCAACTGGTCTCAAGGATGGAAGCCAACAATTTCGTTGGGTTTAGAAAATGAGGAAGTTACAGAGCTAGAAAGGTATATAACAAATTTAAAAAGATCATAGATTAGGCTCAGGGATCATGAGGATGAACTTATTTGGGATACGGCTCCTTCAGGGATCTACACACCCAAGATGGGTTATATTAAATTAAATTTAGACTTGTACCAACGAGAGCCAGTCTGGTGGTGGAAAAAGCTTTGGAAGTTGAATTGTCTAGCCAAAACAAGATTATTCATGTGGAATGTCTTATCAAACAAAGTGTCAACCTAGGAAATTCTACAGAAGAGAAATAATCATGGCCTAGGTTGGTGCTCACTCTGTAAATCTGAAGGAGAAACAACTATTCATATTTTATTGGAGTGTCGATTCATCATAGAAGTTTAGAGTGAAGTGTCGAGACTCTTGGACCTTCGTTGCAACTGGATTGACCCTTCTTTAGAACAAGCGTGGCAGGATTGGTGGTCGCCTATAATCTACAGGGGTCTTAGAGCCTTACCACTTTTGATAATTCTATGTGTTTGGTTAGCCCGAAACTCCCTTATTTTTAAAGGAGTGTCATCGGTTCCAAAGATTACAGCGGCAAAGTGTATAGCCATATTTTATTCTCTCTCCACTCTGGTAGAAAGAGTCAAGACTAGACAGTTTCAAGAGGAAGATATTGACAAAACAAAACCCTGGGGTTTCTTCGATGGTGCATCCCAAAACAATACTTGCAGGGGAGGAGGGATTCTCTTTTTATCAGATTCTCACTACTTTTCCTTGACCTTTGGCTTAGGGACGGGAACAAACAATTATGCTAAACTGATGAGCCTTAAACTCTTCATTGTTTTCGCCATTGAAAAGGATTGTCACTCTTTAATTTTTTTTGGAGATTCTATGAATGTCATTAACTGGATAAGAGGCACTCGAAGATGTATAAACACTAGACTTGCTACTATAGTGGAAGACATCAATTTCTTACAGAACTCTTTTGATTCTCTTACTTGTCGACATGTTTGCAGGGAAAGGAATAAGGAAGCGTACAAGAGTTCAAAAGAGGGGTTTCATTTGGCTTTTGGGCCAATGGAAAGTAACAGAAGTACATAATGAAGATGTGCAGGGATATCTACATCAACCTTTTTTGGAATGACTACAACAGACAAATTATATACAGCCTGCTAAAAGAAGCTTTTTGTTTCAAGCAACGAAGTATGTAAAGTCCACATAGACTATATAATGCTACAGTCCCTTATCAAGGATTTTATGAGCTACATTAGTAGAAACTAGTATACAGACTAAAAAATGGACCAGGAATACACTTTGAATAATGTATATGCAAAATGTTTTGAGCTACATTAGTAGCAACTAGTTTATAGACTCAACAATGGACCAGGAATACACTATGAATGATCCAGGTGGATATCGGTGGCCACCCACCTATCCCACTGGCTCGAAAAACAGTTTTCCACCTTGGTAGTTTTTTGGGTTCCAAACTTCCGGAGCCATTTTGAGGTCCTAAACAACGTTTTTGGGGGATTCGGGGTCTAGGCGATTGCCAAAGTACTAACTTGAATTAGTCAAAAATTGTTCTTCTCGGTTAGACCTTTCCAATGGTGTATCGAGTGCCCCAAACGGAGATCATATGCAAAAGTTACGCCCCCGGGAAGTTGACATATCAACTACCCCCATCGGGGCCCGCAAACCTTTTGGCTTTTCATCTTCTAGGGTTAGGGTTTGGGATTTTACTTATGTTAAAAAGGCCTTTGGAGCCTCATTGTAACAATCATCTTCTTGTGAATGCGAGTAATCGTCAAATCTCTTCTCAGAGATAAGCTGCCACCATTCTAGCGAGTATTTCACTCTGTATTTTTACGATCTCTGTACATTTCTTTCATTAATAGAAATCGTGTATTATTGTATTTCTCTGTTTTTGGCAACATTTATATGTATTTCATTGTAGTATATTTGCTTTCATTTCGTTCTCAAAAATAATCTGGATCAATGAAAGTGTATATGCATAATGTAATTTTGTTCACATCCGATGAAATAAAATTACGCTTTTTTCCTTGGAAAAAAGATAAATTTTAATTACCTTGTGTATAAGATTGTTATCAAATGTATTTTAGTTGAATCTTTTAACCATTATTCTATAGGGGATGAAGCACTTATATATAAATAGGGATACAAGCTAATGAGGTTAAGAAGGTTTAAGTTAAATATAATAAGGAAAAATAAAAATTCAAAAAGAAGTCGTAGGTAATATGTAGAGTAATAGGATGAAACTACACCATAAAGAAAATACTAAGTGTTGTAACTTAATTATGGAGTAAGTTAATAAGTAGATAAATTTAACCTTTTTCCAATGGAAATTCTTTTCTAAATCTCGCAGGAATTTTGTTACAAGTTAAAGTTCTACTTGATTGATGGGAACATTGTCCTTGATGGGAACATTGTCCTCCAAGGTCCAGAGCAAATTTAAGATGACCAAGATCGCTAGAATTTGGAAAAAAACTAATGGATCAAGGTGGAACTTTGTCTCACAAGGAAAAAATGAATTCACCAAAAAAGTTGAGTTTGTCCACTTACTAACTCACTCCCTTAATTGCTCTTAAGGACCTCCTAACTTATGAAAACCATAATGACCTTGTATTTTCATTTCCACCCTACTTAAACATAAAAATGAAAAATTGAAGATATTTATTGTTATTCCCTATATTTCTCTGATAGATCTTACTAGTATTATCGGAAAATGAACTTCATCATCTTCATCATTATAAAATAATAAATAAGTAAACTACCAATAATCCATCTTAACTCCAAAAATGTTAAGCAATGAGAGGTTTGTACTTTGTTTTTTTTTAATACCTATCAATGCTTAATATATATGGAGTTGAGGGGATGGCAGGCGCGTGGTTGATCATCATGGATCCCATAGGAAAAATGGAATTAACCTATGCATGGGGATTGGGAACTTCCTCCAACACCCAAGCTCAAGCATATGCCCTATTACAAGGTTTGTGCATGGCTTTAGGCTCCCGAATTCAATCTATGATGGTAGTGGGAGATTCAAGCAAAATTATAAATCTAGTGGTCTTAAAAACATATTCAGTTGATTACAAGCTTGCATATATATTGGTTCAAGCTCAAAAAGAGGTGAGCGGTTTTCAAAATATATCTTTTTATCAAGTTCTAGAGGAAAACAATCAACAAGTCGATTCACTTGCAAACGAGGCCACATCTTTAAAAGTGGGGGTGTTAAGGATCAATGGCTCAGCAAGTCACCGAGTTATACCTCAATCAAACAACCATGAACCCAAAGGCAAGTACCATCTCGTTAATGTTACACATTTCATGCACATTCTGGCCTCATTTCCAACACGAGGCAAATAACTTGATGAGACTAGAGCTTCCCCCTCGCATGCTCAAATTCATGGCAAAGCTAGAATTTGAACCATCGATTGGAATTTATTACTAACGATATGGAATTATGGAGACTTGTCGAGGAAGGCAGTACAGGGGAGGTGGAAACTTGTTTCAACTTGATGATCGTTGTCTAGTAAGAGATGTTTTAAGTCTAGTAGCACACATTCCTAGTTTGGTGAATCTGAGCTCTAGAAGAAATTTAGATGGGTTGTTTTTTTTAGTTTCATTTGTGTTGGGGGGTGGGGTTTTTGAATCCCTTTCAATTTCCATCTAAATTGGGCCTTTGTCTTCCTTGCTTGAAATATCATATTTTTATTGAGTAGTTACATTCAATTTGTGTGGATTGTCTCTTTGGTTTATTTGATCTTATGTCCAAGGCTTCCAAGTTCCATTACTCATAGTTAATTTGGGGGAACTCTGGTGGAAGTTTCATGGACTTGTTGGTTAACCCTGTTCCAGGTAATCAATTTGTATTTAGGTGTTGGACTTGGTGTATTGTTTCCTTGGTGAGTTTGGCGTTGTGTTTAGGGCTTTTTGCTACTTTTCAATCTGAGAGAGTACCAGGGGTGGTTCTTTGGGCTTGTTGGTTTGTCTGGTCTTAGGTTATCAATTCATATATGGCCCTAGTTTGGTATTCTGGTCTTTTGGATTTTAGGGAGTTGCAAGAAATTAAGAGAATTTTTGAACCCATGAAGAAATGATTCAGTGCAATAGTACCTCCCTATTTCTGATCACCTCAAAAGTTCATGACAATGAGCGTCAATCCATTTCTCAATTTGCATCAATTATGTGTATTATGGTGCAACAGAAACATTAAATTGCTACCATGTAAGATAAATGTAGTCTATTAAGGAAAATGGTAGTCAATTTGTGCAAAGACGCACAATCAGGGGCCTCCAACCAACAAATGTCAGGGAACTCGGCCTATGGGGACTTAAAGGAAGAGGACACCATGCACCAACTAGTTGAGGGTATGGAGATCGAGAAGCAAGTTTCTATCCCAACAAATGCAGGCTTGGAAGAGGCTACTAGCTACCACATTTTCCGCTCAGTTTCATGTTTCTTAAAGTTATTAGAATTCTATGTGTTTACTTCAAAATCTATAGTTGTAGGAAGTACAAGGAATTTTTCCAACTAATATTTTGTACGCAAGGAAATGTCTATTTCACTTAAAATTTTGGACAACCAGTGTGACATATTTGCATTGTCTAGCATAGCTACAACTTTTGATAATATAAATTTCTCAGTTTTAGTTTTAAAACAAAAAAAAAAATATGGAGTTGAGATTAATTTATGCTAGTGATTGCACTAAGGGAGTGAGGTGCACTTTGCAGCCTAGAGTGGAAGAGATGTGCCGCGTAACATGTAAACAATAATAAAATAAAACACAGATGTTAAAAAAAATTATATTTGATATCAAATGCCATAAAAAATCAACCATTTATTATAACTAAATAAATAAACTAGCATAGAGTCATCTCAGCCTCATCACTAAGAAGTTTGTACTTCTTAACCTTTTAGGGGCTTAATAGATATGGGGTTAAAATGGATCTATGTTACTAATTGAATCAATATTGCTCCATTGAGTTTCTCTTACAATATCATCTTAACCTTGAATCCTTTAAGCAGTGACAACTTTCTACATTGATTTGTTTTATCCTTTGGATGTTTAATAAATTTGGGGTTAAGTTGGATCTATTCTAACAATGGAATCAATACCACTCCATTAGGTTTCTTTTACAATAGAAGTATAGTACCATTGAGTGCTTGAGAGAAATATATAAGGTGCATGGAAATCGAAATGATCAGTAGAGTGTCCTTTATTTGTTATTACTTCTTTGAGTTTTGTTATTTAAATTGTGAGCGATTGGACTTGGATGATGGTGAGAATTGGCATTGAGGTATATGTCAATGTGAGTTTTCTTCCGATAGACTTGGTGGGAGAGGGAGCCATCAAGAAGACTATTAACGAGAACATCTATGAAGGAGAGGGAGTTGTCTTTTTGGATCTCCATAGTGAATTGGATGTGTGGGGATAAGCTATTAAGATGGTTGAGAAAGGAGGCAAGGTTTGTCTCGTCATGAGGCCATATGACAAATGGGTCATCTACAAATCAAAATCAACATTTCGGTTTGAGATGAAAGGAACTAAGGGCAATGGATTCAGATCGACTAAAGATAAAATTGACCCAATGCTTGGCTCGGGTGTTTACCAAATTCCTTGCTCATGCGAAAAAATCTTACATAGGTCAAACTGGCAGAACCTTTGAAGCTTGGATAAAAAAACATATAGTTGATACCGCCCACAACTGCATTTCCAAATCAACTATTGCAGAACACTCCTTTAAGTCCAAACACCTCATCTACTTTGACCAAACCAAAATATTATCCTTTGCCCTGTATTATTCCTTCCGACTCATTAGTGAAGCCCTGGAAATCGAAAAACACCCTAACAACTTCAATCGCAAAGATGGTTACAAGTTGAGCCAATCCTGGAAACCCACCATTCATCATCTTGATCAATAATTTTCCTCCCTAAACTCAGGCCCCAGTCTTTCCAAAAATTGTATGGTCCAGTTCGTACCCTCCCCTCCTCTTCTCCTCTCCTTCCACATTCTTCCACCTCCTAGCCTCACCTTTTTTTCCCCACGAGGCTTCACCTTGTTGACCAATATCTTATCACGTTCATTCATAAAGGGGTTTTTTTAATTGTGAAAAAAAAAGTCAATATATTGTNTGTGGGGTATCGGGGGGTTTATAGGTATTGGGGGGTATATAAAGTGGTATCTAGTAAAAATAGGGGTTTCTTTTATTGGAAATATGTATTTGGAGGGGGTTCAACAAAATGATTTTTTGAGGTATTTATCAATATCTAGTGAAAATAAGGGTATTCTTTAATATCCCATGAACGAAGGTGCAATGTCATAGGTTCAATGAATGAAGACCCTCTGTTTTCCCCCTCTTTTATCCCTCGACCTCCCCTCTTTTTTCAAAACTTCCCCACTTACTTCTTTCACATCAATTTTCCATTCTTTTTATTCCATATTTAATTCAATTTAATTCAATTTTTCATTTCTTTTCATCTCATTTTAATTCAATTTATTTAATTTTTTCTCATTTTATTCCCCTCTTTTTTCATAAACTTTCTTTCTCTCCTTAACAACCATTTCAGTTCTGTGAAATATTTTTCTAATCCATGATTCTTTTAGCTTTATGTCTTTCTCCATTATTAGTCCCTGCCAAAGGCTTGGGACTATAGCAATGAGTTTGCTTTTGACTCTGTATTAGTTTATTGTTGACTTTAAATTTATAAAAAACTATATTTTTCTAAAATTTAATTGGATGATATGTTTGAAGTGTTATTGCAGGCTTCACGTCATTCAATGTATAAAATTGACTGCACAATTAATGGATTTGACAGTTTGACAAAGAACTAAGCTCCTTGATTACTCCTGCAATAAATTTCACACCCACACTCAGATCTGAAATCACTTTGACAGTCGGGGATCAAATCCCATAAAAGTTTGTCTTCTATTTCGTTTCATTTGAAACTGTAAAACAATTTTCCCATTCAACCCTTCCCACCCGAGGGTTGAAAAATTAATCCTGCGTGGTCCCTCACATTTTCCCAAACATAAACACCAAAAAATATATTTCAACTTATTTACATACACGTCAAGCTACCGGAAAATATATTTCAACTCGTTTACATACACGTCAAGCTACCGAAAAATATATCTGAACTCGTTTACATGCACATCAAGCTGGAGAAGTATGGCTACTCTAAAATAATAATAACAATAAATGTATGAGATGTCATATTAATCCATATTTAAAGAAATATTGGTGGGTATACACTTTGAGTTATGTGTATGAATTGGTTAAGTTTGACGGTTTTGGGTTTATTATTATTATTATTATTAAATAATAATAATAATAATATTAGTGTTAAATTTAATGTATAAAAAAATTTATCATTTTATTTATTTATTTTCTATTTAATTAATTAAAAATTAAATATTGTATTTAGATAATGATATTGCAAAATAAAGTTGACCATTTGTGATTAGACTTATTTGTTTTAGCTCATATCTATGAATTATTTTATTTATTATAAATTGATGGGTTACCTTACAAAATCTTAGTGCTAAATTTAAAGTATAAAAATTTAATAATTTTTTTTATTGTCTATTTAATTAATTAAAAAATAAATATTATATTTAGGTAATTACTTTTGCCATTTCAACAAGCTACCATTTATAAATATATTATTTTTATTTAAATTACCTTTAAAAACTTACATTCAGACTATTTAGTTAATAGAATGGAAATTAAGTAGGTCAAAATATGAAGGGATAAAAGCTTCCAAGAAAAAAGTTACAATTGTATTCTTACACACAATAGACACAAAATAATTGTCACCATCATGTGATCCTATGTGATTCATTTTAAAAGTTAAGACATTTTGGTTTTATTTGTGATTATGTAATAATTTGTTAGAATCTACTCATGCAACTAGTAATCAATTTTATACATTGAATGGCCTGAAGCCTGCAATAACACATCAAAGATATTAGCCAATTAAATTTTAGAAAAATATGTTTTTTTTTATTCCTACGGTTCATTATATATTTTGAATAACAAACAACCCTCAATTATTATCTTTTGACAAAAAATATTCATTACTTATGCATTTAGTTATATTAAGTTTCATTGTTCAACATGCATTTCCCAACTAACTCGGTAGGGACTGCGTTGCCATGCAACCCTTGTTTATTATTATTTTCATTCCTATTTGGTCCACTTTTCATTCTTAACTAATTCTTTAATTCTCGTACCTAACAATACGAGTCTTTAACCTCAACTTCCTTTTCATTTCTTTATTATTATATTTCTTCGTATTATTATTTTCATTCTTACATTCATTTTCAAATATCTCCCTTATATTATTATTTTTTCACCTTAAAGTCAACTTCAAATCTTTATTATTCTCACCTTGACGACTATTTCATTTCTAATGTCGTTATTTTATTCTCAACAAGTATTTTCATTTTCCCTCTCCCTCGACGGTCACCCTCCCCTTATTCTATAAAGACAAATCATTGCACACTCTTTTCCACCACAAGAGATTTTATGTCCATGATGATGGGTGGAGTGTCCACTTGAAACGTTGGGTGTTTCGAAACCTATTACACAGTTCAATCTTGAAAAATTCTAACATTATGACTAACTGTGGAAACTTACATACTCAGACACCTATAACATTACAGCTATCTGAGGCTTACTAGTATCAATAAGGCAAGAGATGAAATAGAGTTCCACATATGCAGTAGAGGCGGTAGCCATGGTTCCATATCAAGAGCCATATTCTTCTATTTGTGAGAATGGTTGAGATGAAGATTTTGTTAGAGATCAAAAGACATGAATGGTTTAAGCCTTGTACAACGAAATATTGTGCATTCATTTTTATGAGCAGACGTACAAGGCAATGAATAATAATGAAGGCATGGGTAGTTTCATCTACTAAAGGATCACCATTGACTTCTTGGTAGTGATGGATGAGTCAAAATTTACTAATCACAACGAGATAACTTGCTCTATTGTTACATGACTCATTCTTTGGTGTTTTCCCCCCTCCCCATGGAATGCATTTGATGTATAGCCAAGTGGTTAGTGGTTCTAGTATTTGCCCACATGCATGCGAAGAATCTCTCTATTTCAGTAGGTCGAGAGTGTGCATGTTTTTTATGGCCCAAGGTAGATAACTAGAGGGGATGTGTAATGCATTTTGGGACATTGTAACTTTACAGAGTGCTATGCCTACCAGAGTAGCCAGATAGGGGTGACAGAGAGTTTGGGAGATATTGAAGGGTTTTATTGGACCCAACTTGCATCGTTCATCATCAAGATCCATTCTGCATAGCTTGGTTTTGGTTTCGTTGCATTCCGATGATTTCCGTAATTTTGAGTTATTATGGGTCATATCTTAATTATTTTCACTAAGAAGGTCATAATGGGCATATTACTTGGACAAACCTCTTAGTGTAATAGCTCATCGGAATCGGGAAGAAGAGCACTACAGGATAAGATGATGAGAAGTGACTTTCAGTGGCCGGAGAAGCCATAAGGATGGATAAATCACTTTTTAGAGGTAAAATGATTAATTAATTAATTAATTGATTGATTTAATCAAGGAATAATAAAATAAAGTAAAAGTCACTTGGAGGGAAAAGGTCAACAACGAATTAGGGTTTCAACAGTGAATCAGGGTTTTGGAAAGCTATAAGAGAAGAGTCAGCGACCTAATTCATCATTATCCAGATTATGACTTGTCATTGAGGAGAAGAGGCGCATCTTAGGAGAGATAGTTCAGTGTATTTCAGGAGGAAGACACCAGTTGGCTGATTTCAGTGTTGAAAGACACACCCTAGTCACCGAGAAGATCATCCAGGTCTTCCATCATTCTTCATTGATTCCGTAGTGCTCCCATATTCCGGGTATTATCTTTTAGTTGCTTATTTGTATTCCGGCTAAGATCCTTTTGTCTTNTTATATTTCGGCTAAGATCCTTTGTATATTGATCTAGTCGAGTATTGTCAGTTATTCAGCTGCATTCGGCCATTTGTAATCCACAAAGATATCACAATACAAACTTTGCAGTCCTTTGTCGCGTTTATTATTTGTATGATCATTTATATGTTGTAAACCTTTGATCCTACACACACATTAGCAGTGTTTCCTAGACTAGCCAAGTCAGGAACATTACAGGATGGGCCCTTATGGATGGATGAGTCTCAAATACCATAATCTTCCTTCAATCAATGTCCCTATATCTATATAGATAGTGGGACCAACTTTCTTTGATAGGAAAGGAAGGTCTGTGATAGGATGATTGAGGTGGACGGTAGGTGGCTCAAGATGTAGCGCAAAAAAGAGACAGTTGCAGCACAACCCCCGTCGTGGTGCTTGGACAGAGGATGAGTCGTGGGTGCACGAGAGAAGAAGGGCTCATTTGAGGCACATGAGTAGTACACAATAACATTTTGCTAATGTTGGATGGTAGACGATGCTCACACGCATCAACTTTAGTGCTTGCACAATGGGACAAAGATTAAGATGCTCATTCTTGATGGGGGAGTTCAATGGATGCTCGTACTCGACAGGACAAAAAGATTTCTCATGCTCATGCTCAAACATGAGCCTCGTGAACAAGAGTATCAGAGAGTTGTGATGCTAAGATGGTTTCAATGCAACTAAGGTGTTGTCTTATAGAAAGACTTTCCACAGGTCCAATAAGATACGTTCAAAAGTAATAAGGTTGAGTGTACCTTTTCCACCCTCTTTCTTCAAGTCTTCTAAATGGTTGGCTTCAATTAGTGTACCCATCAGGATATGCTAATAAGAAATCGCCTTCCAAGATGGCAGTGGTCCACCTGTAGCATTCTCATGGTTTAAGGCAATGCTCTTCCTATGATTGGGTCTTATCTTAGTCTATTTTTGAATCCACACTTGTTCATCAAGAAAGTCGACAATGACAAGTGACTCGATCAGAACAAGCTCTAGAATCATGGATTGCCCAAGTAGATACTATTATCTTGCAAGTACTTTCTTGTGCGTTACTTTCTCATGTATTAAGGAAGTAGGCAATGACTCAACAACTCAATCAGAACAAACTCTAAAATCATGGATTTCTGTAGATACTATCACCTCCCAAATACGTTCTTTCATGAGAAAATAATTATATTTTGATCTCTGAAGGATGACAATATACACCAACACATCCTTGATATATGTTTAAAGATGGTGTGATGGTGTCAACTATAGCTGGAGCATGGCTAGGGATATTCTCTTTGAACATGCTTGTTGTTGATGTCTTGTAATAATGTGGTAGTTAGAGAGCCATTTATTTTTCTACTATATTGTTGTAATCCTTATTTAGATTGTAATGACAGGAATATTATTATATGCAAGAATCTCAATGTTCTCCACATCAATTTGAAAGCTTTCATTGTTTGTATACTTAATGACGAGACACATGTTTTATTCTATTTTTAGTCATTTACTTATTGTTAATAATTATTTATTTTCATTGATTATTTTTAACATTCTTAGCTGAGCAATACTATATTGGGATATTAAGTCTATTTTAGGAATTGAGAATTATCTTATCTCCAAATCTTTACCTAAGACGAGGTTATCTTTGGGGTAATTTTTATCTTTAAAATAATGTTTTTTCACTAATTTTAATTATGTCACAAGCTTATATTGTATTTATGTGCTCATGTGCAATAAACCATACTCTTAAAGTACACACCCTAATCTTTCTCAAGCTTTCTTGAATCACTTGGTTTCAAAGCCTCTTGTTTTGGCCTTTACCTTGATCATTTTCAGAATCCACCTCTACATATGCTTTTATATGCAAATATTTTTGGCTCTTATCTTGGTTTTCTTAGAGCCAATCTTTTCACCTAGGTTTATCACCACTCAAGTACTTCTCAAAGACCCCTATGCACTTGGTTGACAACAAAAAAATGACCCTCAACTCAATTTTTATAAAATTTAACCTTTGAACCCAAGCTTCTCTCAAAGTCTCCGTCCCCAAATTTTGGGTTCATATCAAGGATAAAACTCTTAACTTGGTTGTTTTTGGAGTTTTCCTTTACACCAAGGTCTCTGTCATCTTAGGCTTATTCGGATTTTTCCTTTGCATCCATATTCATAGTTCAATTTGTATGCCAAGTTTTTCCAAATATTCCTCTACATGTGGGTCTTCAATAATAATTTTCAAGGAATGTTGCAAGGTTCATCCAACTATTGGCCCAAGTGTTAATGTGAGCAACCTTAGCAAGCTAAATACTTCCAAGCCAACCTAACACAATAGACATTAAGGTTCCAATCCAACACCAAAGGTTTAAGCCAAGTCCATGCATGAAACAATGAAGCAATGCCAACAAGTAACAAGATTTCCATGGCAAGGTAATGTAAGACATTATGACCATGATTTAGCAATTAGTGGACAACGAAATCAATTCCTATCACAACACTTTCAACAAATTCCTAATGACAACACATTGATTATCAAGCAACCCTGGCTCAACGAGCTCCATACTAAATGCTTTGGACATTTTCATCATCGTTTCAACCACAACATCCCTACATCAACAACAACCTCAAGTACAACCATAACAATCACAAACTACAACCCACACAACCAACTTAGGGCTTGCCTACTTTGAACACCCTTATCCATACTACCTTGGTTGGATTAAATATTCACTCAACTCATTGTGTCCAAAAACATTAGCAACAAGCAGTTCAATCTTTATAAAACACGACTTTTTCTATGGTTACAGAACCTTTAAAACATAACGCCTTGCCACAAATAATGATTGCATAAGTTGTCTTTTGAAAAAAAGTTTGCACTTCCTCTAGGTTCTATTCTTAAGTAGGGAGGACATCCATTGGTTTTATGTTTCGAAAATATTTGGTGTGATAAGAGTTTCATCCTTGGGTCAAACACTCCATTTAAAAAAAAAATCTAATAAAACTATCAAAAGACACATTGCCCTTTACCAAGCCCTGAATTACATATGTTGTGTAGAATGGGAATATCACTAGGATAGTAAAAATTGTGAACAATTTCCTCTAAGTATATTGTGATCCTTATGCCAACAAGGGTGTCCATAGTGATCTTCCTACTAACATAATGATTGATTGGTTGTGAGATGAGTACATGTGCTACGCTCCCCCACCCCCCGCCCCCTCTATGAAACATGTTGTGTGGATGAGTGTGTATGAGTAATAAACAATGGAATGCGACATGTTTGGTGTCTTGAAATAATTTTTATGACTTTAAAATCTCCTCCCTCTCCTCTAAGCAAGGATAAAATGATAAGATATAATTTCTTCTATTTTAAGTAATTTATATATTGTTAACAATTGTCTACTTTGCATTGACTATATTTAGCATCGTCGTATGAGAAATAATATATTAGGAAATTAATACTCTCACTACAGGGAAAAGACCCTCTAGCGAAGGTTTTTGTGGACCCCCTACAAATATCCCAAAAATTCGTTTATAGCAGATGATACTAGCAGAGGTGAGCGGGCAGGGGTTTTAGCAGATGTTTTTACAACGATGCTTTTATAAGTACATAACGCACCGATGCGTTTTCTATAACAGGTGGATCGGTGCCCTCAAAACTAGCACATCGTAGCAGGGTTATTTCAAATAAAGAAAAATATTAGCCGGTGCACTACGGAAATAAGGATGCACCGAGAAATAATGACGCATTGTAGTAGTGTTCTTTTAAAAAGATACGGTGCGCAACATAACATTGGAAGCACTGGTGCGCTATTAGTAGAGTGCACTGTTATATGGTTAAATAAAAAACATTTACGCACTAATGTAGGATTGGGTCAAAAAATATATTCTGGTGCACTCCATTGTATCATGCGCACCAGTGCTCCAATATGGAGCACCGTGTTAGGGTTAATTTCCAAATTTAGGCGGTGCGTTATGTGAAACCAATCACATCGAGGTGTCTATTATTATACCGCACCATGTCATGCTTAAACACAAAATTTCGCATTATTGTAGTTTTTCAAAATATGTACGACGATGAGCTATGTAGTAGTATATGCATCGGTGCGCATGTGTACCCAAAAACACGCACACCGTGCTAGGGCTATTTTTTTTTTAAATATAACTGGTGCACTCATTAAACATGTATGGTCCGGTGCGGTTGTGCATCGGGCGTACCAGAACAAGGTTTTATTAAAAAAAACTATCGACGGTAAAAATCATTTTTACCATTTTTAGTGTTGTAGAGCTCAAAAGCATCGGTGCAACCTTTGCCTATCTGAAGCGCCTTTCCATCGATGTTTTCCTTGGTTGTATTCCTTTCATCTATTACTCGGTGCGTGAATTTCAAATTTTGCCAAACAGAGGGCAAATTTTGTATTTTTGAGTACGTCGCAACCATGCCTCCCCGATGACAAAATGTCCAGGCAATGTCCTTGTTTCTTCATAACTTAAGTTTTCACCATATTAAAATTTAAAACTTACTGAAATTTTAAGTGTAAAAAAAAATAAAAAAAAATGTGTGGTGCATTCGAGGTTCTCGACTCGCACTGCGTACCTTGTTATCTTTCTCGCCGGTGTGCTGGTAAACATAAATGCATCAACGCGTTCGTTTAATGACGCACCGAAGAAAATCATATAATTGGTGGGCCAGTGCATCAAAGTATAGATAACACACTGAGACGTTAAAGTACATGGTGCATTGCCCTTATCAGGTATCTTTTTACACAGTGTGTTGGTAAATGTGCACACTGGGGCGTTCATGCTTACCAAACGCACCGCCGAGAAATGTAACATTGTGTTGCGGTGCACCCAATAAATGTTTTGGTGGCACCATACACGGTGCGATAATAACGACCGGAATGCACTGTAAAAAGTTTTGTACTCGAAAAATTGGAAAAGTTTATGTGACGGTGTGTCTACGTTAGTAACATGCATCTATGCATGTAGTGAACCTATACACACCACTTTTTTTGCTAATTTTTAAATAATTGTTTACGTGTGTTAATATTTTAGTTTTCTTTTTGGTTTAAGCGGTGCGTACGATAAATGTAACGCATCAGGGGATATGTGTTGTAGTGTAGCACCTCGGTGCGGTACTATTTTCCAATGCACTGCATAACACAGTAGAACATATTTTGTTCGGTGCATTAGTTTACACTGACGCACCAGTCACGGTGCTCACAATATCTACGTGCGCACCACCGATGGTGTGTTATTGTTTTTTGGGCACACCGTTAATGCAATTAACTTGTTTTTTTGAAGGAAGTAATTTTTCCGTATTTATAGATAAATTTACTATTCATTATATTTTTTTATGTTTTATGTATGAGTGAGGCTGATGTATTTCATATGTTAATCATGCATAGACGTGAGTGGAGAGAGCAACAACAACAACAAAGGGTGGGCTTGTACAATGTTATACGGGAATGGGAAGCGAGGGAGAGGGAGAGAGATTTGTACCCTCGCCCTATTACTGCAGCGACTCGTGTTATCTTGAGGGATGTAGGCCTCCTTAAGTATTATGAGGAGGCTACAACCCTTAAGGGGCACTCTAGGTTGTTGGTTCATATGATTTGTCAATGGGATGTCCATCGACAGACTTTCCATGTTGGTCCAGATCAATGGTACCATCCCACTAAGGAGGATATTTACTTTATCACTGGGCTATCCAGGAAAGGGAAGGATTTTCCCCAGTTCCCAGATGTCCCAATAGGTGTTTCCGCTGAGAGTAAGCTCATGTACTCTCAATGATATATTGGTGTTGAGGTACTATCCCCAACCGATTTTTCAGGTGTCTGGTGGACAACTGAAAATCACCTCTTTTGGAGTAGAGGAGGTTAGGTGCCTCTCACTCTTAGTGACTACCATAGCCCATTTTACCAGTGATGGGAAACACATTAGCTGACATCTTTTGTATTATGTTGATTCGTTGGTACAACGACCACGATGTATCAGATGGTCTGCCATTCTTTTGTGGCAGTTTTGTATAGTGCTCAACAAATGTCGGGCTATGATACATGGGAGGCTGAACTTCCCATTTGCCTTAGAGCTATTTTGCTTATTTTTTGAGAGGTTTCCAGAGACAAGGCAGACTTTTGTTCGTCATCCTACTAGGCCGAGAACTCATGTGTGAATGCGCATGTGGGGGTAGATGATGCCCAAGAGGGCCCAGCCGGAGTTTCCAACCAGGATTGCGCTAGACGCACTAGGGCTACTAGGCAGTGCAATGAATCACATGTTCATCATGGTGCTGTGTCCTTACGCAGGTTTGGATTGGTGAGGATGTCCAAACATCCTCTTCACAACAGATGAGCCACTAGATGATAGAGGTAATATTAATGTTTAATTATTTAAATTAATACAGTTCCATTTTATTGTCTTACTTAATCAGAATAAAATTAATTCTAACACGTTCTTTAACTTGTTTTATTAAATTGTTTAATGAATTAACTGTGTAATTATTATTATGTACTATATATATTGTAGATATTGGCACTTTCATTGGGGACATGCCTCCTCCCCCATCAAATGACGATGAGGAGATGATGCCTAAGGTCATGGAGGGTTGGGGTCCTCGGATACAGATACCTAACGACATGCGTCGTAGGCCCGATACCAGATTCAGGTTGGAGTCCGCCCTGCCCTGATGCAAGACATCATGGTAGATCCAATGCTCTTGGAGCTTTGGAGGGAGATGTCACGTGATTTGATGCCTTTTATGCATCATATTGTCGGAGCTGTCAAGCAACTAGCAACAAGGAGGGCTCCTGATGATAGGCACAACTCTTCTTCCAGTATGACCTGTTCGTCCAGTACCCCATCAATTGATGAGGGTGGTCGTGATCATCCTTCTCCATATCCTCCTTTACCTCTCCTAGATCACAAGGAGGCAACACATATTCCTCATCCTCCTCTTTCACCTCACCTAGATGAGCAGGCATGACCTATTCATCATCCATCATTTTCCACTACAAACCAGGCATCCACTACTGTTGTAGTTATGTAGATTATGCCATCGACTGGACTAGATATGTTGTAGCAGTTATATATATATGGGGTGTCTTTTTTTGTTTTTTGTTTTCTATTGATCATGTTGATGATGTACTTAATTTATATGTTGATGTTGATGTATATATTATTAGGTCATGTGTTAGATTTGGATGTTAAATGTGCTTGATAGATGTGTATGTTATAACATTGCTCATTAGACGTGCATTTTTCCTGTTGATCATGATGATATACTTAATTAATTTATATGTTGATGTGTACATTTTTAGGTCACATTAGATATGTTAAATGTTAAATGTGCTCGATATATATGTATGCTAAATGATGTTTGTTAGGTGTGTGTGATGATGATGTTAGAAAATGCTTGTCTTTTGTTAGATGTGATCACAATGATGATGCTCTGTTAAATTATTAGATATGTGTGCTAGCTAATTAATGACGTTTATATGTGTTAGAGGTCTATATAATTAGATGATGTTAGCTAGCGAATATAAATGTGTATTTTAGATGTTGTTTATGTTTGTTATAAGATGGTTATCATTGTCATGTTTATTTTTATAAATTACAAAGTTCAATATGGTTGAAACTATAATTATAAAATTGAAATTATAATTGCATAGATAGTTCATTATACATATTCATTATAACTATTTTTTTTTCAAAAAACAAATTACATATGAATAAATATGATTTTCCATTGTACTAATTACTCTTTTTGAATAGACTCTTCTACACTAAAAATTGTTATTATAAAAAGAAGTTACGATCTCCAATGATAAACATTCTATTGGCTTTAAAATTTTAGGATGCAAATCTTCCTATTGTTAATTTTGTCATTATTTTGTAAGTTGATTGCTATCAAATTTTAAAATATCACTTCATTAATTGTGGTTTTACTCAACATTGGGGGCAAAATTTTATAAATATTTTCAAAAGCGATGATAAAAGTATGTAAACTAACAAACACTACTTTAGTTAAAAACCAAATTATCACAAAATCATGTTATAAATTTAATTTTTTAATTATAAACCACGTTATTTTGTTAATCTTACTTTTAAATCTACAAAATAAATTAACATGAACTCAATTTTGGATCATCATGTTAACATATCCTAAAAAATGTTGTACTATTAAACATGCATATCAACCATATCATCACATCTAATTATATCAACATAAAAAAATAGAATTTCATATCCCATTAAAAGTTCAACTGGACATTTAACATTTTTAGGATTTCACAGTTGGAAATACTTAAAGAAGATGAAACATTTTTAAATATATGCAACGACATATACATATGTTCAAATAACAATCGTTCCATGCAATCACAAATAATTTGAAAGACAAACACATTACGCATCAAACCGACTATTAACCAACTAAAATTGTTCAAAGATTTGTTATAATTAACTTAACATTTCCTCTGTCGGAAGATGAATAAAAAACAATATAATTAGCAAAATAAAGAATATAACAAAAATATACAACAACAGTATTAAAGATGAAATAAAACATGTACATATCACTCTATGTTGTCATCACCCTCATTATCTTCCTCGCTTGGCATGATAACATTGTTGTTCTCAAAAATATGTTTTGATCTAGGGTCGTGTCTTAATACAAACCACCAATCCTTATTCAACACATCTGGGTTAAAAAAAACACTTGGTTGTAGTGTTTTGGGAAAACATAAGGCTCCTCGGCTTCATCCCACATCATTTTAGAGTTGATACATATCATCCCACTATCACGATCTTCCTTTACATTATTCCAATCAAAGGTGTCCCACCACTTGCACCTAAAAATAAGACATTGGAAGGAAGAGAAATCCACTCGAATGATCTCTTGTATCTTTCCAACATAACCTAACTTCCCTTGTATGGTGTTTTGATTGTGGGGGCTAGCACGACTAGATTGGTAGAACTCGACTTCCACTCCACAGTCTTGTGTCACCCACTATAACTTCATTTTCCAATATAACTTCCTTTGCCAAAGAAAGATCTTCTTTCTTCAAAATCCATGGGACATCACCTTCTTTGAAATACCAAGAGGGACCAACCTCTCCTCTACTTTCTTGTCTTGGCCAATGTTTCTTTTTAGTTTTTGAAGAAATAAGATCTCTCCTCACTGCCAATGTGTCACTTTCTTTCGATGGTATGTGCCTCCATAAAAAAGATGAAACATTTTTAAATATATGCATGGGATATAGTAAGTGGGCAATCTTAAGATGCTCCCAATAGGGAAGCTCATAAAAGATAAATTTCCTTTTCATATCAATGGGCAATTTCTCAACATAGGTGTCGAAGAATTCTAGATCATCGAATATAGGCTCCCCATTTGAATTGAACATTTATGTAATATCCTTCTCCTTCTCTCTCTCATATGCTCTAAGCCATTCTGTTGGTGTCATTATTGTAGGCCTTTAGGGTCTCTTCGGTTTACCATTGAAAGTAGATGTTTTTCTTCTATAAGGGTGTTATTCTGGGAGGAATACCTTCGAGCAGTCGTACATTGGCTTTCGTAGGTGGTTGGACCACCTAGCCTTCAGAGAAGGTCCACAACATTTACATCCATGATAACCTTTAGTTACAATACCTGTGAAATTGTTGTATACATAACACGTTAGCGTTTAAGAATAGAATGTCAATCACAACGAATAAAATATGCAAATAAATATTGTTACATACATAAAAAAATCAATAAACATGTTAATTACCAAAGCAAACTCCTAAGCTTGGATAATCATGTGTGGTGTAAACACATATGTCGTACAATGTAAAACTCCTATCTGTTGCGATGGGTCTTGATACATCGTATACATGTGTCCCTTCCCATAATTCTTTCAATTCATCTACCAATGGTTGTAGGTAGATATCCATATTCTTCACTTGTCTTCTACCAGGGACTATAAGAGCCAGCATAGGATTTTCATTCTTCAAGGACAACCATGGGGGGATATTGTTATTGATCACTACTACAGGCTAAACATAATAGTTGGTGTATTGGAGGGAATATGGGTTCACGCCATCCATTGCTATGTTGAGTTGTAGACTTCGTACTTCATCCTTGAATTTTTCTGGCCATGTATTCTCTATATGCTTCATGGCTATTGAATCTGTTGGGATTTGTATAACTCCTGACTCACTTCTATGTGAGGCATTCCATCCCTGCAACATAACTAATTCTTTGCAATGAAAGAGCCTTTGAATCCTTGGGATTATAAGCATGTGCCTCAATATCTTATTAGGAGGACCATGCGATTTACCATTTTTATTTGATTTATGGTACCTGTCATGCCCACATTTCAGACATATCTCATTGTCTGCATATTCTCCTCTATATAGAAAACAATCATTCAGACATGCATGATGTGATATATACTCAACACCCAACATTTTCAACAACTATTTTTCCTCTTCGCAACTACCGGGAAAAACATTATCACTAGGAAGAACCTTATCTTTGAATATCCTGCAGTTAGTGGACAATAGAAATGTTCAAGGTCATTTAATGTTTATAAAAGCAACCATTTCTAATGTTGAGTATGTGACAAGATTTCTCAAAATTAATATAAGGCACTTCCTAGTCAATTACCTCAATATTGCCTAGAAACATGCATTTGGCATGCCAAACTTTGCTTTCACATTGTACAGTAACATTGTTGTCCCAAGCTGGGTAGACTTTGACCAGGCACCAGGTCCAAAGAGAGGGGTGGTGGAAGCAAATTTTAGGATTTCAAAAATGGTATCATTGATATGAGCATCGTCCTCTAGCTCATTGTTCTGGAATACGTCTAACAACATTGTCTCCATGGCAGTTGTATTCCGTAAGGAATCATCCATACCAACCTCTTTTTTATTATCTCCATTGCCAAATTCTGAAGAACTAATATTGTTGTAGTCATTCCTAGTTGGTGAATTTGGACGTAGTGAGAATTGAATAGGTGGTTGATTCAACCATTCTTGGTCTACTTCCTCTTCGAGTTGTGCTCTCATTGCATCCTTCTCTCGGGTTGACATTGTTGTGGGGTGCATTAATGGAAGATAGTAGGTAGGTCGCTCATCATTAGAAGAATATTAATTTCAAAAATATTGAACATTAGTACATCGATGATATTAGTAAGCACAATGCAATAATTTGCTTATTCAAATTACATTATACCAAACAATTCTTACCATCGTAGACCAAGGATTGTGGTTGGAAGATGGAATGTCACAATTGGTAGGGTAAATTGGTTGTCCATTTTCATCTACTAACTGCTTGCGGCATGTTGCTCCTGATAAGACCTTTTGACGTTTTTTAACCAGTACTGGAATATTTTCTGCATCTGAACTTGATTCTGAATCAGGATCCTACAAATTTGGATACATTTTTTTTTTATAAGAAAGTGGATTGTATATTAAGGAAGCAGTGGTGTGACCACTGTGAGAAAAACTACAAAATTCAGACATGCATCCTGTGCATGAATTTCAAGATTACAAGTATGTTTGCCCTGATATAAAGCCCATAAATTCTTCTGCTTTCCTAATATCCAAAAATTGGCTACTAACAGGTCGAGAACCTGCTTACAGTGTGTCTGCCTAAAGATAAGAAATAGGATTAAATCCTGTTTACAGTGAATTTGCCAGAGAACCAAAAAAGGGGCTAGTTTCAAAAGTGATGAGAACCATAATTAAACCTTCTGATCCAGGTTGGAGGAACCTACGCTCGGAGAAGCCTTCGTCGCTGCTTCAATCTGGCGGGTTGATTAGGTGGCTTGAAGCTCCAGCTTTTCGAGTCTTGCCTCCAATTCAACAATTTTTCCATTGGTCTGCTGCGTTGTATACGTGAGGGCTTCAACCGCTTCCTCCCTGAGATGGATTAAATCTTCCTCGACCATCTTGAATCTCCGGCCACCTTCCCCATCTAGACGGAGTAGAAAGCCTCTATGCGCACTAAGAGTTCGCTTCAACTTGTGAATTTCGAGTTCCAGAGAAGGTGGGGCGTTAGGGGGAGAAGCAGAATTGGAGCTGGAAGTCATTGAGCGGGTTGAAGGATGAGATGAGAGCAAGAGCAGGGCGAGGGGCCAAACGACACCAGGCAAGCAAGACATGTAATCACCGTAGAGGCAAGCACCTGCCTTCCTTGATTTATCCTCAGCTCAAGCGTGCGTCGCCCAAGATCGAAAGGGTCTAGCTTGAGCGCCATGCGGGAGGGGGATGGGCTGAGTGCAGAGCTACATGGTGGAACTGAGGGCAAGGGCATGCGAGAATGTGCAAGAGGATGCTAGCTGGAGAGTGAACTACCCTCGCGCGGGGGAGAAGACAGTGTTGTGTGACTGGGAAGGGGTTGCCATGAGCCTGGGCATGCGCAGAATCCAAGTGCCACTTGCCTCGCGATTTCCACCAGGTCACCCACCACGTGCCACTACAGGAGGGAAGCGAAGGACATGGTCCCATTGAGGGAGAGCTGACCCTTGCTCAAGGGGGTGGTTACTTTTGCCGCCTGGTCTGCTTTGCCATTTAGTTGTCGAAGCACGTGAAAAAATTTGATCTTTCAGAATGATTTAGAGAGTCTAAAGATTTTCTTGAAGATTTGACGAAGTTTCATTTGATTTGGCAGCGAGTTGGTGACCAAAGATTGGATTAGAATCCGAGAGTCTCCTATCACCGTGATTTCATTGATAGCTAGCTTCCGGGCTTGACCGAGTCCTTGCCATAGACTCAAAGCTTTTGCGTTGTTGTTGGTTTCTTCTCCTAAACCCCAGGAGTATACTAGTTCTCAAAATTCACCGGGGTTATAGATAACCCCTCCCCCTCTTGCCGCCCCTGTATTTCCTTTCAAAGCTTCGTCAAAGTAGAGGATGTGATTGTGCTGAATGCGTCTCCAATCTTCAAACTCTTCTTGCTTCTTGCACAGTTCCCAAGGTTCATGGAGCATGGGAGGGAGTAAAGGGGGCTTAAGATCTAGAGCAAGACTGTGAATCCAGGCTTCTTCAGTGGGGGAGAGGGTTTGAGGGTTAGTGTTTGACCAGAGAAAGGAGAGGCAGTCGCCCAATAAGGCCTTGGCTTTGGTAGATACATGGATGGGGGTGGAAGTCTGATTTCTGAAGATTCAGGCGTTTCTTTCGAGCTAAATTTTCCAGAGGATAAGTTTGGGAAGGGTCATCCAACAACATTTAAGTTGAGCCTTAGACTTGAGGGGGAAGGAGCAAGAGGAGATCCAGTTTTTTAGCAGAGTGGGAATATCTGAGGGAGAATGGTTGGTCAGGGCCCACTCTGGCAGGGCAGACAACCAAACTTCTTTTGCAAAGGGACAGTTAAGGAGTAGGTGGGCGATGGATTCTTCGTGGAAGTGGCAGAGAGGGCATCTCGAAGGACCTTCCCAACCTTTCTTTCAAAGATTGTCACCTATCAGTATACTATTATGAGCTAGGGTCCAAATAAAGAAATCCACTTTGGGTAGGCTTTTGACTCGCTAGATTTCCTTCCATAATGTTGGATCTCCTAGGGCCTGGGGCGCAGCTGTGAGGATTTTGTAGCCAACTGTTGTTGTATAGCTCCCTGATTATGTACCCCAACCTCGCTGGTCCCTGAGTCTTTTGGAGATTAGGGATTTTCCTCTAAGTGAAGTGATCAACATCTCTTTTTCCCCATGAAGCTGAATAGGGCAATCAGGGAAGTTCCAACTTACCCAGTCTTTGGATGCATCGCTTTTCCAGTGGGAGGTATCCCAGAGGGTGGTGATGTGATTAGCCTTTAGAAAGGCTTTAAGGAGAGCCCTGCCTGGAATAGTATCAATCGGGGGGGTCCCCCATTATAGAGTCTTCCCAGATTCAGATTTTCTTCCCATTACCTGGGATCCAGGTGAGAGCAAGAGCGAAGAAGGCATGCGCTTTTGAGCAGTTAGAGAAGATTGGGGAGCCATGGGCAGTTTTAGGCGGTGAGTCAAGACAACGAAGCCTCGAGACAGAGAAACATTTCTTCCAGATAGTTGTTTTGCACCAGGATCTCCTCCCAAAAACTACGTTCCATAGCAGTTTTGCTTCTAGGGCCAAATTTTGGGTGTGTAGATCTCAGAGTTGAAGACCACCTTCATGGATAAGACGAGAGATTTTCCCCCAGCTGACCAGTGGGAGCTTGTTGTTGTTGTTTTTCTCTCCTTTCCATAGAAAATGACGCAGAAAGGCTTCGATTTTGAAGATAATTCCTTTTGGAGCCAACAGGATAGAGCATTGATAGATTGG
This sequence comes from Picea mariana, assembly GCA_032191745.1. NCBI lineage: Eukaryota > Viridiplantae > Streptophyta > Pinopsida > Pinales > Pinaceae > Picea > Picea mariana. Next base: position 370,180 of record JASDQU010100121.1, read on the forward strand.
AATGCTTGAGAGGATGGATTTTATGAGGACAAGCTTGCATGCTGGGTTTAACCAGCTTGAGCCCCAAACACTCATTCTACCTTTAACTTTATCGACTAAGGGTACACAGCAAGAGGATTTGGCGGAGGCTCTGAAGATGGGAACTCTTAGGTACTTGAAGGAGTCCCACTGAGTTTTGCCCGTTATTCCCAGGATTCGAGTGATGCCAGTCATTTCCCCCGGTGTGTAGTTCCAGCCATAGATTTGACTCTTCCTGTAGTTGATTTTGTTGCCTGAAATGGCTTGGTACTTGTCAAGCTCGACTTTGAATTTGTTGGTTGACCGAGGACTTACGCTTCCAAGAAGAATGGTGTCATCAGCGAACTGTGCATGATTGATGTCTTTAACCCCTCTGGATATACGCAATCCCATTAACTCTTGAAGATGTTGACTATGGTCCAGTTGGAAGCTCAACGTCGATGCCTGAATGGCATAGAGGAGCGGGGAAAGTGGGCAGCCTTGCTGTAGGCCTCGAGTGGATTGAAAGAATCCAGTTGCTCGGCCATTGACGAGAGGTGCTATCCAAGGTCTTCCAATGCATGCTTGTGTCCAATTGACAAAGGATTGATCGAACCCAAGCTGCTGCATTACCTGATAAAGAAAGTTGTGTCTTACCCTGTCGAAGGCACTTGCAAGATCCAATTTGATTATCATACCTTTTTCTTTCCAGAATTGGCTAGAATGGATGGCCTCCTGGACAAGGATGATATTATCGCTAATGTTTTTGCCTTTGATGAAGCCACCTTGGTTTTCTAGTATAATTGCAGGTAGGATAATTTTGAGCATGTTGGCCATGATTTTAGTTATGATTTTATAGCCAATATTGCAGAGGGAGACTGGTTTAAATCGATCGAAGGAGGTGGCTCCTTTTTACTTCGGGATGAGGGCTAGAGAGGCGAAGTTGGTGCTTCCTCCTATTTTGTTGTAGGATTGTGACTTTTGAATCATTCTATGGAGATCATGCTTGATAATTTTCCAGCAAGCTTTGATGAAACGAGCAGTGAAGCCATATGGACTTGGGGCTTTATCAAGCTCCATATTTGCTATGGCCTTTTTAATTTATTTTTTAGAGATCGACGCTGAGAGGGCTAGATTGTCTTCCAAGGAGACCCTTTTATGCATTAGGTTTAGGACGTCAAAGGAGGTGGCTTCCAGGGGAGGGGGCTCTTCTGAGTAAATGTTTCTAAAGTAAATATGGGCAGCATGTTTAATGTCCTCAAAATTGGAAAGGGATTGCTCTTGGAAACATATTTCTTTGATAGAGTTGAACTGCTTTCTGCCTTCCACCTACTTGTGGAAAAAGTTTGTGTTTTTATCCCCTGATTGAAGCCACAAACTTCTTTATTTTCGCCTCCAATAGTCCTCCTCCTGTTGACAAGCCCAATGGATATTTCTGTGTAATTGATGTTCTTTTTCCAAAGAGTTGGGGTCAACTGGGAGGAGCTCTGCTTGGATTTGATGCTGTTTCAGGACTTGTTGTGCCTCCATCCTCTAAAGTAGAGGGGTTTTGAGAGATTTGGCCCAAGATTTAAGAGTTGCTTTGAGTTTCCTTAGATTTTCTTCCCAGACGAAGAAGGGGGGGCCCGTTATTGCTTCCTTCCAGACTGAGAAGACAACGTCTAGAAACTCATCATGTTGGATCCAGGAGGGAGAAAAGCGGAAGGGGATGGGACCTAGATTGCATTCTTAAGAAATTGATAAGAGGATAGGCTTGTGGTCCGGGGCATTAAAGGGTAGAATAGAGGGGTCCAAGGTGTGGCCTAGGAGGAGGAGAGAGTGTTGGACTAGGAATCTGTCGAGCCTAGTTGCGATATGTCCCAGACCTATTCTTTTATTGGACGAAGTGAAGAGTCCTTTGGGGGGATTTATATCTTCCATATCCCAGTCCAAGATTAGGTCATCAACGATTTCCCTGAAAGGATCTCTGACAGGGGTTCCCCCTTTTTTTTCTTGGGCGTTTAGGGTAAGATTCAGGTCCCTCGCTAGTATTATATTCTCCGAGCGAAGAAGCTGCAGGTGATCTTGGATAGAATTCCAACAGTCTCTTTTTTCTACTTGAAGGACTGGGACATAGATGTTGAAGAGGCTTACCTGAAGGCCTGAATCTTTGTGACGAAGGATTGTGAGAATCCTGTGTGAGCTAGCATAGGAGTGGATCAGATCAAGTTTGTTGGGATTCTAGAGGGTTCCTAGTTCGCCTGAGGCGCCTTGGGAACTTATGGCTATTCCTTCACTTGAATTCCATAAATATTTTATGATCTGGAAGAAATGTTGCTCTTCCAACTTGGTCTCTTGGATTAGCAGGATGTCTGGGGTGGCTATGCGCATTAAGTCTTTCATTGCTTCAGCTTTCTGTTTGCTCCTAAGACCTCTACAGTGCCAGGAGATGACTTTCATTATTTACCCTTGCTGGTGGTGGTTGTTCCTTTATGGAACTGCCCATGTTGTCTCGTTGTTCTTAGGTTGATCAACCTGTCCAAAGTTAATTGTCCCCCCTACAACTTGTCTTTGTAGGTTTCTACTTCTCTGCGTTCCTGTGTTGATTTCTTGCCCCTCTTTGTAATTTTTTTAGTGCTTTGTTTTAGATCTAGTTCCCCTTCCTCTTCTTCCGACAGATCTTCCTCCGATCCCTAGCTTGTGATTTCCTGGGGGAGGACCGTATTGGATGAAGGAATAAGATCGATTCCTTATTTTCCTGTCTAGGTCAGGGTGGTAGGAGGATCATTTTCAGGGATGTTCCTTTCATTTTCTAGTTCTTCCAGGACGAGGAGATTGTTACTTGGATCATGTTGCTTTTTTGTTAAGGGGGCTTCCTTTCTGGGTGATTGGGGGTTTGGGGCTTTTCCATCTCGCCTCAAGACATTTCTATTTGCCTTATGTATTTTGGGTTGCTGTCATCCTTCGTCCAAATCTTTTTCTTGCTGGGAAAGGGGAAGTTTTGGGCAGTTTTTTTGGAAATGCCCATACTCGTGGCAATGTCTGCATTTAAATGGCAATTGTTCATAGTCTAGCTTCTAGAAATGTTGCCAGTCTCCTACAGTCAATTTTATTACTTCTGGTAGGCCAGCTTCTAAGTCAACTTCATCACATATATGTGCACAAGAATATTGATCTTTGGGGTTAGCTTTATCGTTGTACTTACCGAGTCCATTGCCAATGGCTTGCATCGAGGAGGTAGACCAACAATGGATCGACAGGTTGGGTAGCTTGACCCACACTGAGATCGCCTTGGGAACATCTAGCGTCGGATCAAATTCGGGAGTCCAACGATTGAGGTACAGTCCTTGGGGCCCCATGAAGTATGACCCGTTTCTAAAGATTAGATCTCGATTGTCTCTGAAGATGAATTCGAAGAGGAAAAACCCCCGTCCAACTGCATAGCAGGTGACACTCCTGGTGATCACGGGTCGCCAGTTCTTATGGATCTAGTTTTCAGTGGTGTGAGGTGAGGGCTAGAGCCCGACGAACTGACCCACCAGGGCTCGATCTGCCAATGACATCGCTATTTGCATACGTTGATTCGGAGGGAGGGCGATTGACAGAATTTCATTTAGTTTCTTGACAATTTTGGAGGGTGGATCAGAGGCTGGCAATTTGCCTTCGACAATGAGTAGTCGTTTGAAGGCAGCTGCGTCAGGGAGAGGCGGTGGCTCACCGCCCCTTTCGGAGCTCATGAGGCCAGGCAAACCTAGCTTTTAGAGCCCAAAAAAAAATTTGAAAAAAATGTCAGCGCCATTCTTTGTTAAATTTGGATACATTTTTATTCAGATTGACATGGATAAAAAAAATTCAATGAGACAATCGAAACATAAATAAAATAAGTTAAAATTATTGGAGATGGAAAGGGAGAACTACGCGATGGACTTTGAACAATATGGAATGGGTTGGAATTTGAAGAATTGGCCATTTGATCATATAATAAGGTTTTCTCCCTACATTTCAACAAAATCATCAATAAATTTTCCCGTACATATCTAAAATAAATTTCGAGGACCATACCACAATTTGAGTTTGAATATAGTTTTGAAACCAAGGTGACATAAAACATAAAATGTATACTGAGGTATTGCAAGTCACATGAATTCATCCTAAAAGATAATTTGAGATGAATATATTATTTTATGTGCAAATAAAAGTTCAAATAACTTTAAAAACATTTTGGTGTGCTTATAAACCACAAACACACCGGTGCACATATTAACAATAAACACTAGTGCGTTGAAAAATCAACCACACCGTGTTTCGAGATTTTGTTAATAAAAAACAGTTACATGTCTCTGGTGGGTCAAATAATATGGATGCACCGATGCATAATGTAATATGGGCGCACTGGTGCGTCTTACATAAATGCATCGTCGTGCAGAAAAAAGTTAAAAAAAAAGTGAATTTTTTTAAAACAATTAAAAAAAGAGCAGGAATCGAATTTCATAAAGTCATTTAAATACTAAAAAACTATTCATTATTTCATTATTTTGCAAAATTTTTAGGGGAGAGACTTGCAAGAGAGACATACAAAAGAACACTGTGGAGGAGCAGAATACTTTGGATCCACAGTATTATTTAGAATATGATAATTTGAAGGGTATGGTGATTCACTCTAAACCCTTTTCATAAAGTTTTTTTAATATTAGGAAGATATTCAATATTTTCATTATTTTGCCAAAATTTATAGGAGAAAAATTTGGAAGAGAGACATATCGTAGAACACCGTGGAAGAAAAAAATACTTTGGAACAACACAAATATTCAAAAAATAAGGATTTGAAGGGTATGGTGATTCACTCAAAACCCTACATTCAAAAAATAAAAATAATAATAATAATAATAATAATAATTCATACTTACCTTAAACCCTTGTGTTTTTTTGCTTACGTGAATGCAAAATTTCACCCTAGGGTTTAACTCCCTCTATCACTTCAGAATTAAGGCTTTTCGTTTTAGCTATTTTTGATCTGGATTATTTTCGGCACGAAATGAGAGCGGAGATATAATAAA